>OZ021694.1:16649065-17010872 GCA_963978525.1 Ornithomya fringillina | reverse complement strand
GACGCCATTTTTTCAAGGATTTTACTATAGTGCAGTGAATGTTTCTTTTGATTAAAATTTAATAAATGTATTGATGAACAAATAAATGTAATGAAATTATTCTCTTGCCAATAACAAATTGGATACAAATATATGCCCAGACAAAATATGCAATAGTGATTGATAAAAAAGATACAAATTACGTTCTTTTGACATTAATTTTTTTTTTTCGTGTACCCATACGTATATTAGGAAACACTTGCCTCAATCGCAAGGAGTTGTTTCAAAACAAGTATTTGATTGTTTTCAAGTCCGATCAAAATTTAAAATCATTGTTATAAAGGATATTTTTTAAACAATGCAATCTGACATTGAAATTATTGAGGAAGATGTTGTGCTAAACCACGAAGGTGTGGATAATACCAAGTGCAACACAATGAATGTAACACCAAACATAACCATTACTGCAAAAACTGCATCAGGGTCGACAATCATGAATAAGTCGTCTCAAATGCAACCAGTCTCACACAAACAAATGTTCACAAAACTAAATACAATAAAACAAATTGAAGCACCAGCCGCGGGTTCTTTAACATCATTGACTAATTTAAATAAGGTTATGATTAAAAAGGATTTCCAATCAGTTATAAAACCATTAAATAAACCCAATTTGTCGGGCATCAATGTGGCTGTGGTGGCTGCCAAAAGGCCCCAACTGACGATAGTCCCCTCGAAAACGGCCTTTGAACAAACATCAGCGACAACAACTTCTACAACTTTAAGTGTAAATTTTTATTTCATTAATTTTTTTTTATAATTGAAATCATTCGTTGAAGCCATTTCCCTCCGATTGCGCGATACTGCATTAACAGATGTATTAACAGAACTTGTACATATTTTTTATTATTTGAACCTTTAATATATTTGTACATAGGCATGTGCGTAGCATTAACTTGCTTTTCATATTTTTAGTAGTCGTTGAATTTTAAGTCAAATGTATATAAATGGTGGTGTTAAAGTAAAATGTAATTTTTCAATTGTTTTTTTTTTTCTATAGAATGCAAATACCACTGAGGTGACAACCGAGGTTAATAAAATGGAACACAGTTATATGCGGGAACCCCAAAAACCCAATATGGACATATCGAACGGTCTAACACCCGCACGTACCATATTAGTGCGTAAACCACCACAATGCCCTTCTTGCCACACGCACCCTGTGGATGAACAAGATTTAAATGAAGCCAATCAGGCACCAATCCCTTCATACAATGAAATATCAACAAAAGAAGCGTCCAACGAATGTGCACGTATTGCAAAGTATGTAAAAAATGCGAATGCTGATGATGAAGATTGGGAGGAAAAAGTTAATCAGTAAGTAGTGTAAATGTAGATAAAACACACCAAATATTTATGAAATATTTTCGTCAATCAATAGAGCTGGATGGTCCAATATGCAAAAAAATCTCTTTGCAAAAGTTGTGCGTATATTGGACAATGACCAGTTGGGTCGTCTTTCAAACCAGGGCCGACCCAACGAGGCCATGCAACGTCGCGTAGTGGTGGATAAATCGGCAGCACGTATGCGTAAAGCTTTAGCGACAATTTCATGGGATACCCGCCTAACGCAATGGCTGCATTGCCTGTTAATGGAGAGCTTGCCCTCCACTTATATGGCTTCATATTTGGATATACTACAAACATTAAAATCTAAATTACCCACGTTGATGGATAAAATGTTATTTGCTCGACCCTTAAATGTCAGCCAGGAACTGTTGGCTCCGGTGTTGAAAAAGAAATGGGAACCACAAATTGCCACGAAAACCCGTAAATTAGCACACGATGCAGTCATTGTGGCATTGCCATCAATGCCTACAAGTGGCCCAGTACCGAATCGCTTACAAAAATGGTATCAACACTTGGCCACCATAACACAAATCGTACAAATCACATTACCAATGACAAGTAGGTGGCTTAAGATTGGATAGAAAAGCATTTAATGAACTCTATTTATGTATGTTTAGATGGACACATATCACGGCAACCTTTGGAATTGGTGGCCGAACAAATTGTATCATTGACCCGAGTGAAAATCTACGACTTACGCAGTGAAAATCCAAATCGAAGTATAATTTTAATTGGCTTCAATGCTGGCGCCGCTTTAGCTTTGCAGGTGGCAATGTCTGAAAATGTGGCCTGCGTCATATGCATGGGTTTCGCTTACAATACGTACAATGGAGAGCGCGGCACACCCGACGATCGTCTGTTGGACATTAAAATTCCAATACTCTTTGTAATTGGACAAAACTCTGCACGTTCAAGGTGAAAAAAAAAAGAAAATATTTCCATGTTATGTGAGGTTTTAATTATTTCCTTCCACATTGTGTGCGTAGCCCGGAGGAGATTGAATCGTTGCGGGAAAAAATGATATCAGAATCTTCCTTAGTGGTGGTAGGTAGTGCGGATGATTATTTGCGTGTACCAAAAAGTCGCCGTAAAATCGAAAATGTTACCCAGTCAATGGTGGATACCATGGTGGCGGTAAGTTATTAATAATTGTCATTGTGTGGTCAATTAATTTGCACTCTTTCTATGTATATATATACAGGACGAAGTGTTTGATTTTATAAAGAAAATTTTACACAATCCACCCGGTCCACGTAATATGGCTTCTATTACTAATGCCATCTATCCCAAGCAGCCGAAAAGTGCAGACAAGGTTCCAGGTCAACCGCGTAAACGTAAACAACAACAACAGCAAGATAATGGTGGTGATCAAGATGCTGCACCGCCAAAAGCCAAATACACAGGTCAGAGTAAGTTCGCTGTTGTTTTTCATTTCTTTTCTTTCACTTTGAATTGATCGAAACATTGAAAATCTAGCATTGAATCAAGATGTTAAACCCAAGAAAAAAAGCAAAATTCAAGATCCATTTCAAGTTAAACGAAAGGGTAATATTTTTATAATATCTTCACCTACACCTACCGGTGGACATTGGTACCTTTATCAGAAAGCCTACACACCTACCCACATGTTTTTGAATTCATACATATAGTGACCAAACTAGAAAGGAGTCTCTTTCTTAATTATACGGATCGATAGCCTTACAGTCAGGTTACACAGAAGTGAAAACATTAAAACGAACTGTTGGCATTAAGGAAGCTCCTAAAAATACACCACTTTATGATAATCAATACTTAAAAATTAAAGTCTCGTAATTTAGTACTGTTTATGCATATATCAGGAGCAATTTTTTGTACATTCCGCTTATTTTTCTTTTATGCAGTAATTTGTAGTTCTGTAGTTTCGAACTTTGCTTTAAGCGTTGCTTTATAGTTTTAATGAGTTTAGGAAATAATGCTGGTCCAAGCCAAGTTTCTAACATTATGAATGGAATAAATATTTTACAGTTGGAAGACCACGAATACGTCCTCTGCCAACGTCAGCAAACAATAGCATAACATCGTCTGCGTCAACATCTCTGCTGAAAAGGCAACAGACACCCCTGGCTTTGGGTAAAGTAGCAGCAGCAGCATCAACGAAATTAACAAGCAGCAACTTAACAAATGATGATTTAAATTTGGCCATACAATCCATCATGACTAATAATAGCTCCGATGTGAACACCAGCCCACCATCAGCAGACGTTTCTAAACGTCAAACGCAAACTGTACACAATTATGAATTAATAACAAATTCAAAGATGACACCAATAAAAACACCTTTACTGAGTGGTGGTGGCCAACAAAAACAACAAATAGTCACAATTGGTGCAGGTGGTACAACAGTTTCGCCGTTAGGTACTAAAATCAAAATGATCCCCTCCAGTCAGTTTGTTCACATCAAACCGACCACCCTACAATCTCAATCGAAAATATACACAATTAAACCCGGCTCAACTGTTAACAGTACAACCACCACTGATGCGGCTAAGATTGGTAGCATTGTCAGTACAAATCCGGCCGCCACGAATAATACGGGTCAACAACATATTTTCACTTTAAAGACGCCCAGTGGCCAGACGACACAATTCGCTACCGCTGTCGGTGGTCAAACCAAGTATACCGTTATAAAAAATGCGACAGGTGGCACTACTTTGCAATTGAATACGCCGGCAAAATCGATTGTACCGGTGGCGGGCCCTGCTGCAAATGTATCTACAAGTACACCCAGTAATGTGGATTTGTCCAATATTATTGATATGCCAATATTGTTTGCTGATAGTGACGGCAATATATCAGAGAGTGTAGGGAGTCGTCAAAATGCAACCACAGCTAGTGAAAATGCAGTCACCACCATTAAGCCAGGTACGTACCTCAACACACGCCATAACATGTACCACATATATATTCAACGAAATGTTTTTTCGCTTCTTTAATTACAGTTACAGTTAATTCGTCCAGTATGAATCAATTGATTATTAACCAGAAACCAGTAACTAGCACTTCATCGTCTCCAGCAGTGTCCTCTGGCACGGGTACATATGTCATAAATAAATCGGGAACTATTATACAATCACCACAGCTTACTGGTAATAAGCCAAACAAGGTGGTCTTTATTAACCGCAATACTATGAAACCGTGTCCAAATATTATATCGCGTTCAAATCTTGCACCACATCAGTTGCCCAAATATACGAAAGTAGTGGTAACCAATCCGAAGGCAGCGTCGACAACATTGGTGCCTAGACCTGGAACTCAAATTACACCCATTACCAACACTGCAGCTGTCAAGAAGCTAAATTTGCAACCTACCCAACTGGTTAGGCCGGCTGCTGGCAGTGGTATAATTAATATACAAACAAAAACATTACCGCAAATTCAAATTATTAATCAGACGACGGGTGCTGTTGTGGGTGGTGACAAAGCCCAAATACGAAATATCGTAGTAAAACCGGGTGGATTAAAACAATTGCCGCCTCATCTCACCAATCAATTGTTAAATCGTAATCTTACAGTACGTAAAGTGAATATAGTGCCCGTTAGTAAATCTAATGTGACTGGCGGCGGTAATGTTACATTAAGTAGTAACAATTCTGGTACCTCTCCCAAAACCGTACTCGATTCCGTAATAGCTACGGGTGATAATAATGTAAAAACCACCCCTTCCAGCACATCTCCCCAATCAACAGCATCTTCCAGTTCTGGTATACAAACATCCCCAAAGATTATTACATTAAATCCAATTAATTGTTCACCACCTGCAGCGTCAACGTCTAAAAGTGATTGAGTAGGTGCTTCTAATGTTATCAGGAAGCATGGAAAATTTTCATTTATAAAATGAATTTTGTAAAGCTTTTCTTTCTCTTATATGTAAATATATTATTTATATATAGATTATGTGGTATTTAACCATCACACAATGAACGTGCTTTATATAATTTTTAACTAGAAATTTAATAAATATTTTTTCACCGATAAAATACATTTTTTCTTATATGAAAGAGTTGGGAGAAACAGTTATCAGCGCTCTCTATTAGAGGTGGGAAAGTTCAGTTTCGTGTAAAGTACAATGAGAATTTGGCAACACTGTTCTGTATCGCAGTTTGCGAAATTGCAACAAAATTCAGGTACAAATTCATGAAAATACCAGGCGCTCAGAAATTACAGTGAGAGTAAGTAAATTTTATTTTAGAGTTGCCAAAGCACTATTTTAGTGTTTAATTAAGGTGTTGGGTACCCTGTTGATTATAAAAATTTTCACTAGATGGCGCTGTTATTTATGTAACATAAATCTAGAGAAATGTACCTACCATCACTTGTTCGTTATTTAGCGGAAATTATTAAAAATATTCAATTTTAATTCTTTATGTATTACGCAAATTTATTCAATGTATTCAATATGCATGATATTACATTAATAGTAATAGTAATAATAATAATAATAATACCTTTTTTATATAACTCATTTAATAATTTGTATGTTAGGGGAAATAATGTGCTCGCTATTGCATACACAATAATTGTAATATGTAGGTATATGTTAACGTATATATGAAATGTTGATGAAAACGTCTCATCTATGCTTAAATAATAGAGTATGATTTAATAATTTTTCTTTTTCGCCGGCAAAGATATTTTTTGTTTTGTTGTTGTTGTCGTTTTTCGTACAATATTATAAGCTACAATCTAATTTTAATACCATATTTAAATGTAAACTTAAAATATACAAAAAAAAAAAATTACATACAATTATTTCTGATAGTTTAGAAATGAAATAAAATACAAATGCTTCAATCAAATGAAGTGAAAATTTAACTGTAACAGATCATTTACCGATGTGTTGGTATAATATTGCAATTTCGTTTTATACTTTTCTTGCAATCGCCATTATATTTCTTTCTAGCACTTAAAATCCACAATTAATATCAAATTATTATTAATTAAGATTAGAAAAATTCATATAATGTGTCTTAAAAATTATTAGTTTCATACAAATGTATCATTTAAAACACACGTAAATATATTGTTATTATATATTAATGTGTTAGATTGAAGGATTGGAATATTGAATGTTTACAGAATTACTTAATTGAAAAGTTTTAAATTTAAATGATAACATTAGCATTACCACACACTTAAAATTAGTGCTATTTTCTATTTTATATTAATACATTAATAGTATAAACATTGTTGTTGTTGCACATAATCATATATTAATTTAGAATGAAATATATATGTATATTTTTATTTAAACATTTTAAATTGTTGCTACAAATTCATTTTTTAATAACCAGAAATAACCAAAAAAAAAAAAAATAAAGAATAATAATAAACTTATATGAAAAACAGCACAAAGTAACACTAAAAACGAAGACGTAACACTGTTCTGTTTAAATTACAATATATGGACTGCGGGTATGAATTTTTACACACATAACTTCCATTTATTATTTAGCTAATGGAGTTAATGTTTTACTTCAAAATTTCAGACATTTTCAATCAACTATTTTGTTGTGGCCATGTGCCAGTTCAAGTTAATACTCACTCTATGAAATTCACTATTTAATTTCTATACAAAAAATAATTGAAGCATGTTTTTTTTTTTTCTTAAAAAATGGGAAATTTGTACTTCCTTTGTAAAGAATCGCAAAAATATTTTAATTAATATGGCGCTTAAGCGATTACATAAAGTTAACAACACTGATGTGACAAGTGCGATGCGACAAGTGAGGGCATGTTTTACAGATTTCGACGAAACAGTAGTTGTGCATGTTAGGTATAAAATTAGTTCATTTTATTTATATGTAGATGAACTTTTTTTTTTTTTTTTTTTTGACGTTACTTCCTCCAACTTTGAACGAACATTCATAAACATTAAGAACATGTATTTTGTTTGTGTATTATTATTACGTTGTATGATATTTTGATGTTATTGTTATTGTTTTTATTTTAGTTATTTACTTAATATTATAAAATCAGTGCTCTTTAGTAAACCTTTAAAGGTGTCTTTTTTTTTATTTAGTAGAAAAAAAGAAGAAGACTTTTTCCATTTTTTGAAACTACCACATCAACTAGTGCTAAACCAAAACTGATTAACAAGCCAAGTTGAGGTGAAATTTTCAATTTTTAATCACGTAATTCGCAATAAATACATTGTGAACAGACATGCCCTAATTTTATACATTTTCGCAATTTCATTTAATACGGGAACAAATATCCAATAATTAGATTTGTTTTAAAAAAATACACATACATCCGAACATACAAAATTTACTCCATAGAAATAGTTTGCAAGTGTATGGTCAATCCCATAACAATGCGTTAAAACGTAATGCAGGTTCCTAATCACTGTCTTCGAATGGGTTACGAAATGGACTAATTTCGAAATTGAAAATTGTTTGAGTGGAACTGAAATAAATAAATCTAATAATTTAATTGAATAATTACATCGTTCGTGGACCAATTGTGCCCATTAGGAATAACAAACTGTACACGCTGGTTTAGATTTTAAAGGTTTCAACTTGATATCAAATCAGTGTTGGCGGCCCTGAGAGTGGAAAAAAGGCACACGGACGAACAGAACGGCTACATCAACTCGGTCATTAATACTGATCAAAAATATACTTGTGGGGCCTTTTGGTCTGCTTTGATCTCTTCTGGTACTTACCAACATTTGAACAAAACCAATATACCCCCCAAATAATTATGCAAACGTTTGACAAAGTCATCCATAAACTTTGTACAATAAGAGCTACTGGCGGAATAGGAGTTGTTTGCTAAAATTATGTCACTCCATTATAAAAAAAGCAAGAAAAAAATGAAAGCATGAGAAAAAAACTCACTGGAATCTTGAATTACAGACCTGCCACAAATTGTCAACACTAAGCAAAACTTTAGCTAAGCTTACTATGCACTTCTGTCAATAAAGCAGGCGCGATAAATGACAAAATAAAATAAATTTAAATTTTATACAATCAAGAAGGTAAAACATCAATACAACAATAGATGGATAAATGCAATAATGACAAATTTAAAAAAAAAAAAAAAATATTAAAAATAAAAAATTTTAAAAACGTGAAACAATCAATTATGATTTTATTGCTTGTGTGTATTCGGAAAGTAGTGCTATGTCTCTCTCGTTTGTGTGCATTGGTTGTGTGTGTGCATTATCTAACTGTCACATATACAAATAATACAAATGAATCATTTCGGTTGCATTTAATTCTTACAATTCGAATTTTTCTGTACTTAAACCTGTAACAATTTTTTTTTTCAATTCTATTATTATTATTTTTTTCTTATTTACTTTAATATTAATTTTTTTTATTTATTGTATTATATGAGTAGATGAGTGTGTAATTTGTGCGTTTTAGTGCAGAGTTGTATTAAATTATTAACTTTCTTATGTATGTAAATGCGTTGTTGTTGTTGCTTTTAACATTACACAAATGAAAAGAAAAACTCATCTCTAGATAGTTATGCTTTTTTTTTTCGTTACTTTTATAATTGTTTTTTTTAAACATTTTGTGAAGTAATGGATGGATGAATGGATGATTCTCGATTTGACTAAGATTGGTGTGGTGTGGTGCTGCCTCCCTATAAGGGTAAGGATAAGGGTTGTTGCTTTCTACAAATATATTGGATAATATTTAATAGCAGAAATAAAACAATTTCTAATCTTTCATTGTAAACGAATTTGTTTGGTGGTAAAGGGAATGCATGGCATGCAGGGGTTATTGAAAGATCAAAACTCTAACATTGAACTTGTGGTGTGTGGTTACATGAAACCTTTGCCGATTCTCTGAAAGAGACTTCTGCTCGCTAGGTAATATATGGCAAGTGGCAGCCAATTTGAGGTCTTCTAACAACACAACATGCATGGTATGTGCGCACAACTTTTTTAATACAAATGAAAATGTTTAAATGGCAACACCCTTATGAGGGATACATCAGTTCGTGCTATGGCCTTCCTATGACTCTGATGTGATTTAATTTGTAATTTTGAACAGTTAAAGGTTCGAATTTTAACGCCCTAATATTTTATAAAATACAAATATTTTCTATTAAATCGGTATCAAATGTCCTTTTTTTATATTCGTTTATAGTAAATATTAAAAATTTCCCAAAATCGTGTGTAATACTACCGACTTGTAGGAGGGGAGATATCAGTTCTGAATGCGGTAGAGTGAGTGAGCAAATTAACTCTTCTTCTTTGGCGCATAGAGGAAAAGGAAGAGGTGAACAGTGAGAAGTGGGGAGTGGGGGACTAAGAGTTTTCTTTTTTTTTTTTCTGCTAAAAGATGTTTCTTTGGTTATGATTCGTTTACGACAGTAGGAAAATTTTATGAAAATCCATTATCCATAATAATTATGTGTGCGCTTTGAATGGCAATTATAGGAAATTTCAGTTAAGACTAATTACCAGGGAGGGGCATGCTTTTCTTAATAAGTCATTAAATCTAATAATTTAGTAAAAAGATCGTTTGTTTGCTTTGCTTCGTTGAAAGCATCTGTAAATGGTATTCGGAAAGGAAACCTTACTCACTTTTTCAAATGCTTCATATTCAGTTATGTTCACGTTCACTTTTTCCTTGGGGGGGACCCAGCGACCGTTTAATGTAAGCGATGATGATTAGTCTTTGGTAGAGTACCGCTCACAATGCGTACACGACTTATGGGGCCTAAATTGCCAACAGATTGTGAAGACGCAGCCACAGCGGCAGCATTGTTAATGCCAAGGCCACCAGTAGAGGCAGCAGCAGCAGCAGCAGCAGCTCCATTTGCGTTGGTCATGTGTTGATGCATTTGTAGCATTGCATGTTGTTGCTGTTGTTGTGATGATGGATGATGCATTTGCATTGTCATCGCCATTAATTGTGGATGATGAGAATTTTGTTGCTGTTGTTGCTTCAGCTGCTGCTGCTGCAGCTGCTGATGATGATGATGTTGTTGTAACTGTTGTTGGTAATGTTGATATTGTTGCAATTGATGTTGCTGTTGCTGCTGCTGTTGTTGTTGTTGCTGTTGCATCAACAACTGCTGTTGTGGCTGGTGAACAACGGAACGTTGCACTTGATGCAAATGCATTTGTTGCTGTTGCTGTGGCGGTAATCGTGGCATGTGCTTAATATCATTGCAATCGCAAAATTGCGGCGGTGGTGCTAAAACGATATTTTCAGTTGCTAAAGCGTTATCGTCACAGGTCATAGCCGCCGATGCTGCTGCACCAACCTTATCATTTCTTGTTGTAATTACTGCCTCGTTGTCACTGTCAGAGGCTTCAATTGGTGGCGGCAGCTGTACCAACGAAACGGCCGTTGTACGCGTAGCACGTTGCATCGCTATGGCCGCCGCCTGTTTCCGTGTCAGCGAGTTATGACGCTGAAAACCTTTGGTCGGTGGTGATGGACTCAAATCGCCATCGTCATCGGATCGCTGTTCATCGGTAGAATCTTGCGAAGACATGATTGGTATACCTTTAGCTATATGTTGTTGTTGTTGCTGCTGCTTGGCTACCAAAGCAGCTGTCGTACTGGCAGCAGCCTCTGCTGCCGCCGCTTTGGCTTTCAGTATTTGTTTTAAATGCTGCTGATGGGCGATTTGTTGCTGATGCTGCTGTAAAATTTGCTGCTGTGTAGCCACCAACTTCTGATTGGGATTTTGATGTTGGTGTGGTGGTTGCTGCTGCTGCTGCTGTGCTAAACGACTTGCTACACCTGCTTGGGCTTTATTGGCCACTTGCTGATTTTGTTGTAAAATGCTTTTAACTTTTGTTGTTGACATTTGTTGTTGTTGCTGTTGTATAGCAGGAGTAAGTTGTTGTTGTACCATTTGCTTAACAGTCAGTGTGGTGGTGGTGGGTGCGACTGAAGGCACATGGACAGACATTGTTGGGATTGGTGTGCTAGTATTACTGGCAGCAGCTGCACTGGCTGCTGCTTTGGCTTCAAAAGCGGCAGCTGTTGCAGCAACCACATTACTTGCACCTCCTGTCGCTACATGTACTCGTTTTTCATTCGCGTTAGTGGTATTTGTTAGGGTGGTGGGGGTGGTGCTGGAGTTGCTTGCTGCGGTGGCCGGGACATTTACTAAGTTTGTGTTTTGTGCGGTTACATTGGTTTGAATTTTCTGACAAGATTCACTGGTTGTTGTTGTTTTTGTTGTTATTGTTTTTTCATTGTGTAGTTCATCTGAAGTTGCTGTTGGTGCTTGGCCAGTAGACAGTGTATTATTGTCGCTGCTTTCATTGTGTTGGCTTCGTTCTGGTATCGTTTTGGGTTCTTCGTTTATTGTTACACTCGGTTTCTTCTTAATTGTATCTGTTGACTTAGGATTCGTGCCCACCGGCCCAGCAGCCGTTATCTCCTGGTCACTACTAACTCCTGAGGAACTGTTATCACCTTCTTCCTCCTCTCCATTTTGCCCATTGTTGCAGCTATTATTTTTCTCAATACTGTTCTTCTCAGTTTTGTCTAAATGATCAGCATTTCCGTTCTGTTCGGCATCATCTTTCTCTTCCACCTTATTAAAGCCATTGGGTGAGGATTTTGATGCTTTAAGATTACTGCGAATACGTTGAATTTCTTCCACGGACAACGAATGTGATATAGAACCGGAACTGGAATTACCGTTGCTGCTATATAAAGAAAAATGAAGAAAAAGAACAAAATGAGGGAGTTTTTATAAAAATAATGCATTTTTGCGATATTTTGTTTTTGAAATGTCTCACCTAGCTGGACTGTTAACACTGGGGTCGGGGGCAACATCCATTAGAGCTATTTTCTCATTTAATTTTGTATTGCGAGCCACTAGAATTGAATTTTCGTCTTCACCATCAGATTCGCTCAGACTGTAATCAGGCTCTGGTATGGGTGGGGCTGGTCCGGTTGGCAGACTTATAAAATTGTTGTTGTTAATGTTGTTCTGGGTATGATGTAACATCACTGTGTGACCGTCCGTGTGACTTTGGGGTGCCGCATATTGACCAACACAGCTTAGGTCTGTGTTCGCATTGGCCGCAGCTGTAGTTGGTTGGGCATACTGACTGTTTGGTTGTGGATTTTTCGTTGCTTCAGACACAATTACCGGTTGCACGTTACTTGAAACTTGCTGTTCAGGTTGTGTTTGCGATTGTTGACTAAGTGGCTGATTGGTCTGTTGACGATTCTGTAATTTTGCATCATGACAATTTGAAAAGGACTGGAATTGAATTGATTTTTTATTAAAATTTTCTTTTACCTCTTGCGTTTGCCTGAGCTTCCAAGCTAATACATTGCGCAACTCTTGCGGAGAAGCATATATTTTCGCATTTGCTGATGGATTGAAACTTGATTGGACGCCATCGATTGCAGCAGCCGTAACAGCATCATTTTCGCCCCGTTTCTTTAGTTTTTGCTGCAGTGACAGAGTGCTCTCATATTCGGAACTTTGTCGGGTCTCCACCTTAATCACTTGTCCAACTACGGGAGGTGGGGGTGGTGGATGAGATGGTGGTGGCATTGTATTTAAACGCAGTGTTGAAGCATGTAAGGTGTTTACATCGTCCTGGGAGTGATGGCCCTTACTCACGTTGGTCGTCCAAATCGATGACGAAGAACCGTTAGCACCACCACCTACATTTGTGTTCAAGTCGGGTGTAGAATGGAAGCGTTTCAAATCGTGACCACCAGTGCCTCCCTCGCCACCTATTACAGGAATAGCACACGGTTTGGCGCGTAAGGTGCCGCTCTTTGTTTTGGTTTTGCGTTTCATTTCTGCTACACTACCGTAAACCTGGGGACCCTTTAGTGGAGAGTTGGTGTTGGCAGGTGGTGTAGCCGCTCCACTATCCGTGCCCGATTGGAAACGCGATGTGGTCATCATGGTAGAATAACGGTTTGTGCTATCCACCACTTCGCCTTGTTGCCGTTGGAATAATTCTTCCAATTCGGCGGCCGTTATGCGGCTGGAAGTGGGACGAGCTTTAATACTGGCTGTACGCAATTGAACTGGAGTACCGGGATGGGTGGGTGTAGGTGTCACAATGGATTCGACGGATGAAGATTTCGTGTGTGGCATATCATCCTCATCCTTTTCTCCACCATTTTCCAAGCCAGCCACCATTGACTTGGCTCTTGCCCTACCCACCGACAATGTTGTTTTCGGATCTCTTCGTGGTGGGGTCGGACCTGGTCGACCACCTGTACTTATATGACAAAGAGCATTGCCACCGCCACCCGAATTTGCATTATTCGGACCTAATGACATTTTTCTTGGCAATGTGGCGCACTGACGATGAGAAATTTGCGGTGTACTGGGACCGCTAGACATATGATGGCTGGGCATATACTGAGGAGTGGCCTGCATTTGATTTGGAAATTGAGGAGATATGACCGTCATCGAAACTAACGCACCTGCCGAGCGTATCATTTCAACGACTTTTTCATGAGACGCGGCTCTAACATCTTCGCCATTGATGGCAAGTAAAAAATCGCCCGGCCTTAAACCGGCCATATCAGCCACACCACCGGGGTCTACATCGTCCAAATACTGTAGAGCTGGAAAACGTTCGGACGGCTTTAATTGCATGAGCTGCGATGAAGCTTTGGCGCCACGTAAAATAAAACCAAAACCGCGCTTAGCTCGATGTAACACCACCGTACGTGGTTCATTAAAAGCACTAATCACCCAAACATGATACAATTAGAAAGAAAAGAAGCGAAAATGAATTGAAATTATGCGCTACAATGTTATTAACAAGAAATAATGTGTGTGTGGGGCCACTATATGAAATGTACCTCTTCTTAATCCTGGGCGCTGTAGCACTGCTATACTGCTGAGGACCACCTTGTTGGATGCCATTCATTATAACGGATCGATGTGCAGAAGAATTGAAGCCATTGAGTGCTTGTGTTGATCCAGCACTATTGACGGACAATGACGGTGACTGATGTATTAAACTGGGGCGTGGTAAGGTACCTACACAACTACCGCCCATACCGATACCAGAACTACCACCTAAACTCAACTGTGGTGATCCCTGGTACATAGACGATGCAGCCGGTGAATGTTGATACGGTGCCGATTGCTGGGACGTGGCTACATTTGTAATATTTTTCTGACGCAAACTAACTTCTTGGACGCACTCAGCCGGAAAGAAGCCCGATTGTTGGGTGCCGCGTATATAACCTTCCAACAAGCCGCAATCAGTCGATCCGACCACTTCGATAACATCGCCAGCTTGTAAACGTATGTGACCCACTGAATTGCCAGCGTATGGTTCCATACACACCACCGTAGTGCTTGGATGTCCAATTGAACAGGCGGCCGAATCAGAATTGGTACCCACACCCGATGAATCGCTGACAATGTCGCTCGTATCGCCCAACGATTTATCTAGCAGAGAGAGTTCTAAACATTACAATCTTCAAATAATTAGTGAAAATAGTGAATTTTTGTTTTTTATGTTTCGGTTTTACGTTATGAAGACGTTCTTGACGATTTTACTGTGCAGATGAACGAAAAAAAGGTCATGCCATGACTTGAGATGAAGAAATCAAAGTAAAAAATGGGGAAGCTACGTCTCTTTATTTCACACATTTCCGGTATGGATTCCGAAGGAAGATTAGATTAAAAAACATGCACAACTCATGCTTTAATGCACTAACAAACAAAGGAGAGAGAAGCTACTTACAGTGCAACTGGTAGTGTGGTCCTAAGGTACAAATTTAATTAAATTAATAAATTCTTCTAAAACTCTAATCGAGTGTTCATTAAACTAATGTTTCTTTTGAATGTCAAAATAAACAGAACGTTAAATCGTATAATAAACAAGATAAACGGAAAGCAGTCGCGTAATATAAGAAAAAAAACCACAAAAGAAACAAAAAGTAAAATAAAATGAAAAAAAGAATACCTGTTACAATGCTGATGTCATCTTCATGTGAGCGATGACCGGATGATCCTTCCGATAAACTCGAACTCGCCGAACTGTAGGGCAAGTGTTCGGATGGACATGGTGATGGTGGTCCATGACGACCACATGTACCGCTTGGTGTTAAAGTACCCATTAAGCTACTACCACCACCACCGCCACCACCACCACTACTACTGCCGCCAATACTACCATTGGCACTGAGCCAATTAATGCCCGAACGACGTTTGGGATTGTAACGGGGTGGCCCTCGAAACGGTACTAAAGATTTAAAGTAACGGAAAACGAGTTACAAATAAGACGCGTTCTCTCTTTTAATCTTTAACATAAATGCGCCATTTCTTATACCCGCCACATTGGTGGTGACTGATTATATATACTAAGTTATTGTTACGTTGTAAGTACTACAAAGGAGTCCTCAAAGATCACAAAGAATTAAAATGTATTCTAATTTAATTGTGTGTACGTCCAAAAGTCCATTTTTTTTGAAGAACTCTGAATGGTAGGCAAAATTTAGATATTAAACTAAAACTGTTAAGGGTTGGGACTTTCTTAAGTCATGCGACAGATGTAAAATTAATGAACAGCCGCGCCCTCATGTATAAAAACATTTCATGACCATTGCGTATAAAATTTTGTTAAGACGTGCCTTTATCTCTATGTAAAAATTAAGTGGGACCATATAATAGTTAAGCCCACTCTTTACAAAGGTACACTCTGCCGTAAGATTCGATTTTTGTAAATAAAGTGTATAAAATATGTGAGGAGAAAAGAATCAGGTAATGACAGAATATTACGCTCGTCACACCCCTATGCGGTGAGACACCGTTTCACCATTTACTGTAATTCTACCAACGTGGAGGGTATTCCTTATTAATATTAAGTTAAGTTCCTTTATTATATGTTCCATTTTCATAGAAGACAGATTAAAAGAGTCATCATTTGATTTATGAGAGACCACAAAAGAAATATGTTTTGGCATCCGTTGTTTCTGAGTGAATCACATATAACGTTTCCGTAGGTGCGAGAAATTTTCGTAAAAAAATTTGTACAATTTTTACTCAATCTATAAAGTTTTCATATAAAGAGGAAGCAACCTTACTAAAAAAAGGGAATTTGGCAAAAAAGCCAATGAAATGCAATGATGGGCTAAAAAGAGTCGCACAGCTTTTGCACTCTTTTAAAATACATAAAAATAAGAAAATAAGAGAAACATATTAAATAAAAAAAAAAAAAACATAATAATAATAATTCAAAACACACTGCACTTCAATATGAACAATTGTTTACTTACATAATGTACGTACTTAAAAATCTGTCATGGTTTAAAAAATAACGTATAGAGGAGAGAACTAAAAAAATTTATTTATGATAGATACCGAGTTGCGCTATTTTAATGTTGTCTACGTACAATGATACTAATTACAGCCATATGTCATATAAAAATCACAAGAATAGTCAATTCCAACAAGTGTGTTTTTTGTATTGAGTCGAACCATTTAGTAGGACTTTGGTTCTTAAGCGCCATTCTCCCCGGAATTTTTTGCAAGTGCTCTGCGAAATGTATAAATTGGCTTTGTGAAAATCATAAATAGACGCTACGCACTCTAAAACGTATAAATTCTTTATCAGCATCGCATTCTGAGGTTAGGAAGCATTGTTGTAGGGTCTGCAACGCTTCTATTTACGCCCTACGCCATAATTCCTTTAGAAGTTCTAATAAATGCTAGTCTTTGTCTTGTAAAAGTCTTGAGAAATCGTTGTAGGGATATTCTATAAATTATCTGATCCAGTCTCAATTTCGAACATTTAAATACTTAGGCAGAGTATACGATTTTTAACCTTAGTAGAGGTCAAAATAAGTTTGTGCGAATGTTAGCAACTACTAAACGACCACCTTCACTACTTGTGCTTCTAAACGGCAAATGCTGCAACCACCTTCAATTATACCGATCAATTCAGAATCAAAATTTGATTCAATTTAATCATGTCTGTACCTCGTGTTTAATGACACAATTAGCATAATTTGTGGAGCCAAGTGGTGTAGGGTATTAAATGGTAGGGTCCAAATGGCTATACCATTTTCATTTATTAAGATAAGTT
Organism: Ornithomya fringillina; assembly: GCA_963978525.1. Classification (NCBI taxonomy): domain Eukaryota; kingdom Metazoa; phylum Arthropoda; class Insecta; order Diptera; family Hippoboscidae; genus Ornithomya; species Ornithomya fringillina. The sequence continues at coordinate 16,993,435 of OZ021694.1, read as the reverse complement.
TGTTATCGAAAAGGATACACCTTAGCTTTAGTCATTCGATTTCCTTATGTTAGATCCAGGAGCAAGTCCGTTACTCTTTTATGTTTAAATGTAATACTTTTTACCGTCTTATGTCAATAGCACGCTATATGTAAACATTCTGCCATTAAAGTAATACCCTATAGTTTTAAGTTTTCCTCTCTTTTGCTGTTAATTTGCTTTTTTTTTTTACTTTTGAAATGTTTTATAATAAGAAAGCCTCAATAAACTTAAACTTGTTAGAGAAAAGAATTTCAAAAAGACTCCAATCGTTCACAATCATTATTGCGAATGTTTATAAATCCTAATTGGCCAATGCCACACCCACCTTCAATTATACCAATCAGTTCATAATCAAAATTTGATTCAATTTAATCATGTCCGTCTATCTGTCCATGTAAATTTGTGCGCAAGCTACAGTTAGTATTTTTTAAAATATTTCGATGAAATTTCGTACAAGGACTTGCATTGGATCCCTATTGAAAATGAAACGGATCAGACTATTTTTAGAACCCCTCCCCATATAGGGTTTTATTATAATGAAAATCTTTATATAGGAAAAAATCGCAATTCTTAATATATTTAAAAAAAAAAAAAATTGGTTAATTAGTTCCGATGGGACCATTTTTAGAACCCTTTTCCACATAATTATGTTTCACAAAGTAACTTATAAACTAATTGTAGCATAATTTAAGGAGCTAAGTGGTGTAGGGTATTTAAAGGTGAACGATTATAATATTTTCACTTGTTTGGAATTGCTTTATCTTTTCCTGTTTATGTTGAAGGCTTTTATATCACATATGACTTTATTTGTCACAAGGCTGTAGAGTACGCATGATTGTATAAATATGCTTTAAGTAATCGAATATTGTAATTATAATTGAAATCTCTATTATGTAGTAACAACCAAGGAAGTATCATGCTATTGTATAATTATATATTAGCATTCTGTGTTCCTACTTGCTTGAATGAAATATTTATGTCAATTATCAAAATCGAAAACATATTATGATGGCGAATAGTAATTGGAACTTGCAAGGGAACAATTCCAATAAAATATATATAATTATATACTCAACTACATATAATATAATAACAAAATCTTACACTTGACTAAAGAATTTAATATAGTGCACAACTAGTAGTTATATGATTGTTTGTATGATATGAGAATGAATGACTGCATGATGAGCGATGATGATGACAAATTATAGATATAATTGAACGAATTGTTTAATGGAATGACAGAAAATGGAGAGAAGGGTAACGTAAAACACAATATACAGTTATGTGAAAACACAAACGAAATTTGACGAAACTTTATAGATTGAGTAAAAAGGGGGAAAAAAATTTACTTTTATCGCATTTGTTTATATGTTCGTTCACTGATTCGAAACAAAATTCAAAATTATTTCAATTGGAGTAAATCAATAATTTTGTGATTTTATTACAAAGAAATTACTGGATGACATAAAAATTACCAAAAAATAAAATTTTAATTAATTTTTGAAAATTCGCTTTTTATGATTGATGTGAAACTGGAAACTTGAAACTGGAAACTTGAAACTCTACCGCACAACTTGAAGAATTATATAAAATTGTCACCAATTAAAGTTTAGGTGATTATGTTAAGTGAGAGAAGGTGATATAATTTAAGTTGTGAGGTAAAATTCCAATTCGACAAAACAAACATAAATTGATGGCAATGCTTTAATTTGATTTACAATTTTATTTACACTTGAATTTTTTTACTTTTTAATCATTACCAGCCAGCACTTACCCACATCATCGCTTTTATAGTTTTGTATTATTTCCGCCAATTCTAAATTACCGGCTATAACGGCCACCTAAATAAAATAGCAAAACAATATAGATTTATATACATGTGTATATGTATGAAATTTATTTGCATTTCCTTTTCAACTCAATTCAATCTTAATTAAAAAAAATGCAATAAAAAATTAATTAAACTAAAATATTGAATAAAAAACTACAAAAAATTAAATTGAAATGGAAAATAAAAAAGAAGAAGAAGAAGAAAAGGAAGAATCATCTACATAGACAATAATTTTAAATATTATTGCAGATGAGAAAAGTAAATAACGGTTAAAGTGATAGTTAGAGAGTAGGTTAAATACCTGATAAGGAGTTTGATTGGCATAATTTAATGCACCCCGTTGGGCACCACGAAAGAGAAGCATTCTAGCACAAGCTTCTTGATTGTTAACAGCGCATACATGCAATGGTGTGTTACCGGAAGCATTGCGGCCATCCATGTCCGCACCATAAAACAACAAATGTTCCAAATGCTGGACAAGACCATGACGACAGGCCTAATTGTTTTTGTTTTTTTTTTTTTTTTGGTTTTCAATTTTGATGTTGTTTGATTGATTTTATTTTGTTTTTTATTTTTTAATTGATTGTTTTTAGCATTGGAGTTTATTACGTTATATTAGGCGGCAATAGTGTGGCAGTAATAATTGTAAGAGTAATAGTAGACATAGACATACGACAACATCAACAACAGTTTGTTAGGTTGGTAGGTGGTAGAGAAAGTTTTTTTTTTTTTTTTTTTTTTTAGGTATACATTATAGCAACATTTGCCCAGAATATAAAATATGTAAATACGAAAAAAAAAAGAAGTGTTTTCATTAGTTGTTAATAAAAAATTATTCAAAAGTTTTTACGGGGACCAAATACTAATAATGATTAAAATTTGAAATCAATTGTTCATGTTGTATGAAAATGGTCTAAAAATCATTCAATAAATGTCTTTTCATCCTTTTTAATACGAGTACAAAATTTTAGATTGAGCAGAGTTATAATTGAAGTTCTAGCCCGCTTTTTCTATTGACGGATCTACGGACAAATATTACTTTTCATTTATTACCCAACAATACATTATATTTTGTATGGATAGCCATCAATAAAAAATCATTAATTTTTATATTTGATCTGTTAATCATTACCGTTTTTTTGGTCTCCGTTTTTTTTACGATATTTAAAAAATTGGACTAAAAAGTTTTGTAAGATCGCTAGAGCGTGTTATTATAGGTATAGAATGTTAAACAATACAAACTATAACCATAACCATTACCACTCCTATTATTTTTCACAAGCATGCACTCATACATCTCGAACCTGTCTCCAACTACACCGATGTTATTGTATAATATTGTTCTTAATTATACCCTGTACCACTTGTGGCAGAGGGTATATTAAGTTTGTGTAGATGGTTGTAACTCCTAAATAGTTTCACCTTTTATTTAACGATCGATTTAACCATGTCCGTCTGTCCGTCCATCTGTTGTGTGTCCATGTAAATTTGTGGGCAAGATTTTTAAGATATTTCCATGAAATTTTGTACAAGGGTGCGTTTTGACCCTACATGGTGTAAATAGGACCATTTTTAGGACTCGTTTTCGTATAACAGCCTTTTTTTAAATAAGTCTTTAAATAACAAAAATTCTTAATTCTTAAAATGCTTTGACAAAACTTGGCGAAGAAAAGTTAATTGGTTATTAATTGACTATGCAAAATTGAACCCGATCGGACCCTTTTCCGTATAGTCCGAAAGTGATTTATATGGAAACGCCTCTCGTTTACTGATACAACTCAAGTAATTATTGTATAAATTGTGGAACTAAGTGGTGAAGGGTATAAAATGGTCGAGTTGGATGGAATATAACTTTATAAATTTTTTTTTTTTAATAAGTACATAAGTCTTCATGTACATGGCTAGTCTGGGGTTTCATACTATTCGGTGTCACTTATTAAACATTAAAATGTGTGGCATTCATATGGTAAGGTTTACACTAAATTTGTCACAACGTTTTCGTTAAAGAGAATTATATCATAAATTATTCAAGTACCAAAATCTTAGTCCACTCAGTTACCTTAGTCATGACCGCCCGTGGTTCAATTTGTTGTTCAAATACTAACCAAACTTGACGTATTAGGAAAAATTGAAATTCTATAGTAGACCTTGTTGCTGCTGTTTACTATTTAAATTGAGCCACGCCCATAATTCACGAAAATGTTTAAAATTAAAGCTATGAAGTACTATGGTATGGAATTTATGTTTAGATATTGTTTAATGGGGAGGATTGAATTGCACAGACACGCCTTTTACAAAAAATCATGCAACGTTTTCTACCGCAAAATTTATCGCTTCAATTGAATTATAACATAAAAATAAACGACTTTATAAGGAAGTGCAATTGAATGCTATTCCCACAATTCCATATTAAGCCTAAGACAAACGAATTGTTGGCTTTTTCGTGACACAGAGAAATAGTCTTACCTGATGCACTTCGTTCCAACCTTGATTGTCTTGTGTACCCAATGAAGCATGATCATGCAGTAAACTTTCGGTTATTTTGGCATCACATTTTCGTGTTATAGATATATAGAGTGGTGTAATACCGCGGCCATCCTTATAGTTGGGTGAAGCCCCCAATTCTAATAGAGTTCTACAATAATAAAGAAAACACAAGTGAAAGTTTGCTGAGATGCCGCAGAGGTGAAAGTAAAAGAATTTTAGGAACAAGATAATTAGTAAATGAACAAAAAAGAGAAGCTGACGGAGAAGAAACACATCTTTGCCTGCAGCGTTCTTCTCTTTCTTGTTATATCTCATTAGCTTTTAGCTACTTACGTGACAGCTTCTAAAGAATCCTTTTCAACAGCTCTGTGCAGTGCAGTAGTACCATCTTTGGTGCGATAATCCAACAAAGCACCACCGTTCACCAAAGCTATTAACAATTTATTTGGTTTTTTAGCGCCCGTTGCTACAGTTAATGGAGTGTCTCCACTTTCGGGACAATGAAAATTCGGGTCCAGCCCTTTGGCACACATTTTTGCAATCTTCTCAACGTGACCGCCATTAATACATTCCAGAAAACGTCTCAAATTGGCGCGCGTATGTAAAGCTTTCAATTGACGTTCATCCAGGTTTAACATTTTATAAACACGACGCTTGTATTTTAACTACAAATAATTTAAATAATTGAGTCTTCAAACTTTTTTAAGAAGCAAAAAAGGAGCAAAATTTTATATACCTCTAAATAGCCCACAGGTCCATTAAACGGATAATCACCCAAACGTCGTTCTTCGTCTAGAAATTTGCCCGCTTTGCCATTAGATGGTGGACAAAACAGACCATAATTGAAACTTTCTTTAAGTTCCTAAAAAAAAAATGAGAGAAAACACATAATTTTCAATCTCTAAAATGGTTAACAACAATAATAAATTATAAGTAGCTTACAAAAAGAAGAAGACACTTTAATAAATGTTCGGTGAAGCCTTGTAATGTTTAAAAAAGTTTCATTTAGAAAATATTAAAGTGAAACCATCTCATAAAATGCAAAAAATATCTTCACTCTACCTACCTACCAGGAAGTCTTGAGTGCACTTGTGTGTATGTGGCAAGATTATGCAGATACAATAAAAGTCGATTGTATTTGCGTTGAAATGTGAAATAACGACTTAAGCACGTGATGATATTTTTTAGCATATAAATTAAAATCATTTCCAACGTTAAGGGTGGTGGGTGGTAATCTCATATTGACAAATCAATTGCTGCCTTCACTTGACATAATATTTGCGAGTATAATTTTTTGTTCCATTGAGTAGAAAGTTTTGTTACTCCTTAGGTAACATTTTATCAACCAACTTGCGTAGATTTACTTAAAGAACGTTTATATAGTGTAACTATGAGAGGATTTCAATCTATTTCAGCTTTATTCCTGTTCCTGTTCCTGTTCCTGTTTATACCCTGCGCCGGCTATATTAAGTTTGTGCCGATATTTGTAACTGCTAAATGGAAAATGCCATTTTCAACTATACCGATCGTTTCAGAATCAAAATCTTAATCAATTTAAGCATGTCCGTCTGTACGTCCATATGTCCGTGCAAATTGTGCGCAAGCTGCAGGCCGTATTTTTTGAGATACTTTAATGAAAGACATATATTGGCCCGACGTGGAACTCTACTGAAAATAGATTTGATCGGACCATTTTTAGAACTTCTTACCATATAAGGTCCTATTATAATGGAAGTCTTTATATGACAAAAAATCGCAATATTTTGACAAAATTTGGTAAAGCATAGTTAATTAGTGTCATATGTAAAATGTGTAAAATTTGGAGCCAATCAGTCTATTTTTAGAACTCCTTCCCATATAATGATATTTTCATAGAGATACTTTTATGGCAATTCCTCTCGTTTACTGATACAACTAAATTGTAGCATAATTTAAGGAGCTAAGTGGTTTAGGGCATTAAAGGCTTGAACGTTATAAACGATCTGAAAGAAATGGGTTGCGTGTCTTTCTTTGTGGCAAATGTGTTTTATCAAGAAATTTTAATGCATTTCAAACGTCTTCTTTTATTTATGATTTATACAAAAGTATTGTAAGTTGGTCTTCCTTTCTAATACTCATTTATTGACACCGTTTGTGGGGTGACATAAATAAATTCATAATTAGTCACTATCCAATCTATTGTATATGTGAGGAGTACATTTAATATGAATTTTATATAAAAAAAACACCTTATACCTTAATTATGCTTATATAGCTACAAAAGTAACAACATTTTTGCTTTAATTTAATAGTAACAGTAAGCGTGTGTCAATGTGAAGGGCATAAAGATTTTAAAAATGGCAACTAAAAGTAGAACATGAAACGATTTAATCTTGTCCGTCTGTCCGTATGAATGTATTTCTTGTAATCATATAGTTGCAGGTGGTCTTTTTTCAAATTTTTCAAAGAAATTTAGCACAGAGCTGTATTTTGGGTTAAACACAATCACTATTGATTATAGACTTGATACTTTTATTATATTAATTATATACATTTTCAGCAACCGTACCCGCATGAATAAATTTTAAAATAAATAAATGTGACAAAAATTTCCATTTTGAAAAATCTTTTGATAAAATATGGTGAAGAATAGTTTAAATAATTGACTGTGAGATAAATTTTGGTTCGATCGGATAATTTTTAGAACCTTTTTTCTTAAAACACTCTCTTGTGGAGTGAATAAGAAAAGGACTTGCATTTAGTCACGCAACACAACTAATAATGCATAAATTATGGGAGTAAGTGGTGTAGGGTATAAGCGACTATAACATTTTCATTTCTTGTAAGTTAGAATTGATGATTATTTATTTATTATATACCTACTTTTGCTAAAGCACACGAATTGTGGTATACTAATAAGAAATAATATAGATCAGGACACAAATGAGAAAAAAAGCTACTCTCTATACATGATGGCACGTATAGAGAAAGGGGGAAGAGAACAGTTAGAAAACAGCGGCCAAGGCAATCAAATCAAATTATTTTTCTACAATATGTGCGAGTTTATGTTTCTACCAAATGATAATCTTTAACCGCAAAATATCACGTTCTTCACTAACTGTCTCGGTGTATGCGTATGTATATGTAAGTTGGTGGTGTATGGCGCGAGTCACACATTAGAAAAACATGATCAATAAACACACAGCATTATGTGAGAATTCTCTCGATCTTGCTTCAAAAGTTATGTTTATGTTTAGTGTTACGTTGTGTGTGTGTGCTTTTTTGCTTCTTTTCAACTGTTATACGCAATTAACAGTTAGATGAAGTCAACTAGAAACTAAATGTTAAAGAATGGAGAAAAATGAAATAGGTCACACAACAGTGTCTTATGAATACGTGTGAATAGTAAAGGCAGCCGTAACATAGTTAGAAGGATAATAAATTTATATTTTATATTTAAGCAGGAAATATATATCAGTTACAGCAAACAATTCATTCAATATTTAAGGCAATATTGATTCCAATTAGAATTGTAGCAACTGTGTGGGAAAAATGTCGTTGTTGTTGATTCAAATGTATGTTTATGAGGTTGAGGAATGCTACAAAACGTTATTGGAACGAACGTACGCGTATCTAGTTACAACAATTTAAAAAAAATAAATAAATCAGTCAAATCAATAAGAAGCGTAAAATTGTTGAATTGTTTGATTATTTATGGATTCGGTCCCTGTGCGCTGCTCAATCTTTAACTAAAGTATTTGCAGCCTCTGACACATTGTCTCTCATTTACGAATTTATGCAAAATCTTAAATATTTTCAATTTCTCTTCTTCTTTTTCACCATTTACTTACGCAGCTACAAAAAAACAAGTTTATTTATAATATAAAAGAGCGGAGTCTGTGTGTGAGTGGGGAGTCAGAGAGTATGGTTAAACGTGGTTATTGCGGTTGTTAAGTGAGGATGGTGGAAAGACAGACACAAGACTTGTGGTTTTTTAGTAGTTTTAATGGTTTACCTACTTATGACCTCTCTCTCTCTCTCTTTCTATATCGCCCGCCAATTGAATTGAATACTGTTACCGGCTAAAAGTATTCATGTTTTTTTAAGCGTAAACATTTCAAAATTGAAATTGTTGAAGCACACGTGTGTACTGATTTTTTTATCGTTATTTTTATTAACTATTACCTAGTTTTAATTTGTAGTATTTTTTTTTTTAGTTTAATTGTGAAAACACACACACACACACACTTTTCGCAGATTTTTATAAAAATAAATAAAAAACTTTCAAAAATTGTTTAATTAGTGCGCATTTGATCCGTGGAGAAAGAGTATAGAGAGAGTCACAGTATTTACTTTAGGGTTTTCCTAAAAACAGAAGTAGAACTCTATTTATAGGCAAAAAGATCGGTATTTTGTATTCTCCATTTCTGAACTGATTCAGCTCTATTCATATATATTTGAGTTCAATCTTCTTATCGTAGTTTTTGTCATATTTCGGAATTGCATTCAAATGCATTATGATGCATACATAAAAAATTTTTAGAACCTCATTCCAGATATTACCGCCTTCAAGCAAAGCAAATTTATTTTAGACTTTTGGCTTAAATACTAACCTTCTCTATATACAAACTAGTTCACGTATTACGTATGAACTTATCTTATGTCGGATTCTACGCTACAAAAGTTTTTTTTGTGAATTTTCGTATCTGTTATATAACCACGCCCATTTTTGACAGTCGATGGATGCCTAATTATATATAAGAGTACTAGATTTCAAAAATTTTTGTGCCAGATAGAAATATTTTTGTCGATTGCGGGCCCGACTCTCAACCAATTTTGTCCAATTTATTTAGAAATCTTTGTATAGAAAATTAAAACGTATGTAGGTACAAAATTTTCAGTATAATATCACAAATTTTATGACGGCGAGAGTGCCAACATTGGACAGACGTACAGACAAAAATTCTTAATTCTTAATATATTTGAATAAAATTTGGTGGAAATTAGTTAATTGGCTTAATATTTGACTAGGTCAAATTTGGATAAAATCGGACCATTTTAAGAACTTCTTCTTATATAAAGCTTTCAAACAAAGTAACTTATGTCTGACAATCTTGGCGTTTATTTAAACCTCTAAAGTCATTGGTGTAGGGTATTAAATGAACATAACATTTTCTCTCTAAAGAAAGATACTTATATGAATCGAAGCCAATTGCACTCATTAGCGCATAAATTGTGTTGATTTTATTAATAGTTTGGGGTATTAAGTGTTCTGATCAGGCCTGCCGGCAATAATATTTCCACTTGCTTCTTTGTACTCTGCAACGATTTATTTTACAAACTATAACATTTTCACTTTTAGAAAAAAAAAAATTCTTCCTCTGGTTAAAAGTTTCAATTTCATGAAGCGACATTACGGCCTGATACCAACAACAAACATCATGGTTACAAATTATATTCAACTTGCATCTACTAACACATATTGTTACGACCCAAGTGAACACAAATGAATTTACTACAAATGGGTTGAAGTTGATTTATGAAGGCTGTTTGCTTGAAATGCTTGAATTTTACATTTGCGTAAAAAAAAAGGAGGTTGAAAAATTCGTTGCCAATCAAATAAATACGTACTGGAAGGTACGAAGGTATTGAAGTGTTCAAACAATAATTTTAAATAACATTCAAGCGGATATACAGTTCATGGTAAAAGGCATTGTGCCGCTGGGTGAATGAGTGCAAGCAACGGCCTTTGTTTTGCACTTGTAGGTTCACACCCTAATCAATGTAATCAATCGTTTACATATGTGTATGTGCACCAGAGCATATATGTATTGGTTGATGAGTACGTACACATAAATGAAATGTGTTGTCATTCGCAGACAATCCATTCATGTTTTACTCTTAACTGTGAAATTGATAAATAAATGTGCAAACATTGTTGGGGATGAAAAAAGTGAACAATTTTATAAATAAATTTATTTTGTTGTTTAGTACATATACTAAAAACAGGATGATGATAGCCGTTCAACCTCTATTCAATTTTGGCCATAAACTACACGAACAAACATACTGTTAGCTACGTATTTGTCCAAAAAGCCTATGTGATGGTGTTTGTGTTAAATATTATCAGAAAATTATGGGAATTTTATTTTGTCCATTTCGCTCTTGCTGTTAGTCTCAATAGAAATATGTTGGTATGGGCACTCTGCTGCAGGAGTGGTCAATATAAGTGCTGGTTGATTGTATACGAATGCTTTGTTTTGTTTAAATTTCCGTTACGATTCTTCATTTTTACATTTCGATTCATTTTATTGTTTATTATTTAGTACAACAGTCACCAGAAAAGCGGGCAATGTCAAGGTCGATTAAGATTTGAAAACCAAAACAAAGAAAATTTTACAGCAAGAAACGATTTTTATGGTTGTTAACCCATAAAAATACCTGAAACTTTATCAAACTGTCACGTGGTTGTTCGGTTTATTATAGTTATGGAAGATTTTTATATATTGTGGGCGTGGCTGTCTTATATTAAACTTTAACTTTGAAGACAATATTTTTTGTAGTTATAGAAGATTTTTATAAATCATGGGCGTGCCTATTAATCAATCTTTAGAACATTATTACGCGATGTGATTTTTACACAATTTTGTCAATTTTTTTAGTAAATGTTTATCTATTACTATTCTACCTTATACTTTATAATAAACTCTACTGTGTGACCCAATTTTCTATTATATCCGTCGATTTACGATCAAAATCTAAATCGATTTAACCATATCTGTCTGTCTGTCCATGTAAAATTGTGCGCAAGCTATTGGTAGAATTTCTTGAGATAATTTGATAAAATTTGGTACAAGTATTGGCCCAAAGAGGAACATTATTGAAAATGTACCGAATCGAACCATTTTTAAAACCTCTTTCCATATAAGGTCCCATTATAATGGAAGTCTTTATATGGCTAAAAAAATTTATCATAATTCTTAAAATTCCTTGGCAAAGAAGAAGTGAAGAATACTTGTGTCAAATATGGAACCAATCGGACTATTTTTAGAACCTCTTCCATTATAATGATATTTGACGAAGTTGTTAATGGCGCTTACTGACACAACTAAACTAGTTGTAGCATAATTTAAGGAGCTAAGTGGTCGGTCTGGACCAACTACAATGTTTTCACTTCTTTGTGGTTATGAAAGATTATTCTAAATTATGGGCCGTGGTTCTTATTTTAATTTGTTTATTTTCATTATAAATTTGTACCTAAAACTCAAATCAAATTAATAGACTAACTTTCTGGTAATTTTAAACGTGACTGTTATTTAATTTTGTCTCCTTTACTTTACTAAAATTCCACTTTGTAGTTTTATTTCATTCAGTTATGATAAATATTCATGAATTGTAGGCATGGTTGTCAGTTTTATTCATTTTAAATACTGCTTCTACAAAATTTTCCTTTTTCAGGTCAATTTTTTGTAGCTATAATTATTTCTGTATATTGCGAATGGTCCCAATGTCTTTATATTGTAACTGTTGGACAAAATAATTGATTAATTGAGAGTGATAATTAAGATAAATCAATTAATTGCACAAGTCTACGATGTGCTTCAACTTTAAGTATACATTGAATCTATCACATCATTTATATTAAGATGAAGACTTAACTATGTGAGAACCTATCTTCAGGTTCAGTATTAATGCTAAATAACCAAATGACAGGTTAATAGATTCCAGATATAAATGTGTGAAAAGAGAAAATAATTAAGAACTTTTGTGCATAAAAAAAGGAAATGGAGAGTAGTACGTGTAGAAATAAATAGAATACACACACTAACCTTAAACCAAAAGGCCACCTTTTGTTGGGACGACATATGGAAGGTGTAGAGTCGAGAAATTAATTACAAATTAATTTCATATGAGCAGAAAGCGTATGTAATTTATAATAGTAGTGGTAGCAGTGGTAAGCAGCAACAACAGCAATAAGTAGCAAGTAGTAGTTGTGTTAGATGTTGTTAGAGGAAAAGAAACGGTGTTGTTGGGGTGTTTTATAGTAAATAAATGTGTGTGTAAGATGAGTTTACCACGATTCCAATCCATCAGTTTTAACATCGCGCACGTATGTACGCATGGATGATGGCATCAGTTAAAGATTCGGATGGCAGCGAAGAACAGTCAGTATGCAAACATCAGCAGTAACACCGGCAGCATCATTAAAACATTTGTAACACGGCAATAAAGGCAACAGTCATCATTGTTAATGTTAATGGAATGAGAGAACAACACATAAACACACACACACACGCATACGTGCATACAAATTCATGTCGAAATGAACAACGACGTTTAATTAAATATAGATGTTGTGTTTATACGTAAAGATCAACACGCACGAACCATTCAGTTGACATTACAAGTATCAGTAGAGATGGCAAGGAAACCAGTATCAGACGTCATTAGATGGTTGATAAATGTTGTAGGTAGGTATGTATGCAATTAATAACATTAACGTCATAAGTCAAGAAGTGCATTAAGCACAAGTTATAGCAGCAGCATCAGCATCAGCATTACCGGCAACAGCATTAAGTAGCAGCCAGCCCATCAATGTAATAAAACCGAGTTTATATCATGCATGTCCACATACGTGTGTTGCAGGGACAACATTTATACACAGCAGCGTCATTTGGTTGTTGCAATTTCACAATAATCGAATGGACAGATGTAGGAAATCGATGTAAAAGGGCGTCAGGGTAGAGGTTGAGTTCATATTACGTTTAATTTTTTGTGTTTCAGGTAAAACAGTAACACAACACATAACAGACATAATGTAATTTTTATTTGGTCGATGTTAAGTTAAGCAATTAAATATAGTGAGTGTATTGTGTATGTACGGGATGTTTATTAACCGCACACAACACATTCAGAAAAGTCCCCGATAAAGTTGGCATGTTTCGTACGCCCACACATATAGACGCCGTGCATGTATGAATGAACATTTGTATATAAAAGTTGCCAGATTGCATACACACGCATACTCCAATATTAAATGTTATAACCACCAACCATATTCAATTGTTGTTGTTGTAATAGTTGGTGTTGTTGTTGTAATAGTTGGTGTTATCAATTTAATTGATATTGAGTTGTTATTGTTGTTTATATTATTTTTTTACAGTTGTTTTACGCAGATCGTTGTAATGTGGTTATAAAGGAGTATTGTTGTTGTGGTTGTTTTTATCGTTGTATTGTAATGTAAAAATTTGTTTTAAGCAAATTGCATTGTTGCAAAAAATTGTTGTTGTTGTTGTGAATAAATATTTTGGTTATTGTTGTTATTATTATTTTAATGTTTTTTGTTGTAGTTGTTATAGAGTTTTAGATGTTGTAAACACAGAATTTTGTTGTAGTTATTGTTATTGTTGTTATTATTATTATTTTGTTTAGATAAAGTACCAATCGTTAGAAGAAAACAATTGGTATAGATTGAAAATAGAGAAAAAAAGATAAAAAACAATCAAATCATGAATAGTTGTAGATATAGAAAGAGAAAATAAGAATATAGAGATGCTGACATGCAAGTATTTTTGTCTTTTCTCTTTTTTTTAAATAATTTTATCATATCTTGTAATGATTCTACTATGGAAAGGGTGGCTAGCAGGAGAGGGAAATCATAACAGATTCCATTAACACGTTGATGTTAAAGACGACTATAATCGCCGATGACTATAGTCACCGTTCATATATACTTCGGGGTTATATTAGTTGTTTCCGTAACTTTTCATGGATCTTGGAAGAATTCATCGATTTTATTCGTAAGCATCAACGTGTTAACAAGCAGAGGTTGGATTATGATTAAATTAGTTTAAAAATTATTCTAATTCTAGTAAAAATTTTCTAATATGAAATTTGTTAATATTGTCTCAACTAAATATTCTTAATGTGTAACAGATTGAACCATTTTGAGAACTTTCTTATGAATTTTATAAAAAGGAACGAATACCCGCAATTACTTCCAGTAAACAAATATAGGCAGATAGTGTTTACTTGTATTCTATTTGAGTTAAGGAAAGTGTAAAACAATTCTAAAAAGAGTCTACTGACGCTGCCTGAAGAGAAATTACTTTTGCGTCAGAAAATATTGATATTTTAACTTTCTGCTGCACTAATATCGACCTTTATGCACGAAAGCTTTCATCATTTTAAAATTTCATATTTACACCTACACTGACAGCATTCAGTTTATTTCTTACATGTATATATGTAAGGAAATGAGAATGCTTTTTACAAAAAAAAAAAAAAAAAACGAAAAAAATTTTTTTTATATACCCACCATATATGGGGGCATATGTCATTTTGTCAAAACGTTTGCAACGCTTAAAATGAGGCATCGGAGACCTCACAAAATTTATATATTTTGGAATCAATATCGAATATTGAGTCGATCTAGTCATGTGCGTTTGTTTGTCTGTCTGCGTGTGTGTGTTCTGTGATAATCACTCTTCTGATGACACGCCCACAATGCAATAAAAACTGACAAAAAGCAACATTTTAAGTAAATTTTTCATATTACTTATAAAGTATAGAAAATATACATTTTCACATACATACTACCCAGGAGGTTTTTGTACATCGATGGGAGGTTTCAAGATTTGGTATAGTTTTTATACTTTATCTGTTGCAAAAATGGAGCAATGCAGTTGCAATTTGGTATATATATCTATAATCCCATCCATTGATGTGTCAAAAATGGGCGTGGTTGAATAACAGACGTGCCCACAAATTACAAAAATCCGCATTCAACTTGAAACCCGTCTTGCAAGCTCTTACGTACTACATACACAATTAATGTATATGCCACGCCCAATATTTATATGTAGATGTGGAGGGTATTTAATATTTGGTTTAAGCCAAATTTACTTTTCTGACTTGTTTTAACTGGTTTTCAATGAATTTCACAATGAATGTATTAAAAGAGAAATACGAGTGAAATGCGTATTCAATAAAAAATATGAAAAGAAAAATCAATCGATAGAGGACTGAATGCATCAGTCAGGTCGCATAAGCTTGCGTTCAATAAAGACACTAATTTAATATTTTTGTATTTGCATATATATTGTAAACAAGCAAAAAAAAAAAAAAACAGGACATACAATGTGACATTAATTGACCAACGGGAGAGGATAACGAAATGTTTTTATATGAAAATATTGCCAACTACTTTAAAATGGAATCGTTTAAATGCCGCGTATATGTGTACGTGTTTGAAAGAGTTGCAATAATAAGCTTCAATCGAAATGAATATATTCAGACTCGTATATATATGGAAACTTTTTAATCATTTAAAAACACAAGTCATGCGATGGTGTGTTGCGTGTGTGTGGCGTTCAGTTCAACTTATAACTGTTGTCAATACAATTATTGTTGCTATTATTATAACTATTTAACTATTTTTGTTTCACTTTTACTGGCATTAAAAATTAAGCCGATTATTTTTATAAAAGCAAACATACATACGAAGCATATAATATGCGGACAAATCCATTATATGGCTGATGGTGTGATGTACATATATTCATATATATTTTACCTATGTTCAGAGTTTACTACATAATACTTTTCGATTAATTTGCTGCAACTGAAAGAATGTTGTTTAGCATAGACAGACGGACAGACAAACATATTGAAATTGAAAACCGGAAATAACATTGAAATGGTTAATAGATTGAATATATTTTTATTAAGGTTAATCAAAGAAAACAATAACGCGATTATGGTTTTGACCTAAAACAAGTCTTTTGATAAAAAGAAGTTTTTATTGATAAAATGAGTGAACAAGTTATTTTCACTTAGGCCATCCATAACCTTTAACATATATGAATGATTATTATATATTGTGCGATGGTTTTGGTGTCATTTTTTAATAAAAACCGTTTAATAATTGCTTAAAATTTCCACAAAATGATATTTTTCAAGTTTTTATTTCATTGGAGGGTTACTTTACAAGTGATTTAGCCCAATTTTAATACTAACCAGCATGAAGTATCAAGTTTCACGTTTTTCACTTTAATACTAGGTTTTGCAATATAGGAGAGGAGTTACTTTTAAATCGATCTAAATGATATTTTCAGTCTTAAGACGGTTTTTATTAGTATACCCTGCACCCTTGTAGCAAAGGATATATTAAGTTTGTAAAGTCCTAAACAACAAGTGCCACACCCTTCTTTAATTATATCGAATCGATTTAATCATGTCTGTCTGTAAGTCTGTCCATGTAAATTTGTATTCAAGGTACAGGTAATTTTTTTTCTGAGATATTTCAATGAAATTTGGTACAAGAACATATATTGGCTTAAAGAGAAACCCTATTGAAAATTAACTGGATCGGATCATTTTTAGAACTACTCCCCTTATAAGGTCCCATTATAATGAAAGTCTTTATATGGCGAAAAAACGCTATTCTGAATATTTTGTGACAAATTTTGGTGAAGAATAGTTACTTAGCTTTATATGTGGCTGTGCCAAATTTGGACCCGATGGGACTATTTTTAGAACTCCTTCCCATAAAAATTATATTTCACAAAGTAATAAATTATAGCATCATTTAAGGCGCCACAGTTATAATTGTAGCATAATTTAAGGAGCTAAGTGATGTAAGGGTATTAAATGGTCGGGCTTGACCCATAATAATATTTTTACTTGTTTTTGACCGACGTAGGAACGACAATTACTTTGTCACGTTTTTCTTACTGATTTTTTTCAGTAAATTGGGATTGTGATTATTTGTTAGGAATACAAAGAGGGATACTTTGAGTCGAGACGATACAAAATCCTTGGCAGGAATAGTGTTGACAAAGTACTGTATGGGATGGTTTTATTAACTTATAAAAAAGTTAAGCAATAGTTATCGATAGTTATCGTTTTTAGCAAAACATTGTAAGAACCACCCTTTACTACCCACGTAAGCTTTTCAAGGCAACATGTTTTACTTTACGTTCCATCCGTTATTCTGCATTGCCAGAATGTCAGGTTCAGCTATGATTATTGTTTGCTTTGCTTTTCTTTTCCATTTTAAATGCTTCAATCTATTCTTGAACTTGGCATTTCTTTTTTTTTTTCCTATGTGGTTCGTACGGAGGGGCGGGCATGTGCTTTATTATTGTTATTGTCATTGCCAACTTCTATTATTGCTAAAGTTTTGGGTGTTTATCTTTGTAAAAAGTCACGATTTATAGACGGTTGTTTTATTATTATTTTTCTTAAATCACAGGTAATCGCAGGAAAGCAACGAAATACAAAATACAAGTAAATACTTGCAAACATGTTTACTGCCCGTAGTAATGCAATTTATTTATACTTTTCTGTAGAAAGGTTTTAATATATTTTCCATTTTGCGTAAAACTTCTGGCAATAAATACATCCAAGGAAAATATTCCATTCGACAGCACATTTAATGAGCAAAACATTCTCTACATAATTTAATTACTTTTACTTGGCATATCACGTATTCAATTAAATTTCACTTGAGAAGAAGAAGAAGAATATATTTTTATACCCTCCACATAAGATGGGGGGGTACACTAAGTTATTCAGTCCGTTTGTAACACCCAGAAGTAGGCTTCAGAGACCCTACGAAGTATATATTTGTTGTATATGAATTATGTACAGAAAAAAACATAAGCAGTGGAAAAATATTTCTTTAAAATCAAGTAAGAAAACTAAATCTAACTAAGACCACATCTTAAATACCCTTTACATCTGCACTAGTGGGTGTAACATATATATGATTGCGTCCTTTATTAGTATATGTAAGTATCAGCTTGAATCAGCTCGAGTTTTACGTGCAGTGTAGTTTTTTGTAAATTATGGGCGTGTTTATTATTCAACCATGCCCATTTTTGGCACATCGATGGATGGAATGAGCATAAATATGTGCACCAATTATAAAGTTCCGAGGTCAACTTTTGTGGTATATAGAAAGTTTTTTATTGATTGTGGGCGTGGACGGATATCAGACACGCCCATTTTTATTACATCGATGGATGGGATAAATTTGGACGTGCATAATAAATTTCAAGTTTATAACTAAATTGGGAGATATATGGATTTTTGTCGATTATGGGCGTGGCTTTTGACTGATTTAGCCCATTTTAAATAGTGATCTGTGTACAATATAAGTATCTGTACAAAAATTAAACTAAATTTTTCAAAATTTACGACTGTGAGAATGTAGGCAATAGATGGACAGACGGACATACGTGTGTAAATCGACTCCGTTTTCGATGCTGAGCAAAAATATAAATACTTTGTAGCATCTCTGACGCTTCCTTCTAGATGTTGCAAACGGAAAAACAAATTTAGTATGTCCTCATCACTAAAGTAGAAGATTTGAAAAAAAAAAAAAAAACCTCAATGAATAACAAAGTTGGACCTCACAGAAGTTAAAAGCGCTCATAGTAGTTGGCCAACCACAGACTAAAGGGTTGCCGTGCTGTTTACTGTTTATTGTTTGGAGAGACAGAAAGTGTGTGTGTGTGCAGCAGAGAAAAATATTGTTATTCCTCTAATTGTAATAAAAATAACATTATTTAAGTACTGTGGTGTAACTTTGTATTGTTGTGGGAAAACAACTTTATCTGCCTACTTATACACATAAATTTAACCGCCACCTACCTGGACAATAATTATATAAACATTTATGCATATATATATATATATATATATAGAAACCGAAAAACAACTATTTCCACTACATTACATTACTACAATAGTAACAACAACAAAAACAACGACATGTGTGGCCGTGTAAACCGCAAACAACACAAAAAACGTATTAGCATGTCAAAAACTCGGTTTATTTGATAAATTTTTTATTAGGAAAAATTACTTGCATTAAAATTAACGTTAATTGGAAAGACGCAAAGGAATAGAGGGATTAAGGATCTACGAAATTTTTGGTTTTTTTAATTAAAGTTTTACAAAATGTGTATCAAGGCTTATAAAAGTCCAATAAATTTTCAAAACCCAATTCTAAGCCTATCGACTTTAAGTTTAGTGGCCCCTCATTTTTATACTTTTCCATAAAATGGGAAGTGTACTAAATGTTGTTTGAAAACATAAAAGAAAGTGTCAAAGATCACACAAAGTATATAGATTTTTAATCAACATCAAAATGTGGATGTATCTCTGTCCTTCTGTTTTTGCCATTCCCCATTGTTGCAAAAGTTGAGATAAACAGGTGAACCACTTTTTAATTACTGTACGCAGGTTCTCAAATAAAATGCGATGCGAAATCGGTTAAGTGCCACGCCCACAATCGAGAAATATTTAACTAAAAAGGACAAACATTAAGTTACGAAAATGAAATAAACAGCCTACCCTTATAAAAATGGGCAGAGTTGTATGACAGACACGCCCATAATTTACTAAAAGCTGTCTAAAATTCATAGAAATAAAATGTGAAGTTAATATTTGATGCACATATTTTTAGTTATGTAATCTATCCATCAATGTGCAAAAAATGGATGCAAGAGTTTAAAAACAAACCTTATTTGGTTAACAATTCGACTTCTTACTACATATGTAATTTATAAACTGGAGAGATCAGGTAGCTGCCACGCCCAATATTTGTGGAGTGGAGAATTTTTTAAAAAATGTCCTAAGTCAAATTTAATTTCATACTTGCTCTGCTTCAAGTAGGTAATGCCATGGGGGGAAGGTTTCGAATTCTTTACAAAATTTCAACAAAAAATATCAATTATGACAA
The DNA here is from genome assembly GCA_963978525.1 of Ornithomya fringillina. Taxonomy (NCBI): domain Eukaryota; kingdom Metazoa; phylum Arthropoda; class Insecta; order Diptera; family Hippoboscidae; genus Ornithomya; species Ornithomya fringillina. The sequence goes on along the minus strand of OZ021694.1, from coordinate 16,973,363 downwards.
CATCGTCAACATTCGAATAAAGGCATGACGTGGCTCTTTCAACATAAAGTTCAAGTAAAAACTTTTATTTCATTGCTACATAGATAGACTATCGTTAAAAGCAGCCAGATATCTCCCCTCTGAGCTTTAGCGTAAACAATGAAAATCTCTTAACGAAAACACTTGTTTAACGAACTGTATGTTGTGCACTTGCAAGTTGCCACTGTTTTCTTTTCTAAAATAAACACAAATGATAATAAAAACAGAACAAAAAAACAAAAAAAAACTCTCGCAAGTAAATACAAAGAAGATATCTTTCGCATTTATTTGAAATGATATGAAAAAATGAAATAACCAACAATATAACGGTAAGCTGTGTGAATGATTCCTATAGTTTGAGGCGAAATTTTAATATCCGCCATAATCTTGAACACCTTTCAAAGTGTTGGTAAATGGGAAGAGCAACTACAGGCTTCTACGGTTTATTAGTATTTAGCACAACAATAAAAGAAACAAATAACAAATCTGGGAATCGTGCCGTGCCGTCTCTTCTCAGTCTGATGAATGCTAATTGTACTCTAGACACCTCAACCGAGCACACTTGAGAATGTAAACAATGCATAGTTAGATAATTTCGTACAAGAAGATTGTTTCGGTTTTCTTCTAGCGAAGAGTAAACAATGTTTAAATTTATTATTTGTAATTGTACACAGAGAGTGTAATACTCGTAATAAGGAAATTGTTTAATAGTATGGAATGTAAGAGTGATGGTTGTTGGTGCGCCAGGCTAAGTATTACACAACACTTTACTCCATTCCATAACGAATGATAAGCGAACCAATTAACTTGAACGAATTTCGTTTATTATGTGAAACATATATATAACGGTAAAGAAAATAATTATAATTATGCAAAACATTCCAGATATAAGGAAAAACAACACCAACAACTGTTTGTTGTCTCTTATCTAGCAGTTGGGCCACAATCTAACTCTTTACATTATCTTTTTCTTCTTATTCTTCTTCTTCTTTATTTACATATGTTTTTTTATGTATTTTTTTTGAGCAATATAACCAGCAATCGAAATTAATGAAAACTGCGTACATGTCATAATTTGATGATTAAATTCCATTGCAAGTTATCAGTTTGAAGTGTGTTTACAAAACATCATATATTTGTACATATATAAATATTTAGTGGAAAAGCAAAAACAGTCAAGTATCCTATAACGCGGTCCCTCTAAAAAGCATTACAGTTATAATGGACGTTTTCTACATTTTGTACACCGCACAAAATCTTACTGAGAATCTCGGAATTATTTCATCATATGCGCTCACATTTGGCTTTAATACTTTATACATCTGTATATAAGGAGCAGATGAGAGAAGCATCTAATTACGCTCTATAACGCTAGATGAATGACCTATCAACTTACAAGTTGGTTTCTATGCCAAGTATGGGTTTCATTTCTTTATAAAGCTATTTCCGTATATTACAGCAGTAATTTCCATATTTCATACCCGGCTTTCACAGCACAAATTTATTGATATCAGTTAAATCTTAACCCTATAGCATGGTAGGAATTAATTGCGTTACAGAAGACTCGACTGTACATGCTTTTAGTGCGAAAGTCCTTTTCTTATACCCTGCACCACTTGTAACTCCTAAACGGCAAATGCCAGAATCAAAATCTAAATCGATTAAACCATGTCCATCTGTCTGTCCCTGTAAATTTTTGCGCAAGCTACAATTAGTATTTTTTAAGATATTTCGATGAAATTTGGTACAAGGACATGTATTGGCCTAAGGAAGAACTCTATTGAAAAAGGACCGAATCGGACCATCTTCGATATAATGGAAGTCTTTATGTGGCAAAAAATTGCAATTCTTAATATTTTTAAACAAAAATGAGTAAAGAAAAGTTAATTGCCTTAATATTTGGATGGGCCAAATTTAGATCTGATCGGGCAATTTTTAGAACCCCTTCCCATATAATGATATTTCACGAAGTGTTTTATATGGCAAACAATGCAGATGCAAATTGTAGCCTAATTTAAAAAAATCTAAGTGGTGTAGAGTATTAAGTCGTCGGGCTTGACCGTCTATAGCATTTTTGCTTGTTAGTAAAAAAGTAGAATTTTATTGGAAATCTTCAGATTATTAGCATGCTTGGCATAAGAATTATGTTCAAGATTACACGCACTATGTATATGTGTGTATATGGTGTTAATATTATCGGACGCAGTCTCATGCATACAAACGCATCATATGCATAAGTAAATATTTGCACTTTATTTAAGCACCATGCGTGGCATTCTTTTCAAAAAGATTTCAAAGATTATAATTGTTGTTGTTGTTGTATTCACTCACCTTTGGTAATGAGGCCAGCACTTGTTGCTTCACATCCCACACCAGTTTGTCGGATGGAAATTGTAAACATTTGTAAACATTTAGCTCGGGCACATGTATGCGCACCAGCAGCCAGCCATCGCGCGGTTCCGGTGGCGGCTCATCGTCAAAACCACCCGGCCCAGACGCACAGTCCATATTGGCCGGGTTCTGTTTGACTTTGGGTGTTGGTGGGTGATACGTCGTAATTTTGTTTGATTTTATCAAAAAATCTTTAGACAATAAAAAGTTGAACTCTTCGTGCAAAGCACTAAAGTGCGTTTAATTTGTTCCTCTTGCTTGCTGCTGCTGCTGCTGCTGCTCTCCTTTCGATTTTATTAAAATCCAAATTATATTTTTTCAAGCTTTATGCTGCTTTCACAATAATTGCTCGCCGTTCAAGTAGCACATCGTACGCTTCATTCACTTGACATGATGAATGTCGTTTGTTGTTTTTTGTTATTTACGGTTGCAACTGGAATGAAAATGGAAATGAAAATTATCACAATATAATAACGGTTCAATTTTGTAGACACTGTAAAAAGCTGAGAGATAAAATGTCTTAATTTCGATGCATAAGAAATGTTTTTAAAAAGCAATAAAAATAATTGAATAATTTTCTCTCTCTTTCTGTCGGTATTGTTGGTATGCATTCATGGTTGATTTTAAAGGAAAATTTATGGCCATCATTTCATCAATTGGCACAACTGGGCCACAATATTTTGATGAATGTGTACAACTTGTACATTACGTTGCAGCAACTGGCAAAGTATCTAATTGTGATTGCATTACTCTTTGTTATACACATTTACACATAAGTGAGTACGGGCGCACATGGATGAGGGAAAATTCGTTCATGTGATGAATGGTTGGTTGGTCCAGGTCAGATGCTTAAGCACTTAAGGAAAAAGTGTGCACTGCAAGTGAAAATGTTGAAGGTATGCTGTAGGAGAGAGTACATGTACACATGCACGTGTACACGCTTAACACATACACAGCATAATTCACAAAACCAACTGATAATTGTAAATGCAACACACTACACACTACACACTACGCCTCATATAATGCAATGCAATGCAAAGCTTTTTATTTTTGTGGCTTTAATGCATTCTACCTCTCTCTCTCACTCTTTCCCATTCACAGCATATTTTTGTACGCATGCATATGTGTGCCTGAGAAAATATTTTTATATTTATGTGGAATGTTATGTGTTGCATGTTTATGCTTACGTTGCGTATTGCAATTGCCAAAAAACATGATCCCAAAAAGATTTGAAAAAAAAAAAAGAAAAATTTAAATCCTCATTCATGCAATGATTTACATTTACTCGCACTTATTGGGTAATTATAGCATAGAAAGTAGAGTAATGAAGAAATTTTTGGTTCAAAAGCTACGGGTCCCTTTACCCTACAATGCATCTGATTTATCTAAATAAAGTGGGTAGGCACCGGCCTCATAATTTGGGGTTGGGATTATATACAAACCTTTGTTAATATGAAACTAATGAATCAAACAAAATTGGATTTAAGCCACATTCTAAATACCCTACAGATTCATAAAAAAAAAAGTGGGCGTAATATGTATATATTTCGTATATATTAAGAATTCTGCGCCATATAAAATATTTTGTAAAATGTGATCGCATCTGTGACTTGGATACCGCAACTAACAAGAAAAATAACTAAAATATGTCCAAGGGCAAATATTAAAGACTTTCGCCATTCATATATATACAAATGTGGTTGCGGCAGATTCCTGATTACGCCCTTTAATACGCGGGAGTGTACTGCACAAAAAAGTTTTCTTAAAAATTGTTAATGTGCCTACTGCGCAACAAGTAAAAACAAATTTAATATGTCCAAGGTCAAATCCCTACTTTCAGTATGGCCATGGCAGGTACCCGATTATGCGCTGTAACAGTGCTTGCAATACGTATCCACTTATATGATGAAAACTGCACAAAAAAGTTTTTTTGTAAATTGTGAGCGTATATGTTATTCGACCTCGATCATTTAGAACATAACGATGGATGGGATAATTACATATATGTTTTTCATAATTTAACTTTTTTGTAGCATTTCTTTTGATTTTTGTCGATTGTGGGCGTGGCTCTTGACCAATATTGTCTATTTTAAAAAGCGATCTGCATGCCAATAACAGACTGATACATGGACATACGAACATACATGTTTAGATTCAGTTTTTGATGCTAATCAAGAATACATTTACTTTGTAGAGTCTCTGACGTTTACTTCTGGGTGTTGCAAACAGAATGACAAATTTAGTATACCCTCCATCGTATGAGGATGATATAAAAATACTGCTACTATAATGCTACTGATTACGATTTTGTGTACTTCGTAAAAAATATATTTTCTTTGTCGATATATTAAAATTTGCGATCGAGAGAGTGCCAACAACGGAAAGTTATGTGGAAGTCAATGTTTAGATCGACTCAGACTGGAGTGGGAGTCTCTAAAGCTTTTTCCTGCTAGATGGAAACGAAAGACACACTTGGTATATCCCTTATCCTAATGAAAAGCTTGCACACAATCGGTGAAACTTAAAAATTCCGGTATTTTATGAAATTCCTACTATCTACTGCTAATGAAATTGCTTATTTACTCTATAAGTATACAAATAATGCATACATGCAATAAACTGCAAACGTTCAACAAAATTATGTATATATGTGTATTTCAAAGTAATGTTTAGCAGTTTGTTTTAAAACTATAATAAATTATCAAAAAAAAAAAAACACAAATTCATTTGCTGTCTTCATTTCCATTTTGATAAAATTTATTGTAACATTAATGAAATGTATGGTGGGGAGTGTTCAAACTCATTTTTGGATATCTAATCCACACATAAATAAAACCGAAATGGTGAATAGTAGCAATAAATAAATGAATGGATATGAAAAGCAATCAGAAAGAACGGCTTATTAAAGTAAAAATGAATAAAATGTAGCTTAGGTTAAATCTTTAATACCTTTCACATCTACAAAGGGTGGGAATGGCAGGTATATATGATTGCGTCCTCCAATAATCGTATCAGCTAACAAGTTGAGTTTTACGGTGAGGTTTTTTTGTAAATAGTGAGCGTGTCTGTTATTCGATCGCCTCTATTTTGGGCACATCGATGGATGGGTTAAATATATATCTGAATTTGAAGTTCATAAGAAAATTTTTGTGCCAGATATAAAGGTTTTTATCGATTGTGGGCGGGCCTATAACCCGATTACGTCCATTTTTGGCCCATCGATGGATGGATTACTTGTAAATATGCATACGAAATTTCAATTAATTACCTAAATTTTTGTGGCGGATATATGGATTTTTGTCGATTGTGGGCGTGGCTCTTGACCAATTTTGCCCATTTTAAATAGAGATTGCAAAAACAAAAAGTGCTTATACAAAAATTTCAGCTTAATATCTCAAAATTTACAACCGTGAAAATGCCAAAAACAGACGGACACATGTCTAAATTAAGTCAATTCTTGATGCTGATCAAGAATAATAATATATTTTGTAGCGTCTCTGACGCCTCCTCTTGCATGTTATAAATGAAATGACAAACTTAGTATACCTTATTTAAGGGGAAGGTATATCAACTATTTAATACAAACTACGGAACTCCACATAGCAGTAGCCAAGTATGAATTAATAAAAATTTTAATGTGTTGAATATTTAATCAGAAATGGTTAAAAAAAAAAAAAAAATAGATGAAATAAGTCGTCTACCAAACGTGTTGTATGTCATAACAGCCTAGTAGAGCAGAGTTTAATTGTCACGTGATGAGCAAACCGCAGCGGGAGTTTAATTTAATTTCACTTAATTTGCTTTTAAAAATAATTATATATGTACACATACATACATATAATAAATGTTAAATAAAAGAATTTTTGCCACCGCAAACATTTCAGTGAAAACGCACGGACATCGTTAAGTCGATTCAAAATTTAATACTGATCAAAGGATTTATATACGTTTTAAGGTCCCCGTAGCCTTTTTCTGGTGTATAACAAATGGTACAACAAATTTAACATATCCACCACTCTATGTGAAGGGTAAAAATTATATTTAACATAAAATTGTTGATTTTCCAAGGTTACCACGGAACCATTATAACTAAATTTTTTGTCCGTGTAATTAATTTCTTTATCAAAAGGAGTGATTAAATATCACTTATCAGTACAAGAAACAATTATCAAAATGTTGCCGCTCTAGCAAATGTTAATTTGAAAAGGTATTAAACGAAAACTGCAAAACTAAAAATCCACTCACTTGACTGTTTGGTCAAAATTCATTAAAAAGTTCATTTGCCCGTTTCCATGATTGATTAAGAGTGATAATCATTTTGGTAAATATACGCTGTTTGCTGGTGGGGTTGCATTATTAACATATAACAAATTTTTTTTGTACAACGCGTACAGCAATCATTACCAGAATAAAGCCGTGGCCTACTCTCACGCCTTCATAATTTTTAAATTAAAAACTTTAAAGGCGTTCAAAAAAATTGAGTGCAGCATAGCAGCCGGGCACTATTGGTTTTGTTAATGACAAAAAAATGTATATGTTGCTCACACACAACAGCCATGTGTTGTGTGGCCTATACTTATGTGTAATATGTAATTAAAAGCAGCCATCGAATGGAAGCATAAAAACTAGATAGATAGAGAGGGTGGGAGAGTAAAAGAAATGGGAATATATTTAAAAGTAGTGATAAGCCATGTCGCTGAACATATTGCATATGTACACCTAGACACTCACTCGCTCGCTGGCACTTGTCTCCTGATTTATAACCTTTTTGAAGTACATAAATATTTATTTGTACAATTCACAAGTAATAAATAAACAACAACATTGTGCGTTTGTTGTACTGTTGAGGTGATTATTATTATTATGTGGACGCTCAACGCTTGATACTGATATTGTGCTTAATTATACCCTCTACGTAAACTGGGGGATGTACTGAATTTATTGTTCGGTTTGCAACACTCAGTTTATAAATCTTAATCAGCATAAAAATCTAAATTTTTCTAGATCCGTTTGTCTGTTGTTTGCACTCTTACTTTTTTTTTTGAGATATTAAGCTGTTAGTTTTTACATACATTCACACAGATTACTATTTAGTTTAAGTGAAATCGATTAAGAGCCATAAAAATGGAGCCTTTCTATGTCGATTAATAGGCACGCCCAAAATTTACAAAAAAAAAAAAAACTTTTTTGTGCAAAATCGAATGTTGCAGAATATTTAAAAGGTACTGTAAACCAATTTTTTTTACTTGCTTATTAGGACAATAGAGTAACGGACCAGATAGCTATCTCTGTCCATGTTGCCCTTTATTACATATTGTTGTTGTTTATTATTATTTGCACATAACAGTTAAGTGATATGTGCTCTCATTTAGTTTCACAGAAATTTATGTTGTTGTTGTAGTTGTTGATCATGGTAGCTTGGTGTGTTAGTTATTGTGTTGATATGATTGGGCAGCATTGCGTGTACAATGATGTTCCATTTATCATTATTTTTAATATAAAGAAAGGGGGGGGAGAGAAGAGTAAGGCAGGAAGTCACCTTAATTTGTAATGATTAAATATTAAATTATATACAACAACAATTTATTAGAATTTATGACAAACGTATCCGTCCGACCATATGTCTATGTTACAATGATTGTTAAATATCCGTTACAATCATTGTCATCCTTGTATCATAACACCCTTCCCAAAAGTGACGCTTTTAAGTAAATGATAATATATATAAAAATAATCACACACACACATGTTTACATATAAATAAATAAATTCAGTACAATTTTGTTTTTTTATGTTTGTATTGTATAATAAGCAAGCATTAATATTCTTCACATGTATGGTGGTATGCACGGGAGATACGTACTCCTTTCATGGGTACTTATAGCTGACAGTGATATTGTGATATACGATCTTTCTTGCTGTGGTGGTGGTGGTGGTGGAGCAGCATGACAATGTCATATGTGTCATTATAAATGACAGTCAAGTAGATACGTGTGTACGTGTTTACTTATATTATTTGTTTGGTTTCTAAACGTTTACTAATTTGTTCTTGTATGTATGTATAAAAAAAAAAACACTCTTTTAACACGAAAGTTTGTATTTTAGGTATAATAACGGTACAAACAGTTTATTTTTTTAGTACAAAATGTTATATTTTTAAGCACACGAAATATTCCTTTTGCGCATATATGAATTGAGCACTTTTTAGTACACAAACAATAAGAATTTTTACAAAAATTGAACAGAAATGTAAACTTTTGGATACGAAAAATTATGTTTTTTGGCACAAACAATAGTATTTTTCGTAGACTCGTATAAACTAAATTTTTTTTATAAATATTTTTATATTAGGATTATATTTGAATTTTTTAGTACACAAGTTATAATCTGTGTTATAAAATAATTATATTTTGTACACAAAACAGCATTTCAACGTCCGAGCTATAATTTTACAATACAAAAACGCACTTCTTTGCAGAAAATTTAAAATATTTGGGAAAAAAATTAAAGCAAGCTATTGTTTTTAGTACTGAGCCTAATATTTTTCTTTAGCAAAAAAGCCACAAGGTCTAGGCGGTCAAGCCCGCACCTTTTAGCTCCTTAAATTATGCTACAATAAATTTAGTTGTAGCTGTATACCCGAGGCGTTGGCTTATAAGCCATTTCGAGATATATCATTATATGGAAAGGGCTTCTAAAAATGGTCCGATCGAACCAATTATAAAGCTACCTAAGTATTCTTCTCTAAATTTTGTGAAAAAATATTTAAAATCACGACTCGGTATCATATAAAGACATCAATTATAATGGGGCTTTATATGGGGAGGGGTCTAAAAAATGGTTCGATTCGGTTCACTTGGGGCCAATACATATAATTGTACCAAATTTCATCGAAATATATTAAAAAAATAATAAAATTTTTTATTCTAAAACTAGTCCGATTGGGTCCATTTTCAATAGGGGTTTTCTTTCAGCTAATTTATGTCCTTGACCAAATTTTATTGAAATGTCTCAATACATTCAATCTGTATCTTGCGCGCAAATTTATAAGGACAGAGAGACGGACACGATCGATTCTGAATGGTACGGTATAATTGAAGATGGGTGTGGCATTTCTCGCTTAGAATCTACAAAAATCCATACCTGCTTAGTACAAGATTACAAAACTATTGTCTGTTAGGTTTGCGTAGAAAACGCTGCGTCTTAAATCTGCCCACACTTACAAACATGCATAAATTTACTTAATGCTTACAAAATAATATGAATAATAACAACAATAATAAAAAATATGTCTTTATGTTGTTCATAGTTTCTGTAGTGATTAAAAAGCAGTCTTCAAAAAAACAACACTTTTTATCTTCACCAACTAAACTCTTGTCTAGTAAAAAATATAGAAAAAGAACAGGAAAACGTAAAAAAAAAAGTTAGATACAGAGGTAAATAACGTTGTAACGATTATGTACACTATTAGTACGTATACTTTAAGCACACACATACACATACACAATGGTAAGCAAGCACATGTCATTCATTGCCTTGTCCGTGTTTACACTCAGGTATTCCTAAATACTATTGTAAACGTGCATAGACTTGTAAATGTATCGTATGAATATATAGCACATACATACATACACATATGTAATATATGTATGCCGGAGCGTATGAATGCATCATTCATGTTTTTAGTAATCTTTTGTATCTTTCTTAATATGTGCGTGCTTAGTATTCAAACGTTTATTCCGCCTCACCCTCTCTATCTCTCTCTCTTGGCCTATGTAAAGTTGAACGACCTTTTCTCATGAATAGAAAGCTCTTACAATTTAGATGTACAGAGCACAGCAGCAATTGTGTCGTTGTTTAGTTCTAGTTGTAGTTTGCGTGTGTGCGTACGTGTGTTCTTTATTACACTTTCTTCTCATGTTAGCATAGAAAAAACTTTACGTTATTTACTTTAAAATGCATCACATACAATAAATGCCAATACGAAAACATGCTACATAACAATTTGTAAGAGTTTTGTAAAGAAAATATTTTTTGAAAATTCCTTTGAAAGTCGTTGACTGGAACTGTCTTTTTCTTGTTCTTTGGGTTTTAGTAAAAGAAATTTAGTTTTCAATACATAATCATTGGTTGTTAAAAAACCAAACTCTCTCTATTTTTGGTAATAAATATAGGCTTTCGTACAAACCTCCGTTATTAAAACAAAACAGCTCAATTTGTTTAGTAATAACACTTTGTACTCTAATATAAAAATCCTTAATTTTTAGTAAGTTTGCATTTTCCATTCGTATCATTCAGAGCTTAGTCCGAAAATTTGTCTTTTTCTGCGAAAATCATTCGATTTCAATATAAAAACTGTTTGTTGGGAGTAAAAACTTTTAAAAACGTTTGCAACGCGTAGAAAGAGGTGTCGCAGATCTCACAATATAAATATATTTAGCACTAGCATAGAATATTCAGTCGCTCTAACCATGTCTGTCTGCCTGTACGTTGGTCCGATATATGTGTTAGGTTGTAATTACTCTTCTGATCACCGATATTGAGATATCGAAGAAGAGATGGTGGGAATTCAAGATCCAGCCTCAGCCAAATATAGTCCCACATAAAATGGTAGTATACTAAGTTCGTCATTCCGTTTGCAATACCCAGAAAGAGGCGTCAGAGACCTTACAAAGTATTTGTATTCTTGATCAGCATCAGAAACTTAGTCGATCTGGATCTGTATGTCCGTGTGACCGTGGTCGCATAACAGACACGCTCAAAATTTATAAAAAAAACTGTACTTCACGTAAAACTGGACTTGCAAGCTGATACGTAATAAATATATCCTAGTAGAGACCTGCCACGCCCACCATTGTTAATGTGATTTGGCTTAAGCCAAAGTTTAGTTTTCTTTATTATTAAATAATTAGGTTTTAATACACGTTTTAGATTTTTTGGGCTTAGTTTTAAAACATTGCCTTCTACACAGTTTTCAAACAAAAACTTTAAACAAAATATTACAAAAAATCGAATTTTTAGTAGAAAACTAATGTATATAATATGAAAATGATAGCATTTTTTATAAAAGCAATGTTTTTAGTTCTAATCTATACGTTTAGTATAAAATTATGTTTTTAGTGCAAAAAATTTTCATTTCAATACCAAAATTCTAGTTTTGTTAAACTCTGAGTAATTGCACTAAATTAATCGATATGTCGTATGAGTAATGTTTCTCCTACATACATATTCTGTTAAATAGGTATTTCAAGTGAATTTGTTTAATATTTATTCCCGAGTACACCAACCTGTCGCAGCAGTTGGGTTATATCACGAGTTATCACAAGGAAAGGTCGTTTTCTTTGTTTGTTAAATTTTTAAGCAATTACTTATATTTTAGTATTTGTTGATGTTGGAGTTTAGCATAGACTTCGTTAAAGTTTCGGGTTCAATAGTTTGATTATACCGAAGTCAAGTTATATGGTCATGGCCGAATGGAAAAAGTGAGAATTCATATTAAAGCATTGCTGTTGTTGTTGTTGTTGTTGTCGTTGTAATTGAGTTGAGTTGTGCTATGATTGTGATGTATTTGTGTGGTATTTGTATGCGGTTTTTGTGTATAAACGAAACTCTACGACTTTTTTTTTTTTTTTTTGCTTTCCATTGAACTATATTCAAAAGAAGAAATTGCACAGAAAAGTACTTGACACCTTGACACCATTGTATAAAACCTATTGAATCAACGCTCTCTGAAAACCTTTTTAAATAGAAAACTCAGTATGTAGCTATAATTTAATAAAAAATAAAAAAAAAAAAACAGAAAAGCCACACGAGAGCGATTTATGAAGAAATGACATCTTTAACTGTTAACAGCAAATGAGAAAGGTTGTGGAAGCAATATAATGAAATTAATGTATAAGCCAGGTATGGTTATGATTAACGACTGGATTTTCACAATTCGCACACATTTAGCCAGCAAAGAAAATGTAATTAATTCTATAATTTATTACGAGGTAGAGATTAAATTAATATAAATTCTATTTCTATTAAAACCAAGTAAGAAAACTAAATTTGGCTTAGCACTAATCTTAAATAAACTCCATATATAATATACAATAGGGGGCGTCTTATGTGGAGATGAATATTTCAAAGAAATATTCTCTCAGAAGGTGAAAAATATGAAAAAAAATACCATTATCATTCCAATCATAGACGACACTTTTCTTCCTTTTTTCTCTTCATTGAATTTAGTATTTTTTTCTGACTTTTTCTTGAGGGTGTGTGCTAAACTATTGATTGCTAACAAATTGTGGTTTTATGTGCATATCTACAACTTTTTTGGGTTATTTGGGTTATTGAATGTTTGTATAGACTGTATGTATGTAGGTTGGATATATTTCATTATAGCACACAACAGCTTGATTGGAATTATACGTGACCGGAAAATAATTTTTCAAAATTTCGTTATGGTGTTGAATGCATGCTTTCCCAGTGGACGTTGTGAGAGTTATTGTTGTAAGTAATTGAATTAAAAATTTTATTCTAAATTGAAGGATTGTTGATTTATTCCTGTGAAATTTGACAAATACCAACAAACATGCTGTCATTGTTGGTTTTTCTAATTTTCTAACAAAAAAAAACATTTTTTTCATAAGTGAACAATTTTCAGGTAGAAATGTAGTTGTCCGAGGCTAAGAAAATGTTCTCTTATAAGTGCCAATCTTACCTACCATAGATAGAAACACCCAACTTTACGCATGCCCGAGTCCGTAAGGAATCAAACCTACGACCTTCCTTTTTATTATAGACTCCAGTGTTATGCTTTTGGCTAATGGAGATCGAAACATGGAGAGATGTTACTTCGATTTTCTAAGAATAGGTTTTTAGATTGAGCTTCAAGTGCATTTCTTAAGAAATTTCATCAAAATGTAATCAAGACAAGCTGTTGATTCGAAAAACATTGATAAACGACATATGGACTGACAGACGAGCGCAGTAAATATTTCTTAGATGATTGCTCTATAAAGAGTTTTTATACTAAAAACACATTCTTTGATAAACTTTATCATCGTGATTTTCTTTTTTTAAAGAATTTCAAAAACAAACAAATGGACATGAAAAGGTAAATGAAAGAGACTTTAAAGAATGCATAAGCAAGAGCTCTTGTAAAAAACTACACACATACACACACACGAACATTTACATGTAATAAGTCATTGGCATGGCAGGACAAGGGATATAAAAAGAAAAACAAAAAAAAAAAAGAGATGGAGACTGAGAGAGACAAAGAGACTACATAACTATTATTGAGGATTAAAATGCTTAGCATGAAATATGCATTTTTAGCAAGCAACGTTGGCTCAGTCATGTAGTAATTGGAGTGTTTATTGTAGCTGTTGTTGTTATTGTTGTTATTATTGTATTCCTCTATCCACCATACTTGGACTTTTCATTTTCTATGGCTTTTTATGGTTTCTCCACTATTACCCGAAACGCTTTTAGACACATTTGTCTATTTGGGTATGTGTGTGTCTCCCGTCTGCACAAAATATGTGAGCATGCATTAATTATGACCAATTCTCTTTGCTTTTACTCTGCAGGGCATGGCGCGGTAGTTTGGAAAGAGACGCAAACAAATAAGTTTTAAAAAATGAGTAGAAAAAAAACTAAATTCTAGCTTAGGTTAAATCTGAATTACGAATCAAACTGTGAGCGTGGCACATACATTATTACACCTTCAAACAGAGAATGTATCAATCTAACAATTTCAGAGTTTTTTGGAAACTTGTCCCGAATCGTACTTGGAGGTATTTTTGGCGACCACTAAATAATTCAAGGAAACATTTCATCTAATAAACTGTAAATATTTGTAAAAATTCTCAACGAATGAGTTTTTGCGACCAGTAGATGTAAGATTGCCAAAAACAGATGGACATGGACCGACAGACATGTTTAATCGGTTCAAATGTCGATGCTAATCAAAAACGTATATATTTTGTGGCGCCTCCAAAATTCTTGTTTAGATGTTGCAAGCACAAAACTGCAAACTTAGTTTATTATCCATTTTATGTAGAAACATAAACATTTCTTAGGAAAACCGCGCTGCATACATATGTTGTAAGTTAGGGTCTGAATACATTGAAGCAACGAATGGATGCCTTCGTACATAAGCCAGCTTGTGCTAGCATTTATATTCTATAAAGTCCTTATCAAAGAGGTATACAGAGGTATTTACAATACACATAAAAAACACACATATGGGATCATAAACATGTGTGTGTTAGTGAAGATACTTGATAAACTTTTTTTTATGAAACTGGAACACACGCTTTTTTATTTTACTATAACAACAATTTTATTGCGTATTGTTCAGCTAACAGCAAATACAGAGTGAAAAAGACAGAAAACACATATAACGGCAATAAAATAAAATATCAAATGCAACAACAAAGAGGAATATAGCACAAGTGACAAGATGAGCAAGGATGAGTTAGAAGAGACATCCTACAATCTAAACAACTGCTTTGCTTCTCTCTATGGATTAATCGTGAAAGTGACCAGAAATTTAAATTTTTCGTTTCAAGAAATTTTCAAGAATAATTTTTTTTCACAAATCTTTAAAAATTGTTCAACAAAACGAAATCCTTTATACAACACAAGAATTGCGTTATTTTTGGGTCAAAAAACATTGAAAACTTTTGTACTTAAAATAAAATCCACATGCTGTGTTGGTAGTGCTCTCCCCAGCATCAATGTTATTATTAAAGGAAAAGAACGCCCAATGGTTGCTCGCGGTACAGTATATCATCCATTTGCCATTTTCCATTTTCCATTTTTCATTGTTTCCTAAAAGCCACCAAATAACGAGGTTAATATTATATAACCTCATGCTCTTCTTCTTTTTCAAACCATCTCTCTTTCTCTGTATGAACAACAACAATAAAAAAAAAAAAATGCACAAAGACAACGAACGTGGTTAAAATGAATATTGCATCATACAACAAAAACAATAATACCAAAAAAAAAAAAAAAAAAAAAAGCAACACTGCCACCCAACCTGGGAAGTTCAAAGTTTAAAAGCAAACGTTCGCTACAAAAGTAATCTTTTTAGTTATACCGTAAGCTCGCTTCCTCTTTGCGTTTCTTTTAAATAAATTTCATGCTTTAGTTCCGCTTTGCTTCTACGTACCTGCCTACCTACGTACGCACAATATTTTATACATTTTTTTCACTGGCGGTGCGAGTAAGTATTTATTTTGGGTTTAGTTTTCATTTTTGAAAAGTTTTCAATTAAAATGAGAGATTAGATGCACAGAGCTCTGAACGAGAACTTTTAATGCACTTTCTGAATTATTGAAGATTTTAAAAAGATTTTCTATTTTAATCAAACATTTATTTATGTACGTGCAAGAAGTTATAAGAGATTTACAAAAACAAAAACGATGCTTTTTAGCAAGAAATATTGTTGTATAAAATTTTGTCTGTCTGTATGTCTGTATATATTAGGCTTAGCTTTAGGTCGCATTTTTTGAGAAATTTCAATAAAATTTGGTACACAGTCATGTATTGGCTCAAAGGGGAACTCTTATGAAAATAGACCGGACTGGATCATTTTTAGAATTCCTCCCCCTATGGAATTCTTTATATGACGAATATTTGCATTTGTAAATTATTTTTTTTTTTGACAATATTTGGCAAATACTAGGTTATTAGCTTAACAATTGACTGTTCCAAATTTGGACCTGATCGGATCATTTTTAGAAACCCTATCCATACTAATTATAGCACATTTTGTGGAACTTTAATGGCTTAAAGGGTATTACATGGTCGCACTTGACCGACTGTAACATTTTCATTTGTTTGAGCACAAAATCGATCAAGCATTTTCGGAAACAATATTTTGTACAAAAGTTGATAGTTTAAGTACCAAAAATCTTTTTGTTTTTAATCTAAAGCAAATTTTTAATTGCAAATAATTTTAAGTACAAAAAGTAGTTTTGGTAAATAATATTTTTATACATTCTACTTGAGATAATATAAGGTGTAGTAAAAAGAAATTTACTATTTTTTCAATATGTGACTTTAGTTATCTGTATCTCGCGTTGTATAAGTCCGATCGGGTTCCATTAGATGGCGTTCAAAAGATGAGATTTCGCGGCAAAAACACTGTTCTGACAGTTTTGTTATTAGTTGATATTCAATATTGTTTTGGCGCGTGTCAAAGATGGATACTAGCAAAGAGAAAATACGCCATATTTTACAGTTTTTCTTCGATAAAGGCGAAAACGTAAGGCAGACGGCTGAAAATGTGAATAGTCTTTATGTTCCTGCTACTGTAATAGCCAGTCATTTTATTTTACTACACCTTATATATACTAAGTTTTTTATTATGTTTGCAACACGCAGGAGGAGGCGCTAGAGACCTTACAAAGTATATATATTAGGATCAAAAACTGAGTCTTGTAGATACTTCAACTTTTTGCACGCAACTCACTATTTAATATGGGCAAAATCGGTCAAAAACCACGCCCACAATCAAAAAAATCTATTTATGTGCCACAAAAATTAAGCGACCAAGTTAAAATTTGGTATGCATAGTTATAGTTAACCAGCGATATGCCGAAAATGGGCGTGGTCGAATAACAGACACGCCCACAATCGACAAAAAACTACATATCTCCCACAAAAGTTGACCTATGAACTTGAAATTGATTATGCATATCTATAGTTATTCCATTCATCGATGTGCCAAAAATGGGCGTGGTCGGATAACAAACACGCCTATAATGTTCAAAAAACCATACTCATCATAGAACTCGACTTGCAAACTGATACGTACTGATTTTATTAGAGGCCGTAATCATATACCAGCCACGCCCAGAGGTATTTATTTAGTTTTTTTACTTCTTTTTTCTATCTTTTAATTATATTTTCAGTTCAGTAAATGTAGGTTTTTAGAACCAACTTGAATATGAATGTTAACACTTTCTGGGAGTGTTTTCATTTTCCGAAATATATTTTATATCATAAACCAGTTAATCTAGTCTAGCTGGCGATTGATAATTTAATACAATGTTGAGATGATTTAGTTAATAATATAAATTGTGTTAAGCTTGTTGTAATTGTACGTACATGCATACACACAATATTTTGTTGAACATTTTCTAAATCATTTAAAAGTCCATACATATGTATTTTCATTAGTTTAAACATGGCTCAGCGATAAGATTGTTTGTGTTGCTATTTTAACGTTTGTTTTTTGTTTTGTTTCTTTTTTTGTTTTACAATTCCGTTAAGTTAATTATGTGCAGTCGTTGCTTTAATGAGTGTAACAACTTTTTAAGAAAAACTAAATACAAAAATAAGAAAAATATCAGCTAAAATGAGGCGCATTCATGTTAATGGAATTGATTAATTTTGTATGGGGCTGTTAGTGTTGGTTGCGTTTATTACTACTGCTACTGATGCTGCTGCTGTTTGAATATTCTTTTGGTTTCGCTATCATTAAATATTTCTTGTTCTTCTTTTTCTGAAACTATTGTTATCGCTCCGCTTAGCAATTGCTAGCATTGAAAACATTTATCTTCTTCAGCTTTTTCGTTTTATTTGTTTTTTTTAATTTAAACCGTAAACATTGCAACACAACAAACTGACTTACTGACTGACTGACTGATGAATTTATAAACTAAGTAATCAACATTCGTATGAACCATATATGTATGTATGTATGTACGCGTTGCCATGACTATTTTGTGCGTGTGTGTTTGAAACCAAATTTTATTTATGTATGTATATGAACAACAGTTGTTTTATAATATTGATACAAGTGTTAAGTTACAAGAACACAAATACAGAAAAAACAAAAAAATACAAAGAAAAAATAAATTCAACTAAACGCCGGAATGGGGTTGTTATAATGATTGCAGTAAAAACAGCCAAGAGCTATTACCAAACTAAATGTAAAGAAGTAAAGTCCACCGCACACTAAATTTGGCCTGGGGCTACAATCCTACAGCTCGCTTCCATAGCCACCAACTGAATTGCAGTGAATTTTGAGCTTAAAGCTTTTATTGTTTATTAATCAAACTCTAACCTAACAACTCGCATATGCTATTAATTCAATACGTTAGCATAGTGTGTACACATGGACATGTTGTTGATAATAAACGTAAATGACAAATCGAGTGGCCGTAGCGAGCTATCCAACTAATCTATCATTTATACATGCAAATTGCATCTTGGCTTCTCATTAGTCATCGCAGATCGCAGTTGTTAAAAAAATGGTTGTTGTTTAAATAACAACATTAACAATAATAATAATAATAACAACAACAACAACTGCTATGGCAGCAACTAAAATGATAACGACTAATATGAACAAGAAATTAGATAGAAAATAAATAAATAATTAAAATAGTAAAAACGTGATGTTAAAGAACACTACATACACCTACATACGCTCTCTTATGAATACAAGTGTGCATGTGTTTGTATATAAATACGCTGTATGTATAATTTAACACTTGTTCCATATTTCCTTTGTGAAAACTTCTTTTTCTTCTTCTTCTTCTGCTTATGTAAATCATTTCTTTTTGCTTGTCTCACACTCTTCACATCACACACACTCCTCTTCACATACTCTTCAACGGGAAGCATAAGTTTATATATTTAAGATATTCATGCCACAGGCGAAAATTACAATTGCAACTGCTTAGGATGCACAAAGCTTATGCGGCAATGAATGCCGCTTGTCTATGGCATACAAAACAACAACATGGAAATGCGACCACTGTTCAGTAAAAAAACGGTTGTTTAGAACAAAAATTGAAATTTTAGCTCAATCTTTAGTACAAGTATCAACAAAACGGGATTGTTTAGTACATGAACGAAAATTTTAGTACAAATCCAAATGTTTTAGTACCCAGATTATATGTATGTTGTTGAAACTATGTCCATTTACACTTGTTATAAACAACAACAAATATTTGTTTTCAATCATTTAAAATTTTTGTTTTTATGTTTTTTGAATATTAAACATTTTTCTGATTTCGTACACTTCTCAATAAACTTTCATATATATCAGATGTGCGCGTTATTATTAACATATGTTTTAGAAAAATATTCTGACCTTAACACAAAATTTGGAATTTCGATTGAAACTTATTTAACTTGTGAAAATTAGTGGCAAAATAACATCACATTTGAACTTGTTTTGGGGCGGTAGATAGTGGTCCCTACAAGAAAACGCGAAAGAAAAAAAATCGCACAAAACTTTCCAAATAGTTTTCGCAACACATTTAAAAACTCAATTAAGTTTCAATTTGATTGAAATTTGCATAAAAGAAAATCAAACAATATTAGATTTAAGTGTATTTGCAGTTTTAGTACAAAAAGTAACGTTTTTGGTTTAAAGTTTTTTTTTACGGAAATTTCAAGAACAACAATTCTAATATTAGAAAATTAAATAAAGTTTTAGTTTCATTATAATTTTAATGAAAAATAAAAAAAATCATAATAAAATGCAAAACAATGTAATTTCAATGAATCGAGCTTTAGGTATAAAAATGTTTGCACTTGAAATTTGATTCTACGGTCAGGATTAGAACATCTGAAATTTTACTGCAAAATATGTTAAATGGCCCTTTGCTTAATTTTATGACAAAATGCAAAATTTTTAGTATAAAAAATATACAATTTAGTACACATTTAGTATCTAGACATATATATATAAATATAATATAAACTTTGTAATTTAAATAAATCGTGAATCTTGGTAGGAAATAAAATCTACATTTAATGCAAAAATGTTCCAGTTTTTTTCAAAAAGTTTTTTTTTTTTATACCCTCCACCTTAGGGAAGAGGGTATAATCACTTTGATCATCCGTTTACAACACATCGAAGAAAGCGTCGGAGACCCCACAAACCATATATATTCTTAATCAGCATGAAAAGAGAAATCGTTTGAAACATGTCCGTCCGTGTGTCCGTGTGTCCGTCTGTTGTTGGCACTCTCACGGTCGTAAATTTTGAGATATCAAATTGAAATTTTGCATACGCATTTTTAGTTCAATTTCGCTGTTCCGTATTGAAATTGGGCAAAATCGGTTAAGAAACACGCCCACAATAAAAGAAAATCTCATCATACCTCGAAAAAATTGTATCTTTAAAATATTATATATCGCACAATACTATGCCTATCAAGTTGAAATTTGGTATAAATATAAAGGGTACCGTTATCCAATACTGTGCCAAAAATGGGCGTGATTGAATAACGCAAACGCCTAAAATAAAAAAAAAACACTATTTGCCTAAGTACATGAAATACATAAATATGGCAATAGGAGCTTATTTTTTAGAGAATTACATAAGGTGGAGGGTATTTAAGCTTCGGTCTTAACCGAACTTTTCTATCTTGTTTTTTTTTAAATTTAGAAGTGTCGTTATGTATTACTATGCGGAAGTATGGATTGTGCACAGAAAAACTTTATTCACTTTCTCACGTTGTAAGAAACCTTAAATAATAACAACAACAACAACAAATAAAATAATTATTAACAGCAACAATAAAATTTAACTTTTAAGTTTTCCTAATAATCATCAACTATGCAAGTAGAGCAACTCATCTCATTCTCTTTCCCACCACAAAGTAGTGAAAGGTACAGTAAAACAATGAAGTGAAAAGTATTTGAATTTGGCTTTGGCCAAATCTTAAATATCCTTCACATCTTTTCAAATACTGGGCGTGGAAGGTACATGGTTACGCCCTCTATCAGTTTGCAAATCGAGGTTTACACTGACTATGATTTTTTTTTTAATGTGAGTTTGCTGTTATCCGACCACACCCATTTTTGCCGCATCAATGAATGTTTTCTTTAATTTCAAATTTTGTTACTGATTGTGGGCGTGACTTTTGGCCCATTCGCCCAATTTCAGTAACGATCTGTACGCAGAAACTAAAAGTTCGGAATGTTGAATGGAATGAAATGATAAACTTAGTATACCTCCCATCTCGTGTGGTGGATATAAAAAGAGGAGAACACGAAGAACATGAAGTCACATAAAAAAAAAAGTACATATTTATGCACAAATTGCATACAATCAAGCGTTATTGTTGTAATGCATTAATGCCAGCGAGAAAGTAAGCAAGCATCGCTTGGTGGTGCGAGTATGTGTGGTGACGATGATGGTGAGAGTATGCTAATGCTTCAAAGTAAAAGTACAAAGAACGTGATCCTATGTATAAATAAACAATTGTGCAAAAGAATTTACATACACATGCACTCGCGCATGGTGCCTACAATTGATAATTTAAAAAATTTATCTTTGACATTGATTATCTTTTTTTTTTTATTTTTTATTTCAATTTTCTCACGCTGCGCATCAACGAGGCTGTTGTAATAATAATAACGCATGTTGGCATTAAACAAATACATTTATTTGCATGTGATGCTGTGTGTGCGTATGTGTACACTATAATACTCGTTGATGATGATTTCAATCAAACTCAGGGTTGCTGGGTTTTTTGTTTTCACCGCTAAATCTAATCAAATTACATCAATAAGATGATGATGGCATTAAAGCATAACTGTAACTTGTACGCAAGCAGTGCTTTGCGGTTCATGTACATAAATAAAAAATCATTCATGTAATTACACAATTATCATATTTATGCGTGCGTATGTGTCGCAGATGAGGCGTACAAAACCCGTTTCTACGTAAATGACGTTTAAATCATTTTATTTTATATTACTACATCCTTACATACCCAACCAAAAAGACTTGATCTATGTTTACGTTTTCATTACAAAACTAAAACCGGATTTTGTGAGGTTCTTGTGATGTCAGTTCTTTGGCAGTATAACCTTCTAATATAACTTTTCACTCATTTATTATTTATACCATAAACACTAACAATGCAAGTGTGCAAGTAAACTGTGAGATATATTTATTTAGAGATATGTGAAAAAATTAATCAAATTTAATGCAAACTGTTTACTTATCATTTATTCAAATAAATACAACACCGGTTCATAATATATATTCGTAGCTTATTGTAGCAACTTTGTTTCATATTTGGTCATTTTAATTCTCTAATGATTGCCATTTACCAACACATGCATACACACAGGCTAGAATGTATACGTTTCAAAAGCCACAATTGTATCAAATCTTGGAAAAGAAATCAAAATTGAAACAACAGCTGCACACCAAGCAATCATGTAGTAACAACAACAATAACAACAATAACAATTGTAATAATCTGGCTAATTGCTACAAACACTTTTTAAAGACTTAACTAAAAACAAGTCAGAAATGTTTAATTCGGCTTAAGTTAAATTTTAAATATCCTTCACATTTATAAACAAACAGGGGGCGGCTTGGCAGGTATATAATAGTGTATGTATTACATATCAAATTGTGGGCGTGTAAGTTATCCGTTCACGCTTATTTTTAGCACATCGATTGAAAAATTTATAAATTTTAACTTCAAAGCTCAATTTTTGTAACAAAGATGTAGAATTTTGTTGATTATGGGCGTGGCTTTCAACTGATTTTAACCAAGTTCAACAGCTATCTTCTTACCTCACCTTCTTATCTCAAAATGTACAATCGTGAGAGTGGCTACATAGGGACGGACAAGTCAGATTTTTGATGCTGACCAAGAAAACATGTGAATATAACATAAAATTGTGGCGTATAGAGGACTCCTTATCTGGGTGTTTGCAAACGAAACAACAAACTTTATAAACCTCCCCATTCCACGTGGAGAGCTATTTATTAAGGTTTTTGTACTGTAAACAAAAATTTATCATTTGTTCTAAAAAAATTTCGATTTTGTACTAAATGTTTAGAGTATTTAAAGAAAACTTTTGATATGCGTGCTAAAAATAAGTACTAAAATCTTCATATTTAATAATACAAAAACTATAAACATGTGCTACTAAAAAATTGATTCGTAAATGTTAAACAAAAACTGAGTGTTTTTTAATAAATTGAATAAAAAAAACTTCAGATATTAAACTAAAAAGTTATGTGATTGAATAAAAACATCTTTACTATCCAGTATGTATGGTTTTTAGTATTAAAAAGTTAAAAAGTTATGAATTTCAGTACGTAAACTTTAAACGTACAATAAAAGTTCACCATAAAGCGAGCTACTGGAAATTGCATTATTTTGAAAATGGCTCAAGTCCACTATTATAAAAACATTAAAATTCGGAAACATTCAAAGAATGCCATTTTTAAAGTAAGTGATTCAGTGATTTATTTAACAAGCTTGACAGGCATTGGATATAATCGTAACGTACTTTAAACAATTGTAGAATAATTTAATAAAGTCAAGCATTGCATGACTTTTGAACTCCAAACTTATCTAAATACACACATACACACACATGTGTGATTTATTTATTTTATTTAAGATTAGTTGCCAAAAACAAACAAAAATAACCTATAATGAGAATACAACAAACAACAATAATAATAAAAACAACAATAGCAGCAGCAGCCTCACAACACAACAGAAGCTTCAATTGAAACAAACTGGAAGTATGGAAGTATGGACATTGTTTTTAAATTTGATTTTGTAGAGTTAGTTGGTGTGAGTTCGTGTGTGTGTGTGTGTAGGATTATTTCAGTTTTTTTCATTTGTTACAGTTTCTATGTTCTTGCATTTGTTTTGCATTTATTGATGTTGTTATTATTTTATTGTTGTTGTTGTTGTTATTTGACCATTGCTTATTTGTTGATGATAATGAACTAAATAAAGTGATTGGTTTAGCTTGGCTTCTCTTTTAACAGCAACAACGCAACTGTAAACATGTTCCCAGTTAGTTAGTTTTGTATACGAATGACTTGATGCGTTTAGTTAGTGGACTTGTATGTCTTTTGTCAGGAAGGAAACCAAACAAACAAAACAGTTAAAGTCGCAAATAACTCTTAAGCAATTTTAATTTGTTTCGCAAAATAATACAAACAATAACAATAGCAACAACACTTATTGTTTCATTTAATTTCGTTTTATGGGGTTTTCTTTCATTCTCTTTCGTTGGGATATTTTGTTCAGTGTTGCAGCTGGCCAAAGGTTCTAATTACAATTTTTCGATTTATCATGCAACGCTAACGGGTGATTTTTCCTCTTTTTGCTTCTTTTTTTTTTCAAAAAAAAAAATAAATAGAAAAAAATTTGAAAAGATTTCAAAAATTTTCATAATCTTTAATCATATAATAAAATAAGAAATAAAGAAAAATTAACACGGTGAGGTAATAATTACCTCATGGAAGACCTCTTTTGACATTATGATGTTAATGGTTAAAAAACTTGTCGTTCAGCACTAAACAAAGGAACCATGATACACATAAATGTTATAGAGGTTAACATACAAATAGAAGAGAAAAAAACAACAATAAACCCTCAAACATTCACTTGAATAGTATTTCTATATATACACAAACACACACACACACACATACACACAATTTGATTGCGATTGTTAAATGAATTCTTAAAATTTGTGTGCTCAACACTCAACTATCATAAAAGTTCTGAAGTAAGCGAAATTAGCGTAAAACAGATGACGATACGGTTTTGTGTTGTTGTTTTTTTTTATTTTTAATTTCATTTTTTTATAACTTAACAACAAGACTTTTTTTTAGTATTTTTGAGAAGGTTCAGTGCGTGGGAATTTTCAAGATTATTTCACAAAACATAAAACACTTTTTTTTTTTTTTCTTTTTTTAGTAATGTACTCATATTCGTGTATATGTAAAGCGTCAGCAAAACCACAAGAAATTCATAACAAAACACAATGAAAGCAGATTTATACAGAAAGATAAAATAGAATAATACATTAAGAGATAACGAAGCTTAGAGAAACCACACATTTGTTTAAACACAATCGAATTAAGGTTTTGTTTAATTAAAAACACACAGAAAAGAAAGGGACTTTAATCGAAAATCTGCGAAATGTGATTTTATAAAACAAGTTTTACACAATAGAGAACTACATCAATCAAATCCCATATAGACGTCACTTTAAATAGATTGGTAATAAAGTAAAATATAAAACGAATTATTATAATAATTATAGTAAAATTTTTATACAATTTTCATACCAAGAAAATAATTTCAGTACTACATAAAGTGAAGTGTTTAACGTGTGTTCCTGCCGTGGAGGCTTAATCACACGGCATCTCAAGCCGAAGCTCAGATGCAGGGGAAAGATATGCGCTTTCCAACGCCCCGTTAGGTACCGATCTAGGAGTCATATTGTAAGGTTATGAACTCCACTCCTCGGTGGGGAGGTTACACCTACTCTCACCCCGTAAGGGGAAAACCACAACCACCACGATGCTCCCACAAGGGGGCCTTCCCATAATGCTAGCAAGAACAAGTTCCTGGGGCTCTAGCATCCCGTGGTACCAGCAATAGGTTCCTGGGTCGAACCGCGTATTCCACTAGGAGGAATACTACCAGTGTAAGACCTTACATCTCCGGACTGGTCACCAATAATTTCAGTACTACAGTTTAAAACATATATTGTACCAGGAGAAAAGTTTGTTAATTAAAGAGTGAAAGACTAAATTTAGCTTAGACCCAGTCTAACAAACACCGGGCGTGGTTACCTCCTCTAATAGTGTACGTATTACGCATACACTTGAAGGTCGCATTTTACGCTGAATAATTAA
Source organism: Ornithomya fringillina (assembly GCA_963978525.1). Taxonomy (NCBI): domain Eukaryota; kingdom Metazoa; phylum Arthropoda; class Insecta; order Diptera; family Hippoboscidae; genus Ornithomya; species Ornithomya fringillina. The sequence goes on along the minus strand of OZ021694.1, from coordinate 16,947,283 downwards.
ATCCTCCACTTATGTATCGGAATCAATCTAGAAATGTATGACCGTATGTCCATCTGTTGTTGGCATTGTTACGGTTGCAAATTTTGAGATATTGAGCTTGAACTATTATTTTTTTCATGCAGATCGCTATTTAAAAATGAAAAAAATCGTTCAAATGCCACGCCCAGGATCAAGAAATATCTATTTATCTGCTTTAAACTAGCTAAAAATTAAGTACAAATATTTACAATTATCCCTTCCATCTATGTGCCAAAAATGGGCGTGGTCGGACAAAAGACGCGCCAACAATTTATAAAAAACCGTACTTCACGTAAAACCAGACTTTCAAGCTGATATGTAATACACGCAAAATATATGTATTTGCCACGCCCACTGTTGTGGATGTGGAGTGTATTTAAGATTGGACCCAAGCTAAATTTAGTTTTCTTACTTTTTTCTTTTTGTTAATTATGGGCGCGACTGTTATCTGACCATTCCCATTCTTGAGCAAATTGATGGATGAATTAATTATCAATATGCAAATCAAATGGCTTAGTATTTGTAGATTTTATAAGTAGTGGGCGTGGCTTTTTACCAATTTAAGTAGTGATCTGCATGTCTGCACAAATTTTCAGTTTAATGTCTTGAAATTTACGATGATGGGAGAGCCAATAGGAGACAGACACAAGATAATATGGACGGACATGCCCAGATGAACTCAGATTTTCAAGTGGTGGAACCAAAGAAGCAAACTTGGTATACCCCTCTCTCTTTGAGGACAGATGTTATCAGAAACGCATGAACTTTAATGGAACGAAAAACTGTGCTTTAAAATAATTTCTCACTAAAATTGTTTAAATTAAATATTTTAGGTCTAGAAGCTGCTTTTTTAGTAACTTTGTTTTTTTACGTATAATACAATAGAGTTTTAAAACCCCTCCCCTAAAAGCCTTGCAAAGAAAATCCAGTTATTTACTTATGCAATTAAGCACATAAACTTGGACACAACAATCAACTTAAGCTGCTTATTAATCAATTTAGAGCTAAATGTAATTTTCTGCTCCGGTGCTTGCACTAACAATTCTATGAGACTCGCTCCCTGTAGTTTCTCTCATTTCATATATTATTTGTACACGGAACAGTGACTAAAATCACTTTGTTGCTGCTGTTATTATTCACATTTAACACAACGCACACACCATCGCTGAAACACCAACAGGAATGAAACGGTGAAATTAGTTCAATTATTGTGGGGAGATAGGTGACCGGACCACCATCGTAAAGGTGTGTCCGTGTAAGTGTGCATGGTGGCAACGCGTGCCCTCAAATATAAACGAGTGCATGCACGCAATCGTGTGGCCACCTTAAATATGGGTTAAAGCAGTACCAACGAAACCAGTTAATCACTTCAATTAGCGTCCATCGCTACGTGAAAATGGCAACAATAAAAAACACACACATTTTATTTTTTATTTTTTAACAGCCACTCTCAAAAACGCATTGAGACGACGCTAAGGTGTGTTAAAAAAAAAAGCAAAACAAAAAACAGAAAACACGTTATGTCGTAATCTTTAGTAAGTTATGTCCACGCAGTTACTGTCAATCTGTAAATGTGTCCACGCAGAAGAAATCTAGTGATAAAGGTGATGCTTTACGCTAATGCCAGGCGCTATAGCGGAGGATGGCGTGCACTAAATCGATTTTGCATAATATCAATGACTGGGTCATTGTCTTAAGAATACAACAAATAAAAAAAAAAGCTAAATAGCAGTCTTCATCCAGCAACAACAACAACAACAACACCAAACATTTCATTTGATATATAATAGATAGCGCGCATAAACAGTTATATAACAGTTAGAACAATACTCCGTTCATTACAACAACAAACGCACTATTTTTCCATCTCCACTCAATGGAAAATATTGCAAATATATGTGTTCAGCCGAAATGCAAACGTTTGCCACCAGCTGCTGGCGGGCCGACAAGCGGGCGTTCATTTAATTTACCCAACTAAGCACACACCCATGCTATGATTTTATACTTTAAGCTATTATTAAACGGTAGTAGTAAACATGCAATATTAACAACAACAACAATAAATAGATGGTTAACAAAAGTAGCGAAAGAGAGAGAAAGAAAACAACAATGTTTTGTTTATTAGCGAAAGGAATAACATTCCGTTACAGCAACATAATTATTTCATTTCAGCTCACGGAAAACAATTTGCAGCAGCTAATGAGTTGAAAACACTATGCCATGTAATAATACACACTTGCCACAATACATAATTGCACCCATAACTTTGAAAGTGGTCTAAGTCATTAGTTTCAAGAGATGTGAACATTTTTTAAAAATCCATGAAAAATATATAACTTTCAAAATAGATCAAGTGATCGACTATTTTTAAAACTATAGAAAAAATTAAAATAAGAAAAAAAAAAAAAACAACAACATTTAACCTAATCCAAATCATTAGGAATATTTGTAATTTGTAGGATCTTTGGGTGTTGGAAACGGAAGAACAATCTTAGTATTCCCCCATCTTACGTTGAGGGTATAAAAATTCTTACCAATCATCTCTAAATCGACCTAAACCTGGAAGACGTTCATATATACTCTATAGAAGTCTCCTTCTGGTAGTTGTATAGTATGTGCAGAAATGGAATACAATTTGGTACTATTTTCAAATAGTAGCTGAATCGTACACTAATTTCATTATTAGCTTTATTCAGAATTTCATCGATATGTTATATTTTTTAAGGCTTTAAGTTAGAAAAACTAATAATATTTTGTTTTTTTTATGAACTGTTTTCTATTTTTCAATTAAAGAAACCTTTTGCTCGTTTCTATAATTAAAAAACTAATAGCCTTTAAAACTATAAATATAAGATTGTGCGCAATCTTAACTCAATCCTTTTCAGTGCACCTCGTCTTTTTTAAAAGGCCTCTCATAACGAAGGTAACACGTCCCTCATTTAAAACAAACATCTACGGAGGCTGCTACTATCTTTTTTCAATCCTTCTATAATCGAAAGAATGCACACGTCCCTAAAGTGTTGCATACTTAAATAAATAAATTAAGGAGTTTCCAATAAGTACATTAATGCCATACCCTGTCATCGCCACGGTCATTACTGTGTGTTAAAGTAAACAGTAAATATAATAAGAAGAGCAAGATAATTCGATCATCTTTATCTAAAATTATTTAATATTTCTTCCTTATAATTGTATGTGTTTGTATGGAGGGGTGCTCTTATTTAATTCTCCGTATTCTATACAAAAGTTATCCATTGAAAAATCAAAGCATGTTATTGCTGTATTTTTATAAATAAAACAACAAATGCAACAAACGTGCACGCCTAAATAATGTTAAATACATATGTACACATATTCCTACACCCAGTCACTCCAATTAAATTAAAAGTCAGGCAAGCAAGCGAGAGCAAACCGCTACTGACGTGTGAGTGGTGTTAGGGACAGTAAGAGAGGGTGAGAGTTACTTTATTTACAGAAAGAGTTTTGTGTAGCAGTGGGCACATCATTCATTTATTCATTCTTTTTATAAATAGCATGCGTGCGAGTGTGTGTGTGTGTGTGTTTAAAAGACCACACATCACATCAAAACGAATGTGGTTACGAATGTCAAGTTCAGGGTTACACAAATGTGAGGAGCTAAACAATACAAATGCGAACGTAAAAAACAAAAATTATGTGCATTATAACAACAACAAAAACAAATGGAATCATATGAAAGTTGCCCGATCATGATCTTTATCAACCCAAAAGTTAATAAATCAATTTTCCCTTTTCTCAATAACAATAACAATAATAATAAAATCAACAAACTTCAGCGAGAAGTGATCTGTTGTGCATGTAATTAGAAAAAAAGTCAATTAAACCAGCCCCACAAACTCGTTCATAAAAACGATTCATAATCAATGAGATTCAGTGATCAATTTCTATTCTATTGTATAATAATTGGTTTTTGTAAAGGAAATCATTAAGTGCTAATTAAAAAACATTTTGCATTTGAATGTTCTGATGTAAGCGCTTATTATTGGTTGACTGACTGACGCAGGGATGCTTACAACAATCGAATGTTTGCAATTTATTTTAATGATTGAACGAGTAAGAAAACTAAACTTGGTTTAGGGCAAATTTTAAATACCCTCCTCCACAGATATATAATTACGTCCCCTAGTGGAAGTCCTTTTTTTACGAATCAATTTTCAAAATTTTACGCTGAATATGGTTTTTTGTAAATTGTAGGCGTGTCTATTATCCGACTATGTCTATACAATGTTTTTGGTACATTGATGGATGCATACCAAGTTCACAGAACCGTGAGAATGCCAAAAACAGACGGACACACATGTCTAGATAGACTGAACTTTTGTTGCGGACCGAGAATATATTTATATTCTTTGTAGGTTACCTTATGCCTCCTTCTGGATGTTGCAAACGGAATGACAAACTTAGTAAAGGAAATGGTATAAAAAAAAAGCGTCGTTTCGTTGACTTAACAGTTCTAAAAATATCGCTGATACAATATAATGCTAAATTTAACTGAGGTTTTGGTTTCCTTGTTTGGTTTCATTTTTACATTTAGTTATGAAATTGGAATTTGGTACACGTATTTATAATTACCTCGTTTATCGATGATGTCAAAATGGGCATGGTCGTGAGAAATAGCTGACACGCTCACAATGTACAAAAAAGTTACATTCAGTGTAAAATTCGACTTGTAAGATGTTACGTAATATATAGACTATTATGGGGCGTCATCATAAACCTGCCACGCCCATCTCTTGTATGAAAATGTAGAGGGTATTTAAAATTTGGGCTAATCCAAATATATGGTTTTTTTTATTAACTTGTTCAAGCTTAACTGTTAAGGTTTCTGTGAATTGTGGGCGTGGCTATTATATATTGCCTACCATTTTCGGTACATCAATGACTAAACTAGATATAAAATATGGCGAATTTCATATTTAATGTTAAATTTTTAGGATCCATTTGAATTGTAGGCGTGGTTATTATATATTCCTCTTGATTTTCGGCCACTCAATGAATTATTAGACAACAAAATTTAATATTTATGGTTTTTTTTTGGAAAGTTTTCGTAAATTGTGGGCATGACTCTTATGCATTCTCTTTTAATTTCTGCACCAAATTTTAACTAAATAGCTTTACTTGAGGAATTTATTTAAATCGTAAGCATAGCTGTAATGCCTTTCCTATCTTTTCCTCACCATTGGCAAAAAGTTAGATACTCTATATAAAAAAAATTTCAACTTCATAACTGCAGCCTCTGCAACTTCTCACTGTCTCTCTCTGGCTCTCTGATAAACTTAATGCAACCCCCTAAAGTGAATTATATAAGAAGTTATTAAAACCTGCAGTAGATTTTGTTGTTTATTGTCATTTTTGTTTTTGTTTTTGTTATTGCATATTCATAAGAAACTCCCGTGGGTGACTTTGTTCAGAACATATGTAAAAAATTATTCCTCTCCACCCATAACCTTGTGCCAGTATAAACTGAGACAACTTAATGCCAATGTAGGCCTATGAACATTGATCACACATGATCTCAAACTTTATTATTATTAATGCGAAGACAGGCCATATACTTAACAATTTGCAATGCCTGCACAAGCAATGCATATTCTTCGGCATTTTCTCTATCCACAGAGTATATGTAAGAAAAGTTTGAAAAAAAAAAAAAAAAAAAACAAATTTCAAAAAATCAAGAACTTTTTATTCTTCTACAAGTATGGCTAGAGTGTTGGGGTATGTATGAAAATCATTTGTTCGTGCATGTAAAGAATGCTGAAGTGTTGTAGTAACACCGCCTTTCTCCGTGTCTATCCTACACACACACACGCATACGCATAACTTCCACTTACTTAACGTTTCATTCTTAATTTCCTTCACAATATCTGTTGTAGAGGTATGCAGCCTGTGAATATAGAGTCGGCAGGGCGAGATAGGGCTTTCATGCACCATACTGTGATTATAAGTAAGTGTATAAGCAAAAATATATTCCATATGAATAATATAAATGCAAAGTGTTTCTGTGCGCGTTCGTTCATTCCCTTTTTGCTTTGTTTGCTGCGCTATTTCATGTTGGTGCTACATTTTTTCCCCCCCATTCTATTTCATTCTGGTTTGCCAAGTTGGTTGATGTTAATGACCCTTCCTTCCTTCCTTTTCCAGGCACAACTTTTATATATATGCTGGACTTTTCATGATGTTGGATGCTAATACAATAATGAACCTTTTTTTAAGCACTTAATCATTTATGATAAAAAAAAAGTTTTACTCTTGAACATAATCCACACTCGGAATTTCCATTTTCTTTATAGAGATTTAACCCGATCTTCGACTCCTTCGACTTTGATTTTTGAACATTTAGATTTTTTCTCACTGCAATCATTATAAAAGTGCATGATTTGTTGAAAAATTCTCGACATCCGGTCTCAGTGCAACTGGAGATGATTCTTTTTTTTTCTTTCAATGAAATTAATCGCATTTAGGTATTGATATAAAATGTTGTACAAACAGGTCTACTCTTGGTTTAAAAGAAATTGGTCAAGTGCCACGCCCACAATCGATAAATCACAATCACAGGCGGAATGCTACAGCTTTGTACTAACAATCTTCCAATTCATCAAAGTGCCAAAATTGGGCGCACATGCTGACAATATAGAAAAAACCTCATCTGGGCAGTGACCGTTGACCGTTTAGGATATTCATACAAAATTTCAAAAGTTGTTAGAAAGAAAAAATATATCTACATGCCACGCCCACATCTAAGCGTAGAGGGTATCCAACATTTGCCTTAATCCCTACGTAACCTTTTTACATATTTTTTTTAAATAATATTTTCAACATTGAATAGGCGATGCCTGCCTGCCTGCCTACCTACTTGCCTCCCTGCTTTCCACCCTACAGCTTAGCAACGCCCATCATCACACATATACATATAAAAAAAGTGCAAGAGTGTAAGAATAATAAAACAAAAGCTATACAATACTAACAACACAACAACAACAACAACAAAAACAACAGCAGCAGCAGCAGAACAACCATTACAGACATTATTGCTGCAAGGATTATGATGACGCTGATGATAATGTTGATTGTGTTATTATTGTTGTTGTTGTTGTTTATTTCTATTTTACATTCAACATTCTATTTAAATTCAAAGAATTTATATTCCAAGTGTGTCTGGAAGCGAGTTGGATTTCGTCTTCTACCATTTTTGCGCGAGTTTTAAGTATTTTTACTATTGTTTATACGTTAGACGTTCGTGCTGTTGTTGTGCAATTTTCCTCATTATAAGAAACAAAAACAACAGGAGTATGATTTAAGTTTTCCACTAAAATGATCAAAACTATGCTGCATTGTGGATTAAGTAAAAAGGAATTACTTGTAAGGCAAACAAGGTCATAATCGAGAACAAGTTTTTAGTTAGCTGCCAAATGTAAAATATTTCCTTAAGTGACCGCAAAATATGACAAATCTTTAAAGAACAGAGAATTTCTTAAATTTTTACTTTTAGTTTATCGGCATTTTTACTTAAAAGCAGACCATCCACGTGCAACAGGCTGATAAGACGAAATATCTATAAAATGTAGAATTTACCATCGGTTACAGTTGTAAATATCACATGATTATACAAAGAAAAACAGTAACAACAATAACAACAGCTGTCAACTATATTCGTATAATTATTATTGTATTAACAACTTTATAATAAACTAATTGAAAAACTTGCCTTAAGCTGATGCCTAATAAAGAGATTACTGCTGTTGTCATTTTATCTGCACAATACACCGACATGTCGAAAAGTAAGGAAGAGTGAAGAAACACAACTATACAGCCAACCTACATGATATAAATTTAAAATTGAAACTGTTTTCGCAAACAGGCCACACGCTCAGCATTGTAGGTGACAAGAACAACGACAGCCATCGCCACAGAACAACATGTGTTTTCACAATAAATAAATACAGTACAAAATATATACATACATACATACATACATACAGGAATACACAAATGTAAAATGCAATCACTTGATATGTGTGGGGTGTTGTGTACTATAATAAAAAAAATTTGTTAAATTGGAAAACTTCAACACAAAGTTTTTTTGTCATCATTTTGGTATGAAGTAACGTTATATGAAAATATTGTGTTGTAAACAAAGAGCAAAATCGAACATATACAAAAAGTTCATACCAAAAATTGTTAAAACATAAACGAACTCCTTATAACCAGAGATCGAGTATCGATGATGATTCAAACTAAAAAACAATATGAGTCATTAAGTATGTTAGAGCAGCGATCGGTAAGTTGCTATATTTTTATATCCTCCACATAAGATGGGGCGTATACTTTGAAAGTTTGTCATTCCCTTTGCCACACCCAAAAGGAGACATCAGAAACCCTGCAAAGTATATATATTCTAGATCAGCATCAAGATCTAAACATATATGTCCGTGCGTCCGTCTGTTGTTGACATTCTGATGGGCGCAAATTTTGAAACATTGAACTGAAATTTTGTTCAGACACTTTTACTTTCTTACCGCTATTTGAAATGAGAAAAATCGGTCAAGAGCCACGCCCACAATGAACAAATTTCTATTTATAAGCCACAATAATTTACATACTTATGAACTTGAAATTTGGTACGCACATCTATAGTTATCCCAATGACTGATGTGCAAAAGTGGGCGTGGTCTAATAGGAATAATTTACAAAAAAAACAATACCCAGCGTTAAATTCGACTTACAAACTTACACGTAATTCATACATATACTCTTAGAGGGCGCAATCATATACCCTCCAAGACCACTTTAATAGAGATATCGATAAAATATAGGTTTAAAAGACTTTCCCTTGGCAACCATGGCCTTTTACAGAAGGAGTATTTTTAATACAAACGAAGTAAATCATTGAAATTTCCATTCAATGTCCTCTAAACTTATAACCATGCCCATAATTGACGTTAGTTTGATTTTTGTTTTAATTGACGAACGAAAAATATTTTTGTCCGTATGTCCATAAATCAAAAAGTTTGAATTTTATATGCAAAGAACTTTTTAGAGAGAAGAAAGAAGAGTAGATAAGTGTTAAAGCATGTATGTGCGCCAAACTTTATATCTACCTCTGATTCAAATCTTAATTTTTTACATTTTTCAATAATAAAATAATAACAAATTTTTATCATAATTTTGTTTATTAATTTTTTCGATAATTTTAAGCAAATTTATTTATGAATTTTTTTTAGGTGTGAACACCTAAGAAGCTTTTTTTTTACGAGTATATGTGTGTTTAAAGAGACAAAACTGTATCCGTCTGTCCATCCATCAACCTAATAGTTGCGATTTAAGATATGAAGAGACGATCACTATTGACACCCTTTCCCTAAATAGCGCTGTCATTTAAAATTATAAATATTAAACAAAATTAAAATTATAAATAAAATAAGTTTTTATTTAACAATTTTCCGTAATTTTTAATCTGTTTAAATAACATTTGATAACGAATGGATTTTATTTCATTTTTTAATTAACATTTTCGATCTCTGCTTACAAATCTCAATTTTCAGATCAAATTTAACGGAAACTCCAACATAAAACCTGAGTAGGTAGGAGTGTATCATGAGTATATCTTTTCAATTTTCTTACATACAACGAACGTAACAACAAAGTCAGTGTCGTCATGTGCTGTTGTTTCTCTACCTTGGTTACTAAGAAAACAGAAAAAAAAAAATCCTCAAGATAGATCTGATATCGTAATACCAGCTAAAGCTTAGACAGAGGAAAAAAATCAAGAGCAAATAATAATAAAACATCAACAACAACAAAAACGGCTCAAAGTCATTAACAAACATAAAACACGTTGTTCAAGTATCTGCATAGAATAGCAAAAGCAAGACACGACAGCAGTGGGGATATACTGGCTGTGTATGAACTTTTTTCATGACTCGCTTTGTATTTCTACGTATCGTACGTATTGTAGGTATCGCAGACGCCATTTTATTATTTAGATTTCTTTTCCTATAAACACATTTGTAAAGGGAGTACGTGTGCGAGTGTGAGTGTGCGTTGTGAGGTATGCATAGGCTGGCAAAGACTTCTTTTGCTATTTCATCCATATGTACGTATGTACATAAGTATGTGTATCTGTCTGTCAATCTGACTGTTCGTTCAATCCACATACACATTTACAGTAATCATAGACGGAATGTTATGTATTTGCTGTTCTTTTACACATTCGCTTGTGTATTATACGATACATGGTATGTATGTGTATACGGAGATGCTTGATAGAAACTGGAAATCAAAAAATTAAAGTCTGTCAAAGTTTTCTGCATATGGTGTACACATACACACCTATACAGACACTAACACATTCGTACAAGAACATTTTAAACACAACAACAGTACTTGGGTAAATGTGTTGGCGGCGGAAAACATGTGATTGAAAAGGAAAAACTCCACACAAGACAATGTTAAGAAAATAATTAAGGAGAAAAAAAATTTCTAATAATTAAAAATGAAAAGAAAAAATATTTTTAAGTTTTTATATAACAGAAAAGTTCTCCTTGCGTCAATTTCTTTACTTCGAGACAGATAAACACAAATGCAAATATTAACTGAAATGAAGAAATGAGAAAACTAAATTTGTCTTTGGCTAAATCTTAAATACGATCCACATTTGCAATGGTGGCCGTGGCAGCTATATAATTACACCCCCAAACGTATTACGTATCATCCTGCAAGTACAGTTTTACGTGAATTATGTAATTATTGTAAATTGTGGGCGTGCCTAATATTTGACCACGCCCATTTTTGGAACATTGATGAAATAATTATGAACTTTCATCTTAATAGCTTAACTTTTTTGTGGCATATAAATAGAAATTTGTCAATTGTGGGCGTGACTTTTGATCGATTTTTCTCATTTCAAATAGCGATAAGAAAGTAAAAGTTTCTGTGCAAAATTTCAGTTCATCATTTCAAAATTTGCGCCCGTCAGAATGTTAACAACAGACGGACGCACAGACATAAATGTTTAGATCGACCCAGTCTTTGATGCTTTGAGAATATATATGATTTGCATGGTTTCTGATATCTCCTTTTGGGTGCTGTAAACGGAATGGCAAACTTATAAAGTATATCCTTTATCTTATGTAAAGGATATAAAAAAAGGTTGAACAACAATTTTATATTCGTTAGAAACTTACTTTTTATACTTTCCACTTTGGTGATGACAGTATACTTAGTTTGCTATTCCGTTTGAAATTTGAAATCTTAAGATATTGCGCTGAAATGTTGTACATGCGTTTCTAATTTCTGTACGCATATCGCTATTTAAATTGGATAACATTTAACTTACAATCTGCAAAAGTACGAAAGTAGCACAAATCTATGAAAACACAGTTCCATCGATATGTGAAAAAAGGTCGTAGTGGTATATAATGAACACATCCACAATTTGCAACTCCTTAGTTGATACATAATAAAAAACTTTAGAGGATGTAATTGGGTACATGCCACGCCTTGTTTTTGCTTATTGAAGGTATTTAAGATTTGATCTAAATCACATTTAGTTTTTATACCCTGCACCACCCTATGGAAAAGGGTATGTTAAGTTTGTGCGGATGTTTGTAACTTCTAAACGGCAACACATTCACCTTCAATTATACCAATCGATTTAAAATCAAAATCTGAATCGATTTAACAATGTCCGTCTGTCCGCCTGTTAGAACATGTAAATTCGAGCGCAAGCTACAGATATTTTTTACGATATTTCGATGAAATTTGGTGCAAGAACATGTATTGGCCCAAAGAGGAACCCTATTGAAAATGGATAGGATCGGACCATTTTTAAAACCCCTCCCTATATAAAATTTTTTTTTTTTTGGTTGAATCATTTTGAAATATTTGAAGATACAAGTAGGTATAGAAAAATACAATTTTTCATTTTACAAATTGAGTGATATATCAAATGGTGTAGGGTTTTTGATAGTCGGGCTTGACCGACTACAATATTTTCACTTGTTTTTATTTAGGAAACTACTTCAAATCATATGTAAGTTCTTGCCTTATACACAATTACATTTATTTGCATAAGTATGTGTATCGTTGAAAGAAAATTTTTTTTTTTAATAAACATTTCAAGTTATTAGAGCAAATTTTTAAGTGACATTTGTGTTGTGTAAACAAAGATATGTACCGCAATAAGAAAAAAACAAAAACAAATTGAGAAAAAAATATACTGGACTGACCGACAGATGGTCACAAGATTAATGTAATGCTGGCTACATAATATGGAACGAAAAAACAACTATTGCCTCTTATGCATAAATTGTAAATGGGGCATATAGCATAAATGTCTATAAAAATGCACGTGTTCATATTTTGGACATTTTTCACATGTTTGCTGTGTACACCAAACACACCAACATACCAATATATTAAATAACAAACAAAATGTGTATAACACACTCGTATATAACCGGGTTATAGTTTCGGTAATAAAATGAAAAAACTTATCGAATATTTGTATAATTTTGTTTCTGAAATATTTCGTGTTTATATGGGTTGATTAAGTTATGAAAAGATATGATTAAAATATGTGTACATGCAACTTTATTGTGACAGCTTTCATTATGGGTTGTTCAACGAGAAGAAGAAGAAAAACCAAAACTAGTTAAAAAGACATTAAGTGAAAGATAACAGAAGTAAACAATGACAACAATTAACAAATGAGAAAATGAAAAAATGAAAAAATTAAAAAAATGAAAAAAAGAAATGAAAAAATTAACAAATGAGTCGCATTGAAATGACTCTGGAGATAAAGATATGTATAGACACCTACACACATAAGCGTTGGTAAGGCATACATAGATGATGTGTGTAAACAATTTTTGTTTATTTTTATAAAAGTTTGAATATAACACCAAGCAGCCATGATTTTTATAAATGGCGCTTAAAGGCGAATACTTTAAAGAAAGAAAAAAACCCACAGTCGCTTAACATATATGATGGCAAACCACGCTCTATACATTGGGTATCCATCACACACTAAGTCTATCTCATTATATTTGTCTGTCCGTAAATCCATAGCATGGTTGTCTCTGTACGATGTTCGTTATAAAATTTAGGTACGATTTGTTTAGATGTGTTTGAGACATAAATTCTCAGAAAGGTCTTTGGCCCTGTACGCAATAAGTTTTTGGTATTAAATCTAGCCCGGAAGTTGACATTTATTGCAAATACCGTTAACGTACTTAATTAGGTATCGGCCACGCCTTCATTTTCTATATATATAAGGGTGCATTTTAACTATTGTTCCCAGCTAAATTAAATAGGTTTTCTTGTACTTTAATAAAAAATGTAAAGGCAAGTGAAGAAGGATTCAAAATTTTAGAAATTATCTTATAAGAGAAATGTACAGTCGCCTATTTGTTAACTGTCCGATGTGAACGAGTCTGTTATATTCATTTTGGATTATAAACAATATTGATTTATTTTCATCCCGTGTAAGTGGTCGTATATGTACTTGAATTCTTAATAAACATGAACAGCTAATGCACGTGTGTACGTGTGTGTGTGTGTATAAAAGCTTTAGATGGCTGCTGTGTGTAGGCGTTTGTTACATACGTACATACATCACACGATAGTATCAAATTGAGCGTACATTGCGGGTGTTCAATTACCACCTCAAGTTATTATAAAACTCATACATAGCACGCACAACTCGGAGCACAATAAATAAATGAGAGCTTATATTGTATACAACATACATAGACAACAATAATCTACATGCAAAGTCAAGCAGACGTTGGTATGAATTTGTGTAAAATTGTCAAACAAGCACAAGTCGAACGTCTGTAAAAAATTGTTCAACGACTTGAATAAAAAAAATTATTATATGTATAAACATGTGTCTACATATATAGTATATATAAATAGGTATGTGTTGGATATTCTACTTAGCCATACGTGCATACATCCAAGTACACATGTATTGATTTATTTATGAGTTATTTTTTCTTTTACCAATTGGCTAATTTACTGAATAGTTGTATAAATACACTGATAATTATTCTATATTTATTTAATTTTCAATTAGGGCAATAACATTTATTTATTTTTGCTGTCGTTTCGTCTGCATGTGTGTTAGGAATTTCGCAAAATTTATTATAAATTAAGTAAGAAAACTAAATTTGGCTTAAACCAAATCTTAAATACCGTCCACAGTTATATACAAACAGCGGGCGTGGCAGGTACATGATTACGCCCTCTAACAGTGTATGTATTACATATCAGCTTAGAAGTTGTGAGTTTACCCGGAGTATGGTTTTTTGTGTATTGTGGGCGTGTCTGTTATACCACCACGCCCATTTTAGTATATCGATGGATGGGATAGTTATAAATATTTGTACCAAATTTCAACTTAATATCTCATTTTTTTGTCGATTGTGGGCATGGCCCTTAATCAAATTGACCAACTTTAAAGAGTGAAACAAAAACTAGAAGTATCGGTACAAAATTTCAAGTCAATATCTCAAAATTTACGATGATGAAAGTATTAATAACCGACGGACATATGGACATATATGTCTGGATTGACTCAATTTTTGATGCTAATCAAGAATAGTGTGTAGTGTCTCTGATTCTGACGTCGGTGTTGCAAATGGAATGACAAACTTAATATGCTGATCTTATGTGAAGGTTATAATATTTAAATTTCCAATAATGGCGTTTCCAATTATGTGGCGTCAGCACAACAATTATTAAATTACGTCAGATAAACAATCAGACTGATTGTGAGTCAAACTCTGACTCGATTATAATTACAAGTAACTAAAAATAAATATTTACAGTATTTTAAACAAAATTTGCTTAAAAAAAATTTATAGTTTTTTTTAAACAGTAAAGAAATTCCAAATTGTAAAAGCAGCTTTTTTTTACTAAAACCTTGAATGTTGTTATAAAAATTTTTAACTTTTGTACCACAAATTAAATTTTTATACCAAACACTTTAATTTTGTTTTCAATGTTTAAATATTTATAGAAAACTAATAATTTTTGTGCTAAAATGCAGTTTTTAGTAGTAAAAATTTTAACTTTTTTATACCATCAGTATAACTTTGTATCAAAAGACTTGGAAGTGGTATTAAAAGCACAGTTTTTATGCTAAAGATATATAAAAATTTTACTTTTTATAGTAAAATTTTTATCTTTAAACTCAAATAGAGTTACTGTGCTAAAAATGTAATTTCTCAGCTTTTAGGTGAATTTTTTTTTTGCAATGAGAGAACTTACACTTAAAACCTAGTTAGTGATAAAATTCTATCCTTCACATAAGAGTTTAAGGGGAGTTTAATGCGTTTGTTATTTCGTTCGCAACATTCAGAAGCAGGCGTCAGACACATTACAAAGTATTTTTATTTGAAAAATATTCTTGCATTTCATTATAATTCCAAGATTTGTAATAAAATGACTGCTCTTCTATGAAATTTTGTTTTGCCATCACAATTTTTCTACTAAATATCTTAATGAGATATATTTTTTACAAATGAAACTACAATCCACATCCACGCTTAAGCAACCGAGGGATCTAAGACTTAATATATTTTTCGAGCCCATTATGTGTGATAGATTTTTTGCAATTTTGAAACCACTAGATATTGCTTCAGTCACTTACTCTCCCCGTTATCGCTTAGTCCGTTAAATCCGCTACAGCCAAATAGTAGAAAGAAGTCTTTGATCTATGGGCCTTAATTTTACCAAAAACTTTTTGTACAGCATTCAAATATTTGTAACAGAAGTATTTCTTGTAAAAAGTAAAGTTTTTGTTTTATAAGGAATATTTTTATACTTAAAAACTAAACGAAATTTTTTCTAAAATCTCAAATTTGTGTTCGTTTTTATACCCTCCACCTTAGGGAAGAGGGTATATTCACTTTGTTTTTTTTTATTATTGAAAAATGACAAAATATGATGCATAGTATGATGGTTTAGAAAAATGGAAAAAGTACTAAAAGCACCGCACAGAAAATCTAATACACAATGTATGGAAATAAACAATTTTACTTAGCTATTAAAGAAAGTGGATAAAGGCTCAAGACACACGGTATGCTAATTACACTTTAATATTTACAAAGGTACATACAATGCATAAATCTCCCACCACGTTAATAACTTTCACATTATTACCATCACTTGTGAATTCTATTGCATACGATAATATCCGTTTCGTTCGTTTTTCTTTTTTTTTTTCTCTCAATTCAATTTCCCTGAATCGTGTCATGTTTTCATGTTCATTTCTGGTTTCTGGTTGTGTTTTGAGAAAGTTCTTGTTGTTTTCCGTTCACGAGGAGAAAATCTTTGTAATGTAAATTATTTACATTACATATTATTATATGTAATTAATGATGCATGAATGTATATCTTTGAGTGGGTATTGAGTGGCTGCAATCTATCACAATTTGCGTTATGTAAATGACATGTCTGAATGCTAAATTATTGGTTGTAATTGATAGGCGATAGAGTGAAAATCGCAATAAATATAACACTTAACTTTCATTAAACGTGTACGCCCACTTGAAAACTATATATATTCAGGATTTACTAGTTACAGCGGAAATATTATGAGAGATGGTTTTTTTTTATTCAAGATCAAAATCGCAAAGGAGTATATAAATATTGAACTACACAAACTTGAAACCCTTCCTTCCTATAAATATAAGAGGCCTTCACAAATTTTTATATGCTTTGAAAGCTTTCATCGTGATGTGCTGAATCATTTAAAGCCACTTGCATCATAATCTTTAGGGAAATCAAGGCTGTTGTTTAAACCAGGAGCTTATAACTCTATATTCTTAGGGAAGCTTTATTTAATCAAGCCCGGGGCCAAGAAATTACTTTTGTTTGCGCCTTACTTAGCAAATTTTTAACCAATTTTGCATACCCATCATTTTAGGACGGCAAGAAAACTTTTATATATATTGTGGGCGCGACCTCAGTGTGATAAAATCGAAAAATCTTTTTTTTTTTATTATATCCTCCACATAAAATGGGGGGTATACTAAGTTTGACATTCTGTTTGCAATGCCCAGATGGAGGCTTCGGAGACCCTACAAAGTATATATATTCTTAATCAGTGTTTAAATTTGAGTCAATCTAAACATGTATGTCCATAGGTCCGTGTGTCTATCTGTTTTTGGCTTTCTCACGGCCGTAAATTTTGAGATATTTAGATGAAATTTTGTACAGACTTTTACTTTTAGCTTTTGCATGCAGATCTTTATTTAAAATGGGCAAAAAATGTATATATCTGCTATAAAAATTGAGCTCATAAGTTGAACACATATTTATAATTATCTTATCTAACGATGAGCCAAAAATGGGCGTGGTCAGATATGCCTACAATATTTAAAAAACTATATTCAGCATAAGACTCGACTTTCAAGCTAATATTATGCGTAATACAAACACTATAAGGGAACGTAATCATATACCTGCTACGCCCACCGTGAAGGCTATTTAAGATTTGGCCTAAGCCAATCTATTTGTGCTTCAAAGAACAAAACATTGTAAAACGCTGCCTTAAATTATCACTGCCCTCAATTTTTTACCTTCTCTCACGTCTTGGTGCCTTGTGTCGTTACTTAAATGAAAATTGATGACTTAATGTGCTTGCTATCTTGGTTGAGAAATTATGAAAGCATAAGTTTTTCAGTAATTTATTGATGATGATGAGGGAGGTAAAAGAAAGTTTGCATATAAAGTGCCAGAATTTTACAGTAGCAATGGTTGGTGCTTCTCAGGAGTATCATATATATGCTTGTACTTGCTTTAGTGGATATACTTGCGCAAGGAATGTACTTAAAATTTATCTTTACTTAACAAATGGTGCATGACAATGGTGCATGACAATGGTGCAACAAACTGCAAATTACGTATGCGCGTATATGCTTATATTGCTTTATTGTTTGTTAGTAACGGAAGGGGACGAGCCACACAACCAAAAGTATATATATATTTATGCTCAGAGTCGCGTTTTAAGTCTATTTTGCTTTTCTGTGCGTTTGTGCGTTCGTGTGAATTTCCACACTTTTTTGTTGCAACTCTCACGAGTGTAAACATTGAGATGCCGTTCTAAAATTTGACACACGCAAGAATTGGGTTTCTCTTCTTTTACAATTGGGTAATATTCTGGTAATATCCATGCCACGCTCTCAATAATGTCTTAATGTCGCAAATTTTAAGATGTGGTTGTGAAATGAAACATGAAAATGGACAAAATTTGGAACCTGGATTCGTTTACAACTTTAGAAAGTTCAATGTGTTGAGTTAGACTATATATTTCGATTTCAGTAAAGTAAATTCTGATTTCAAAGAAAATCGAAATTAGTCTTTTATTTATACATTATAACGGTACAGGAATAATAGAAATTGAAGCGGCCGTTCGGAAGATATAATAAAAAGAAATGGTTTCACTTGAATGGAATAATTTCAAAATGCATAATTAATACGAGAGATGAATACGTTTACGTGCACGTTTGCTTTTGTAGAAGTTTTTTCTTTTTTTTTTTAATAATTTTGTTTATTTTGCAAATGAGTAACGATGGTGGGTACCCTAGATTTGCCATACGCTTCATACAGCCATTTTTACCACGTTTGTTTGTTTTTCTCACTTTTAACCTTAAGTAAGAAAACTTTGAAAGTGAAAAAATAAACCTTGATGCGTTTTTTTTTGATGTTTCGGAATGTGATAAATTTCATTTAATTGCGTGATATATGCGATAAACTCTTTACACTTGTACAATATTATGATAAAACCCCGAGCATTTAAAACTGTTGTGAACATAAATTTAAAATTTTATTAATCATTGACATGACTCGTATACACCAGTTAACAACTTAATCACTTCAAAATGTTTTTTTTACCGTTTAGCAATGTTTCACCAGCTTTATATCGATGGCTTCTAATTTATAGGTTATCCCAAACATCAGTTAAATTGAGACTACACGAACCACAATAAAATTTTCAGATTATCCACTTGTTTGTTTTTTTTTAACAATGACTACTACGTCAGTATGTTAGTGAATGTTGCTCGGGGCGCCCTTTTTAGATAGATATGCTAAAATGCTAAAATTCAAGACCTTTTAGTCAAGCTGTTAATCGTTATCCTTGAAATAAATGCTTAATGGAACAAATAAAATAAAGCATAAAGTAGAGACGGACACATTTTTAGAGATCCTCGTGTTGAATTTACACAAAACAAATGCAACTTCAAGCTGTGTTTAAATGCCCGTCCAACCTCCTGTGGCGAGGGCTGCGTTAAATTATTTGTTTTGTATAAAAGAATTTTTGCACCGGCAGGTATTTGAAAAGCATTTCATAATCATTTCAACTTTGCTATCATTGAGAAAATGTCGTTCAAAGGATTTTTATTAAATTGAACCTAATTTTGTGTATTAAACGAGCTTTACTGTAAATTTCTGTTCAAAACTTAATTTATTCTTACATGAAGTTTGCATTTGATAACGAGTAAAATAAATAAATTTGCTGTAATCGAAACCTTAAATACCCTATACTTCTATATACAAAATTAAAGGCGTGGCATATACTCAATTACGCCCACTTAGTAATGTTTATAAAACGTATCAACTTTCGTGCCGTATACTAAGCGATAAAGGTTTTTTCCAAACTGTGGGCGTGGCTAATTTTTGATTTTCTCCATTTTTGCAACTTTTTTTTAAAGAAATTCAACATTTTAGCGAAATTTTTATGGCTTATACATTGATTTCCAACTATTATGGGCGTGGCTCTTAACCGATTTTGATCAATTTAAATAGGAATCTAGGTATAGATATAAAAAATATTCGAACTTTGATTTAATACCTCAATACCTCGAGCATTACAACCTACGACACATGGACAGACAGAACCCTTCAGATTTTGATGCTGATCAACAATATATGTACTTTGTATACTAGGGGATATCCCACCCATTTTATTCCACATGATTATATAAAAAAATAATGATTTTTCAAGGAACTTTATATAAGAAAACAAGTGAAAATAACTTCAAGAACAGGATATAAAAAAACAAGGTTATAAATGAATGTAGGGTGTATTTGGCTTAAGCTAAAAAAAGTTGTACATCTACATATAGATGCGCTTCCTTAAAGTATGTGCCTAAAAATTGTAATAGGCGCCATTTTGTGGGCGTGTCTGTTAGAGAAACTCTTGCCATTTCAACATATCGATGGAAACAATAAATAAAAAAATTCAACTTTGTTGCAATCTATTTATAAGACCTTAACACATTTGTATGTACATGGTGGGCATGGCCCTCTTTACATATACATAACATAGCAACATGATTAAACAATTTCTGCTTAAAGTTTTACCTTAATTTTTGCCACCTAGACACAGGTACGCGCGGACGAAGCGATGTCTAGATAAAATCAGATTTTGATGCTAATTTAGTTGGTAGTGATTTTGATCACTCATAGACGTGCGACACAGTATATCAGCATTTTATGTGTAGGGTATATAATTATACAAATATTCATTTAACCATAAGTAATATAGGACACAAATGTTGTTGTTGTTATGGTTATGTATACAATAAATTACTCAATTATCAGCTTGACATTGGATGGCAACATAATTGAATTATGATTTAAATTGATAATAAAGAAGAAAAACTACCAATATAATAATCATGTCTAGACATGCTAACTACATTCTACACATGAACAAAACAAAACAGAACAGAAGATGTATAGAAACTACATGTAAGAATTTTCATAATAATCGGCTAAAAAATAAATGCTTGCATGTTTGTATTGCATATTACAAAGGCCTGGCCAGTTGAGCTGACTAATAGACTGCGGCGGCCTCTTATCACATAATTTCCGATTTGTTCTATATATATTAACTTGCAGTATTGCTGTTTGCTTAGCAATAAAAAAGCTAATTTATAAAAACAAATATTTTTTTTTACATTCGATTTGAATTCGTTTTTATCAAAATTTTTCTATGTAGTTTTGTGTGTAGTTTATTAAGTACATAATAAACAGTATACATAAATAATTTGCGATAAAATACATTAATTAGAGGAGAAGAATGAAAAAATGGAATTTTTTTTTTTTTAAATGACTCAAATTCCTTCTAAGTTAAGTTCGCCTCTAACCGCACTTGTTCATAATTTACACAAAAAAAAAAACCGTACTCTACATAAAACTCAACTTCTAAGCTGATATGTAATACATACACTATTAAATGGCGTAATCATATACCTGCCACGCCCACTATTGTAGACATGAAGGATATTTAAGATTTGGCTTAAGCCAAATTTAGTTTTCTTACTTGTTTTCTAGAACATATCAAATAAGGAAAAGAACATAAATGCAACTCAAATTATTTGCATTCTTTATTAAAACAACAAAATTGCTTGTATGAGAGTTGTGCATAGAATTTGTAGAAAAACAACCAAAATGACATTTGATTTACTTATTGATTGTCAGGTATCTTGAAAGAAACGTACAAACTGGTACATAATTTATATACTTATATATATTGTATATATAGCGTACAGATGTATTTATTATTTAACTACCATAAAAGAGAAACCATGACATACATGCAGCAACATGACTTGTAATGACAAATTGCTGTTGCTGCCAAATTTCTTTGATTGTTGGTCTTATACCTTAACAATACGGTATATACAACAACAACAACAACAACAATTATCATTAAGTAAATAACAATTGTAGCAACATTTTTTATACAACTGTATACCGATGTAATCCTACCAAGTGATACGCTACAACCAATTTGAAGGGAATTATTTCAAAAATGTTTTATTGTAAAAGTAATTGTGCACCCATATATAAAAAGCATGTAAGTATATGATATAAGCATCCTTAAGCCTTGTGGTATTGTGTAACCTCCCTCAATGACAACATTTCACTTAAATACCTGCAGACAAAAGTGTGAAACGTTGCAGTTGCAATAAGTGCCTAAGTAGTAAGTAAATGACAGTCAAAAGGACAGATGCATGGACATGCTTATATAATATGTTTTCAAATCGTTTGTAATAATAAAATGTTTACACATTATTATCTTTATGGCTTTTGCTAGCTCTACGTGCCATTATAACCAAGTGATGGGTGTAAAGTAATAAAAATTGTATTCATACACATAAAACGTCGCCCATCGATTATTGTGATAGCTTTTCCGTATTCTGTCATTACAAACCGTTATTCTGATATTTTTATGATAAATTGATATTTATGATATTTTGAAAAACACATATATGCGTTTGAAGAAGAGTCAGAATGAAATAACGATGAAAAAGAAGAATCACGAATAATGTTTATGTTTAATAAATAAAAAATGATTGATAATAAAATAAAAAAGCTTATTTTAAAATTCAGCGGCCTTTACTTTGTCTGGTGGATTAGATAAATGACCTTGTCCTTGTGTAAGTAGGTGGAATTTGTTAAATTCAAGTTATTGGACGTACGTACAAAAAGCACTGGTTCGCGTGGAAAGGTAATTTTTTATTATTATAGTCGGTTTTATTTATCCATTTAATACTCCACATCCCTCTAAATCTAAAATTCATGCTATTGTTTAATTAGTTGTTTCAGTAAACGCGAGAAATTGTTCCATAAGTTCCTTCGTAAAGTATCGTTATTTGGAAAAGAGTTGATGCCATTTGAGACAGTCAATTATTATGTATACGTCAAAGACAAAGACTTAGTACAAAAAAGATGTTTGTATAAGAAGGGTACGGATGGACAGAAGGAAATTTTTAAATCGTTTAAAACTTAAGTGGTGTAGGGTATAAAAAATATATGAATGAGTCACAACAAAATGTGGTCGATGTAAAATTTTATAAAATTGTTATGAGTATAAAAAAATATATTTATATACGGGTTAGGCCCCATCTGAAATACCCTCCACATTTGTAGATTCTTTGAGGGCGTGGCATATATACATAGCATAATATTTTTTATGGATTTTTTCACATTTCATTTCAAGGATCATTCTCTGTAGAAAAATACAATTTTTTTTTTTGGTAAGTTGTGGGCGTAGGTGTTAACCGATCTCACCCATTTTCAATACTTCGAATGATAAAGTACAAAATTTTAATTTTGAAACTTTATATAAGTGGTCGTAATATTTTTGTGCCTTGTGGACGTGACTGTATGGAGACTATAAAATTGTTTATTACATAAATATGATTTAATTGAAAGTTTATTAAATTTCGATCGATTTTTTTTATCCAACAAACCAATCTCATCAGTTTTTGAAGATATGTAATCAAGATAGATTTATGATTTTTTTTTAGATTTATCTCTCTAATCATGTAATAGTTATTTTCGGCCTCTGCTACTGCTTAGTGCGGTTACATAGAACGAGTCATATAAACATTCGTTTAAGGTTTGCAAAGTACTTGTATTACTTGTACTTATGTACAACACAAACACACACACATTCATTTGTATACAATACATAAACAAGAATTTCTATAAATACACATTATATGTATAATACTTATTTAATAACCAGGATACTGACCTTTTTTTATTTTCTTTCACCTTCTCTCTCTCTCTCTATCTCTCTCCCTTTCTCTCTTCTTTCCTGTCTCTCTCGCAGTGTGTCTTTCTGCTTATTCTTGGTTTATATTTATTTTTATCTTCTTACCGGAATATTGCTGGAGTTAATAAAATAAATGCGGCGCTAATGTAAAATAGCAGAGAGTTAGTCTCCTGGAGAAACTTGCGCTCTCTTTTTAACAGCTTCTCAGAGAGTTTACACGAAACATCCTTTTTTGTTTTTGTTTTTTTTTTTATATATATATATTTTTTTTTTATTACAATAAATTACATTATTCCACAGATTTACGTTTTTGGTTTAATATAGGAAAGTGTCCAACGAACACCTACTTGACAACTGTTAAACATTAAATGAGAAAAGTTAAAAACGGGAAAAAGAATGTGTAAAGGAGAGCGTTTTATAACGGCTAAAATCCATTCCTTTCTAATCTCTCTCCCACTCTCTCTCTCTCTTGCTCGTTACTAATTTTTATGTGTACTCGCAATTTGAATAAAGTGTTTTTTTTTTGTTGTTGTTGTTCTTCTCAGTTTTGTCACAAAAGACCCAAATTTTTGTCATAAATATATGGGTGGAGACTTCCTAGGTATGGAAAGTAACAAATATAATAAAAAAATATGATCGCAACCCAAATGAAAATGAAATATTTTGCGATTACCCAGAGACTTCTTTGTCTTTACCGCTTCATTTGCTTTAATAGCCTACGAAGCAGTTTTACTATAAAAATCATATTACGGTCTTGTGTAAATAGTCGCGTTGTTGTTATGGGGTATGTATCCTATAAGTAGTTTCCCTCACAACATGGAAGATTTGCTATAATGTTTAAGAATATTTTTCTTCTGGCTTCTTCAAGTTGTGTTCGAAGTTTTCTTGTATTTTCCTTTTTTCTACCACTTTATCTTCTTTGTATTGTTTCGATTTGTTAATACTTTCAGTTCTAGTAGTAGTTCAACAAACAAGCACGCACGCATGCACGCACATACATTCACACGAACACACATGTAAACACAGCATCTAGTTGTTGGTTGGTATGCGGTCGCAAGTTATGGCCATTTGGTCGTTATTTACTGTTTTCATTGTTATTGTTGTTGTTGTTCATAACTTTGTGGATATGTACATTGACATATCGTTGTTGTTGCTGCTGTTGCTGAGTTGTAACATGTTTGCTTGTGGGCCAATACAAGTTAGCCAGTCAGTCAAGCATCTAGCCTAAGCCAGCTATGGCAGTAAACAGTAACTAAACAGCCAACAAACCAAGCGACCAAATGGCCAAATGAGTTAAACCAAAAACAAAAACAAAACAAGCACATACACATTCACACACGCACACACACAACTGAAAAAGCTTGTTGTGTCTTTTTCTTGTACACTAGTTTATGGATGATTGGTGCCTATGGACGCGACGTTGGAGTTGGAGTCTTTTTCGAATTGCTGCACAAACAATAAAACCGGTTTTGGCACTTTTCTCACCCAACACTTTACTTTTTTTTTTCTTTGGTCGTCTGCTTTCTCACTTTAATCAGAACAGATTTATGGGGATTTCTTTGGTTACCTTTGCCTATTAGCTTCGCCACAAAAGCCAAAAACAAACAGGAGAAAAAATGGCAGCAAAAGGAAAATTATCTTACACTTCAATAAATTATATGGAGTTTCTTTCCTTCTTTCTTTCTTTATCTATATTATTTAAATACTATTGGTATGGTAAGCACAAATATTTTATTATTTCTTTAAGTGAGAATTTTATGGAGTTAAACCGTTATCTTTGAGTTAAAGAAAAGGTTTGTTAGTTGCTTATATATATTAGAATGCTTATACATACATTTATATATATATGCATGTATATGTAAAAACACTTGAACACTTGAAATTTAACCGTTACTTTATTTTAAACATAAACCGAACACAGCGACTTCACAAACTCAACTGGCTCTTTATCATCATACTAAAATAATAAAATGGTTATAAAATTCTCTCTCTTTCTCTCTCTATCTTGCGCCTTATCTCTGGCAGTTCTAATATGCCTCATTTAATTTAATTCATTCCAATTCCACTTGTTTTGTTTTTTCCACGCGCCAGCGTACTTTTAAACAAAGAGCGTAAATGAAAAAATTTCATTTGAGAGTTTTCGTTGGTATTGCAGGTGTGGATGGAATGTGTATTAGAACTCCAGTTAGAATGCAGAGAATCAGAAAAAAATCCATCAATTTCAATGAAAACATATAACAACTGATAAGGGAAACCGGAAAAAATGCTTCTCTCGGTGGATAAATAGACTCAAAGAAATATTTTTACAGTCCCATACATTTTGTAACTGTTTCTTCAACAACAAGAAATATTTATTGATTTTTATACTCTGCATACGAGTTGAAAGGTTCGTCAGAGACCTTATAAAGTATATGAGCTCTTGAGGAACATTTAAATCCGTATCGATCAAGACATATCCGTCCATAAGTCCACATTATTGTTGGTATTCTCACGGTCGTATAATGATCACTTACATTTTGTAGATATACATGTTTGTGTATACAGATTGCTACATAAATTGGAAATCAGTCAAGTGCTACGCCTACAAAAATGTGTAAAAAAAGGTGCGGGATCCAAAAATAGACACACCCAAAATTGACAAAAAAAAATAACTTTTTTTAATATATGCAGAATTCATTCTGGAAGTAATTAAGTATGCGCCACTTACATTATATAAATGTAAAGAGGGTATATAAAGTTTGCCCCAAATCAAATTTATTTATAAATAATATTATCGAAAGTAATCAGGTATCTGCCATGCCCAAAAATTACACACAGATGAGGAGGGTATTGAAGGTTTGATTTTAATCAAATTTAATTCACTTATATTTTTATTCATTCATTTCACATTTGCAACATTCAGAAGGAGGCGAGCCTTTAATAGAAGAATATATATTCTTGATCAGCGTCAAAAACTGAATCCATCTAGATCTATGTCCGTGAGTCCGTGTTTCATTCTGTTGTTGGCATTCAGTCATTTTTGGCAAAAAAGACTTGTACCACTTTTAATCTAAATCTATAAGAAGTGTTTAACTCTCTATTTCTCATTTTCTACTACATAGTTATTTAAAAAAAAAACTGTGATGTTCCATTCCATGTCGTTTCTATAATTCTCACTCTATTTAGTTTAGTGCATGTTCATAACATTGTTTTAGTAGAATTCTTTTTTTAAACAATAACAACAACAACAACAATAACGACGATAGTTTTTTCTTATTATATACATATATATTACAAAAATGTTTTTACGTTCATGTATACGGCAAAGCAGGAATTTCGGGAATAACTTTAAAAGAAACCACACATTGGCGTACTGGCCGTAGAAGTTACGTAAAAATGCTACCTAGCATAAGTTTTGAAAAATAACAACAACAAATTTTGGGGAATATATATTGTTTGTATATATGTAGTTGTGTAAATATATACTACCATATATTGGGCTTGGTTTATAACTTTTGTTCATATAATGCGAGCAAAACAAAATCATAAATTTTTCGCATAATTTATGCATAGAGCGAGGGAGTTAACCAAAAATATATATATATATTTTTTTGAAGGCAAGCATTTTTAAAATATGTATAAATAAATGTGTGTTGAAAAAAACACGTATACATACGAGTATATACCAAATTGCCGCTTTCATTTAACAGAAGTTCTTAAACTGCTTTTTTTTGGCTTTCAAGGAGCTGCAGCCTGTTCCAACCAGATTGGCTCATATCGTAAGGTGAAGAATTGTCCACATGTAGCTGAGTGGGGGATAGGGAGACACATTGGTACGATTGATTCATTTCAATAGGGTTCCCCTTTTGGGCCAATTCATGTCCTTGTATCAAATTTCATCAAATTATCTCAAAAATGCGAACTCAAATTCATATGAACACGCACCCAGACAGATATAGTAAAATAGATTCATTCGGAAGGAAAATACATTTAATTCATTTTTAATTCTTATTCTAATTTTTTTCCTTCATTTATTTAAAATTTTTTGATTTGCAATTTAAACGCTTCGAAGCTGTTTCCAATTGGTCCCGAAACAAGTCAAGTAAAGGTTACTGTTACGGACAACTCTATTATAGTTTGTTATTGTTGTTGTTGTTATTATTATCATGTAAATACATACTTGCAATCCCACTGAGTACTTTCTCTTATATGTTTTATTGTTGTTGTATTGTGTTATTGTATTTTGTTTGTTGCTATTGTTGTCTTATTACTTTTGGCCATTGTTGCTTATATTGTGATATTGAACAACAAGAAAACAGTTGCCCTTAGCACGTGACCCAATGAACTTCAATCAGTTTTGCTGCCACATGCATTACACATTGATACAAATAATGATAAAAAGATAGGAAAACAAAAAACAAAAACTTTATGTGTGTGTGTGTGTGTGTGTGTGTGTGTGTAATTATATGCATATGTAGGCAAAAGAAGAAAAGAAATAAAGAACAAGTTCTGGCTTCTAAATTATGGTAAAACTTTAGAAAGTATAACAATGTAACAATAACAACAACAACAACGATAATAATAATAATAATAAATTTTTGAGAAAAATATAAACTTGATAAGCAAAAACACAAATACAACACATACACACACTATACACATATATGTATTGTTTTTATGTATTTGTGTGAGTGTGTATTCTCTTAACACTTTGAAAATTATAAATTTCAAACCACAGTGACAAGTAATTGTCCAGTCACCCAATCAAGATACAGCATGAACAGCAGCAGCATTCACTCCTTATAAAAATCTTACTTTGTTGAGTTGTTGTTGTTGCCAAATTGTGTCCATTTAGTTACAATCAAAATTTTGCTCAAGTGTTAAATTACCATTTTTAGGTTCAAACAAATAGCTCCCCAGTTGCCAGTCAGCCAGCCAGCCATTCAATGTTTTTTGTTTTTATGCCGTTTTTTTGCTTCTCCGTCATTTGGTTACGTTGGTATGTGGACTTGATTGACTTTTTTGTTTTCCGTAGTAGTCTTAACGAAATGGATGTTTTTGTTGTGATTTGTTGTTATTGTTATATATTGTCTAACTCTCTGTTTGTCTCTCTTTGGTGGCTTACATGATCTCTACCTCTAAAATTGTTACAGTTATTTTTTCTATATACTTTAATGTTAAGCCAGACCAGAGACATTTGTGGATGGTGCGGTTCCTAATGGTTGAATGCTGTCGGCTTTTGATTTTTGTATCCTCCGTACAAGGGGGGAGCCATAGCTACTAAGTATGTTTTTCACTTTAGGCTCTAAAAATACGTCTGTTGTTAGAACACTCGCAGTCGTAAAAATTGAGATATTTTCTTAAATTTTGGTACGAAATTTTTAGAAATCTACAAAATTGCCCAGAAAATTGTATCTTGACCTCATATGAACTAAAAAGTCACAAAATCACTTGACTTTTATGTGTGACTTGTGATGCTGTCTTTGCCTCTGTACAGGATTATGTTTAGAATTTCACAGGTCGCAGCTACAGTTTCAATTTCTACTCATCTACCCCACATCACTTCTGATTGTTACATTTGAATGTAAATCATTTCGTCTGCTTTATGATAATAACAAAAATATTATTGCTGTTGCTGTTGTAATAAAAACCATAAAAAATATAGAAGCTGTGTATACGTATGGGGGCGAGTGTTTGTGCTTTTGTTCCAACAAATTAAACATTACAATAACAACAACTTTCCATTTCTATTGCACTACAAAACATTGTATTGTACAATATTATGTTTTTTTCGTTGTTTTTTGTTTGTTGGCAGCACTCATTTGATATGCAAATGGTTTGAGTGCAGTGTACAAACTCATCATTAACGAACGCACACCGACAAAAACTCTCAAATACTTTTACGTTTATATGTATAATGTGCATAAAATTACCAAAAACAGTGAAAATCATTTACAACAATACTAATATAAGGCTCGACTGAAAACTTGTCAAACATCAGCCGCTTGTCATGACTAAAACGAATCCACACATATATTCCACAAGAAAAAGAACTAAATTTGGCATCTGATGGGCGTGGAAGGTACATGATTACGCCCTCTAATAATGTAGGTATCAACGATAATATTCCCTTATCATCATACACGTCGAATTTTACACTGAATACTGTTTTTGCTATTTGTGGATGTACCTGTCTTCCGATCACACCCATTTTTAGAACATCGATGAAAATCGTAATTATAAGTACATGTACAGAAGTAAAACTTTTTAAGTAATTTTTTCTGGCAGAAAAATTAATTTTTGTTAATTGTGGGCGGGTCATGCCCGATTCTCGTTTATTTATGAATGGGATAATTATAAATATATGTATGTTTCAAATCCATAATTCATGGCTCAATTTTTATGGCAGATAAATAGATTTTTGATAATAGTAGGCGTGGCTCAATATTTTAAAATTTATTAACGTGAGAGTGTCACCTGGACATACATGTCTCGATCATTTCAGTTTTTAATGTTGATCAAGAATATACATATTTTATAGAGCCCTTTATTACCGTTATAAATAATTTTCCCTGTAAGCACATTTCAAAAAAACAAACATCAAATTACCACATTTTTTAATACACATAACAACACAATAGAGGATGGACACACAC
This sequence comes from Ornithomya fringillina, assembly GCA_963978525.1. NCBI lineage: Eukaryota > Metazoa > Arthropoda > Insecta > Diptera > Hippoboscidae > Ornithomya > Ornithomya fringillina. Next base: position 16,917,010 of record OZ021694.1, on the reverse strand, counting down.
ACACAAACATTTTTAGCACATTTGTTAGTTAAACATTTCGCTTGTAATCTGTGGTTAATTAAACTGTTCCTTGTTTTTGTTGCCTTGTTATGTATTCGCTTAATAGATGCATATCTAATGAGTTGTTGGTCATCGCATCGTTTAGCATGTGCCAATAGAGGTTGGTGTACTCAATGGAAAGGCATGGCAAGGCAGGGAAAACTGTACACTTTCACTTAAAGACACGTACGCTTAACTTAACTTGCTGCTGAATAGGGTCTGAAAACGGAAAACGTTCTGCTTTGTTAAACTTCTTCTTCACACCTAGTATGTTTTAGCTATAATATGTTGTTATTGTTGTTGTTATTTTCGTAATTCCTTAACAGTTAGTGCTGTGTACGGTATTAATTCAAGCTTGAGGTGCTAAACAAGAAACTGTGTACCCAGCTGTTAGGAAGTTTGTTGTTTGTGTAACTTTTATACCACCGAAGAGAGAGTCAAGAGTCAGTTTTTTACTATACCGATCGTTTTATTTAATATTTTCCAAACCATGTCCGTCTGTCCATGTCAATTTGTGTTCAGCCTTTAAAACTCAATTGTTTAAAATTTTTCACATTTTTCACATTTCGCTTATCTGAACTTGTTCGCTTAAGTACATAATAAACAACCATTACAAAATTGTTGTTATTGTTATAATTAAATGGTAATTTGTCATACGCTACATAATACATAATTTTATTATCAATTTCGATAAATCATTCAATTATGCTGCTTGTACAACAACCGCAATATATCACATAATGAAACTTTTCCTATTCAGCCAACTAATATAACATGAAAATAGGTTGCACTACTTATAAATAGAGAATAAATAAACAATATCAATGTGTGTGGAGTATGTATTAACCGAGGTCACAACCCTACAATAGGTAATCATTCAATTTCTATTCCTCGAAGCTGCGGCCATGAGTGTTCTCATGCACTGCTGAAACGGTTTTATGTGTAAATGTTGCGTTATGTCACCTGAAATGATTTCCATTGAATATTATTGTTATTTATAAACTCATGTGTAAGAATATGTAAATAATTTACCTTGCAGTCCTTGCCGTTATTGGTGTTAATATCCTGCTGATGGTTTTCATTGCATTTTAGAAAATATTTCATAAATAAACCAAGATAATCCGCATGCCCATTAAGAACACTATTCACACTATTATGAAAGCTAGGGTACGTCACATGTGTACGTTTAGGGAAGCAAAGGACATACAAGTGAATGAAAGAAGTTGGAAAGACACACAAATCCTTTCGGATACATATGTAATAAACTGAAATTTTAGTGGCCTTACGAACCATTAAATATTTTAAGAATATTATGAGAAATATTATACAGCAGAAGAGAGAGAGAGTGAAAGCATAAAAATGCATAAAATCTTAAACTGAATACTTCACAAAGAACTCCTGTTCTCTTGGCCCCTTGGTTAGTTTCCTTTTTTGCATAAAAACGTCAGGAATGTTCCACTACGTCACATCACATGAAATATTATTAAAGATGAAAACTCGAAAAGTTTAGCATCAGCATCAGCATAACTTTATGACGCTGAAACTATCATCCATTACGAATAATTTTCATCATAACTTTTTGGCTCTCGTTCTACCCACCCATAAGAGTGGGTGACAGTGAGAGGGAAAAGTTCATCACGTGAATGCGATGTAGTGGCTCACTCACAACGTCACAAGGAAAACCAGTTATGGAGCTAAAATGCACACACATTCCCTTATAACACCATAAAATATTGGTGGAATCTAAAAAGAAAATTAAACATTAAAAGAAAATCACAAAAATTTACATATATTTGAAAATATGATTAGTTTTTTATGTCCATCCTACAGAAGATGAGGGGTATAGTAAGTTTGTTAGATCGTTTGCAACATTCAGAAGAAGGTCTCGGGGTGTCATGGGTATCAAAACCTCGATCTAGACATCTGGAAGGACCCATATTGAATAGGCAGGATATTTAGTGCTGATGTTGAAATTTTTATGGTTGGAAAATTTCAGGTATTATGCTGAACTTTTTCATATATTTCTATTTTCCGTACGCAGGTTACTTTAGGCAAAATGGGTTACAAGCCGCACCCATAATGGAAAAATATTTACCCAACTGCCACAAAAATTGAGCTACGTAGGTGAAATTGGCAATTAAGCCATTCATCGACATGAGAAAAATTGACGTGATTGTACAGCAAATAAGAAATTAATCTCACTTGAAAGGTGACACATAACACTGAACACGGTTGGAGGATGAAATCAGGTACGTAAATAAATGTGAAAGGTATGTAAGATGTGCCGTAAGCCAAGGGTAACGTTTTTACTTGTTTTCATTTTAAAATCATCGAACTAACTTGACGATTAAATGATTTATAGATTAAATTAAACTAATTTTGAACAAACAAAAAATCTAAATTAAATGAAGTTTTCATTTAAATATCGTATTATACTGGCACTACAGATATCAAATCTTAGACCAACCGGATACATAATGCGGTTGCCAGTACGTTTTTTTTAAGGACTTGAGTGAATAAATTACTTTTTTATGTGTGTAAATATTTTTGTACGTAAATCCATTAAAGAAAAACTTTAATTATAAATTTCGCCCACTTTGACGAAGGCATGGTCATAGTTGCGGTCTATCTTGTGCTTACATACACACGTACATATATTTGGCAAATTAGATTGAAATAGATGCAACAAGTTTTTGCTAATTTCTTTTTGTTAAAATTATTATTTTTGCTTTTTCTTAATTTACTACAAAACTGTAAAATTACTTCTCCTCACAATCTATTCATTATGGGTATCAAATGAAATGGCCTGACGAGTAGAATGCTATGTGTTGGTATTTCAAATCAATTCCATACGAATAACCCCATTTTGAAAATAGCTTCCAGTTTAAATTTTTCGAAAGCGTCAATTTTTGAAAAATTATAAAGAATTATTACTAATGAAATAATGGACTGAGACCATTTTCAAAATAGTCCATTGATATTGCAAACGCCACCAAAATATTATTATTTTTTTTATAATTTCCGATTTTTGAGCAGAAAACCGTTTCAATCAATGATAACTATTGTTAAGATTTTTATTTTTAACTGCTGTTCATTGTCTGTTTCTGTTTTGAATAAAATGGAATATAAAGTTATACGATAAAGCCACGTTCCTAACAGAAATCACTGCGTTGATAAACAAATCATATATAGTTGAAAACTTTATAAATGAAAATATGTTTAAAAAGTTAAAAGGAAGAATTTTAAATCACTTTTATACCTTTCGACTTAAAGTTTAAATAAAATAAATTTTTCTTGAAATAATAAGAAATAAACAATCATACGCCTTGCCTTATTTGTATACCCTCCACATAAGATGGGGTGGTTTACTAAGTTTGTCATACCATTTGCAATACCTTCTGGGTAGACGTCAGAGTTCCTCAAAAGTATAATTTTGATCAGCATAAAAAACTCAATTGATCTAGATATGTATGTCCGTGTGTCCGAGTGTCCATCTATTTTTAGTATTGTCACGGTCGTAAATTTTGACTAATTGAGCTGAAATTTTGTACCAACAGATCCTCATTAAAATTGGGTAAAATAAGTCAAAAGCCATGCCTTCAATCGAGAAAATCGATTTATCTATGAAAGTTGAGCTATGAAGTTAAAATTTGGTTATTCAATTCATCGATGTGCCCAAATTTGGCGTGATTGTATAACGGATAGGCCCACAATTTTGTAGTACATACACTATTAACCCCCCGTTGAGCCAGAGAAGCCATATTACGTTTTACGCTGGAGGTGGTACAGATGTACTTTCATGTATTTTTTATGGATTAATACGTATTATATTAATTATATATCGATCACATCGTTAACTTATTGACTATGGGATGATTTTAAGATATCAGAGACGTTCAATTTATTAATTTTTAAGTCGAAAAAAATATTGTTTAAAAACGGAAAAGGTACATTTGTACTTGTTTGGCTCAACGGGGGTTAAAGGGCATAATACCTGCCATGTTTGTATGTAGATATGGAGTTTATTTAAGATTTGGTCAAACCCGAGTTCAATTTTCCCACTTGTTTAATATTATTTATTTTTTCCTTTCGTTTTTCGAAAGGAAGATTTTTTTTTAAAAACATTCACATTCCAAAGATTAGAAAGAACCAGAAATTAATATAAAATAAAAATCATATATTAGACAGAGCGGACTTGTACCACTTTCCCAAATAGCAGTTTATATATTAAAAGCATAACTTAAAAATGATTCAAAAATCAAAGGGTGACATTATGGAAAATACTATTGCAAGAATCTGTAGATAGGAGATACTTTTTCGTTTGTCCTAACATTTATTACCAACAGCAGGCTTTAGACAATTTGTGAACATTTTTAGTGCAATTTTTATAACCTCTACGTTGAAATCGAAAACATATTCACTTTGTCGTACGAGAAAAGCTTTAGAAGTATTTAAATTATTGATTACCCTGAATACTCCTGTCAATCCAGCACCATCCGCATGCCTCTCTCTCTCTCTATAATACTCAGAGAGTTAGTGATTGCATGGATGGTAGGTATCCCAGAAAGAGTTTAAGCCTTATACCAGATTGTTTACTTATCAGCTTTTTTTTTTCAAACTCACTCTATCATGTTCATAAACTTAGTCAACAATTTCAAATGATTAAATAAACAGAAAAAGTTTTATAAAAAACAAAGTTTTTTTGTTATTTGTAACACCATCTAAAGTAAACAATACACAATATAAATAAACATTAATAAATTATTGTTTGAAATTTAAAGTGGGCAGAGTAGAAGTATGCACACACACACACAACACTGTAATCAAATCAAAAATGTAAATTAAGATGATTGCCGCCTACAAACAATACCCTCAGGGCATGACATCTTAATGAGTGAAAAGTAAAATGTTTAAGAATGTGAATAAATTGCAGAATAATTGATTAATTGAAAAAAAAAAAAACAGAAAAATAATCTAAAAAAATTAACATACCTTTCCACACTTAAAAAAAAAATAGGAGTAATTGGATAAACAGTAACAACAAAAAAAAAAGAATTTCTTTTTAATTTGTCCCACACAAGTTATGTTAAATTTTTAAAATTTTATAAAAATATTATTAAAAATTAATTATTATATAATAATTTTTATTAATAATATTTATTAAAAATTTAAAAAATTTATTATTTAATAATTTGTTCTTATTTTTTCTTTTTTATTAAAAAGTTATTTTTTTAATAATTATTTAAAAAAAATTGATTTTTCTTGCTAAAAAATTTATTTATTTAATAATTAATTATTTATAATGGAAAATTTATTTATTTATTGACAATTTTTAAAACGATCTGCACGGCTAAACGATGGAGTTGCAACTAAAATTTATTAAAAATAAATTATTCCATTATTGCAACATAAAACCTAAACAATTCCTCTTCTTTTTCCCATTCTTTCTTAAGTTTTAACTCTTCGTTATGTTACAGTTATGTGTAAATATTCCAAACAGAAATTAAAGAACATGAATTCATTCTATTATGCTGATGCTGACAAAAAAATACCAGTCCTGCTCGGGTGTGTGTGTAAATTATGAAAGAACACCAAAGAAACGAATAAAAAAAAAAAAAAAATGAAAAGAGAAAAATTGATATGCGACATATGATTGTACACATAATGCACGGGTATTTATGTAAACAAAAATAGTGTCGATTATTTAAATATGTATGCATGTGTAGTTGTGCATTTTGTTTATGAGTCGCAACAATATGAGACCAATCCAACATAATATATATAAACCTGTTACATACATTAACATAAACACATAAGCAATATATTGTAAATATGTGAAACAAGGTATTGGCTTCTTGGACTTCTAAAACACCCTTTACAAGGGGTGGAAGTGCAAGATATGCAAAGTGGACGTTTATCTGTCAACTTACACGTCAAATTTCGAAGCATTCGAATCAAAAAGAGATTCTTTTCTAAATTTTGTACAAAACCGCCCATTTTTGAGTCCTGACGATGGTTTATATACAATCAAGGTCAGTAAACTAAGGTAAGCTTTCAAGATGAGGCATCAGAGACTGTACAAATATACATAGATTCTTGATCAGCATTAAAATCTCCGGCGATCTAGATACATCCGTCCGTGCTCCTCTGTTTAAACTCCCTTAGTCGTAAATTTTTAGATAAAGAGTTGAAATTTTTTACAAATAGTTCTAGTTTATATATGTAGGTACCTACTTAAATTGGGCAAATCAGCCCAGTTGCACGCCCACAATAGACAAAAATCTTTCACAGACACGAATGATATGAAGTTGAAAAGTGGTTTAAACATTTACAATTTGAACATTCAACGATGTATAAAAAATGGGCGTGGTCAGATACAATGGATATATCACAATTTACAAAAAACTTTCTTGTGACAAATATGACGTCTAAGTTGATACGTATTACATTGTTAGAGGGCGCAATCAGCTACTTGTCACAGCCCTTGTTTATATATGTTGGTGAAGGATATTTAAGATTCCGCCTAAGCCCATTTTAGGGCTTTTGCTGGTTTTTTTTTTTATAGTCCAGGTTCAAAATAAGATTTTAGAAAGATTTTAGAAAGAAAGACATATATATACGAAATAGTCCCATTGGTCGTATATAATGAACTATTCCATATAATGCATTAGCTTGTGAACTACTTTCCCTAAAAGTATGTTTGAATGCTAAACTGTACCTTAAACCATTTCATACTCAATGAATATATTCCTTACATAACAATCCAAACCAAAGCAAACCAAGATACAAAGTTACATAAATTCCGAGTATGAAATTGGAAACGAAATATGTTCATTAGCTACATATCTATCTCAATATGTGTGTGATTTTGATTTTCATATCAAGAGAAAAGAAATTATGACTAGAATGGACATAGAATTACATTCAGTTAGATGAGTGGAAAATTCATTGTAATATATGAGTGAACACACTTTGAACTGTCCCGTTATTGAAAAATATTCTCTATTATGATTTTGCGTCTTTCACTTATTGATTTATATGTAAATGTATGTAACGGTATATAACTGTATGTACTGCACAAGTGACGATTGGTTAATAAGGGTGGCCACATTTGTTGGTGTTGGTGCGGTTTATTGGGGTTATCAGGTAAATTACATTACAAAGTAATTTTATTGCTACATGTGTGTCGCATGTGTGTCGCATTACGGTGTTTGATAAAATATTAATTTGTGTCACATCACATTCATTTAATTTCTCACGCTTCACCACAGCTCAACTTCTATAAATACAATTTTCAATACTTTTAATAATACCCCACACCATGACTAAAGTGAGACCTGACTTTAAATACACCAATCGATTTTGGATCACCACTTGTCTGTCTCTCTGTCTGTCCCTATAATATTTTATTCAACCTAAAAGCCACAACGTTGGATATATTTTGTAGAAATTCCTTACGTTGATACATATTAGAACATGACAAGCCACCTCTTTGGTTTGCATATACATTTGTAGGGTATTTCACATTTGACTTTAGCTAAAATTAATTTTCTTGTGATGTTCACACTTTTTAAATCACGCACCAGACATTATTTTTTTGTTTCCCATAAAATTTCGCTTTTTTTTTATGCATTTCTATACTCAGTCGGTAACAGGAAACCCATATCATATAACCTTTAAATACGTTTACTAAGTATTTTATACATATAACGACGCATAGGTAAAATAATCTTTTTTTTATCACAAATTCAAAAAAAATGCACAATTCTCATGAAAGAAACTTTACTTATATAGTATGTATACAAATTGCTAATATAATAATGAGACTATAGGGTATTATGAGATAACAGTAAATTTTCAAATGAACGGCTGTCTTCTTAAAACTCTCTAAAAAGAATTAAAGCTCCATCTATATTATACAAATTCTTACTCAATATACCCACCATTAGGCAAGTGACCATTAAAGTAACAGTAAACAGAAACAAAATGTAGTTTATCACATAAACAAATTGCAAGTTTTTTTTATTAACTATCCAAAAAAAAAAAAAACAGTTATTTACTCCATTAACGCTTCTTATATAGACAAGGTTTTAATGTTAATTCCGGAACAATGGCCACTTTACCGACATGACGATTTTTTTTAAATTGAAATATATAGAAAACATCCTTGACGGCATCCTGTTTAATTAAATGGAAACCATACGAATCTAACTGTCGCGTAAATTGTTTTACATTGTCAAAGCGTGCTTGTATTTCAGCTATTAACAGTAAACCATTTAATTTTAAAACACGATTTGATTCCATTATGCATTCTTTCAGGTTGGTGCCCATAAGAGATAAACAGTACACTGCAACATCTAAGCTATGTGTTTTCAATGGTGTATTGGCCATATCGCACGCGATTATATCCGGCCGTAGACTCACTAAATCAAGTGAATACACCTTGTTGGGTATTAATTTCGCTAATATACCTTCGCCACAACCAAAATCACCAATTTCCAAGGATTTGGGTAAACGTTTGATTAATTTAATGATACGTTCCAATGGATTTACGGGCCATTTCTTTAACTGATGACGGTATCCTTCATGGTATGCTGTAAAGGCTGTGGGATCATCCTTAAACAGCTGTTCCGCCTTACTGCTATTCATGGTATACAATTGTTCGTTAATATAACGAAAACGTCCACCCATCAATTGCGTTTGTAGTTTAGCTTCAAATTCATTGATTTGTTGGGCGGGTTTTGTGGCAATTGTTTTGTTAGCCTTTGCTTCCTTTATGCTTTCTTTGATTACTTGCCTTATAATGGGTTTGATTTTTAATTGTTGTGGTTGTTGTTTCTTAGTATTTTTCGATTTCTCAATACGTCCGTTCATCAATTTGGATTTCTTAGGTGAATTACCGGCTTTCTCATCATTGCTGCTGATGAGGTTATTTTTAGTTTTTTCAGGTTTGATTTTCTTATTCTTCTTTGTGCGTCCATTAGTTGGATTTAGCTGGTTGGACACAATAGCTTTAAATTTAATGACCTCGTTTTGTTTATCAAAAGCACTTGGTTTGAATAATTTCATTTCTCACACAATAAATTACAAAAATATCTAATTCATAAATCTAAACACATTTGTGATATTTTAACAAGAGATGGCAATAATACGATTTATCCCATAAACATTGAAAGTAAACATTCATATGATTTAATAACATTAAAAACATATCGAATTAGAACAAATTATCATATTTATTATATTAATTTTTCAATTCATATATAAAATCCTTATATTGGGATTTTAATTTATCATATTTTATATAATTGTATTAAAAATAAATGAGACAAAAAAAACCAAAAGAAAAAGCAACAAATTTATACCACCCGTTTTTTTTTATACTCTGCACCACTTGTGGCACAGGGTACATGAAGTTTGCGCGAGATATTTCGATGAGATTTGGTACAAGGACATGACTTGGATTAGAAAGGAATCCTATTGAAAATAGAAATCGGATCATTTTTGGAATCCTTCCCCTATTATAATGGCAGTCTTTCGTATCCCTAAAATTTTTTAACAAAATTTGGTGAAGAACAGTTATTTAGCTTATTAATTGGCTGTGCGAAGTTTGGACCCGATCGAATTATTTTTAGAACCTCTTTCCATATAATGATATTTCACGAAGAGACTTACAAGGCAATACGTAGTTTTTACTGATACAACCATTTGTAGCATAATTTGTGGATCTAAGTGGTATAGGGTACTAAATTGTCGGGCACTCTAACATTTTCACTTGTTTTTAGTTTTTATAATTGATTAAATATATATATATATATATATACATGTACTAAACTCTTGTAGTGAAATAAATAAATAAATAAATGAAATAAAAAAAAAAAATGAAAGCTAAATTTTCTTAAGTAAAGATGAGAAGACTTACCTTACTTTTACTATTCCACCAAACGACTCTTGACATGTTGAAAAACTTTAATTTTGGCTTATGAGGTTTAAAATTTATTTATACACTTTGCATATTATGCTTGAAAAACGTGATAATTACGAATTGCCTGACCTGTTACATTTAATTAACGATTGTATTCGCGCACCAGAGGCATAAGAAATACCTACATTATTACGCACTTTTTCTATTTCCTGTATTTCGTAATACATAAACACTTGCACTAGGTATTTATTTAACCCTGAACGCATTTTCAACATATAAATTATATTTTTACGTGTATTTTTTAGGAATTTTTAAAATTTTACTTCCGCAGAAAATTTTCACGACTTCCTACAAAATTTATGATGAAATATATTAAATTCCCTCCATTTTTATTGTTGTATATTATTAGTAGTGCCAAATGTTTTGTTATAGCATATTATGAGTATTGCCAGCTGTTAGTAATTTGTTCATATGCGCGTGAAGTTCAATTTTTTATACTTTTTGCGTTTTTATATTCGTACGAGTGTTAATAATTTTTTATAATAAACTCACAGCGGCGTTAGTTATCTGATTCCAGCACTACACCTTATTCACTTGTTGAATTACTTTCTATTAGGAGTCATGTTTCATAAAGTATAAGGCGTCATAACATCGTGGCATATTTAATACAAAATAGCACATACACATAATAACTATAAACACACAATTTGTGTAATTTCTGAATTTTTTAATATAAAAACACTGGCACTTGGTTTTTATTCAACCCTGATTGCAATTTCAACATTTAAATTATATTTTTACACGTTTTTTTAAATTATTTTAGAAATTTTACTTCCGCAGAAAATTTTCACGACTTCCTACAAAATTTATGATGAAATATATTAAATTCCCTCCATTTTTATTGTTGTATATTATTAGTAGTGCCAAATGTTTTGTTATAGCATATTATGAGTATTGCCAGCTGTTAGTAATTTGTTCATATACGCGTGAAGTCAAATTTTTTATACTTTTTGCGTTTTTATATTCATATGAGTGTTAATAATTTTTTATAATAAACTCACAGCGGCGTTAGTTATCTGATTCCAGCACTACACCTTATTCACTTGTTGAATTACTTTCTATTAGGAGTCATGTTTCATAAAGTATAAGGCGTCATAACATCGTGGCATATTTAATATAAAATAGCACATACACATAATAACTATAAACACACAATTTGTGTAATTTCTGAATTTTTTTATATAAAAACACTGGCACTTGGTCTTTATTTAACCCTGAACGCATTTTCAACATTTAAATTATATTTTTACACGTTTTTTTAAATTATTTTAGAAATTTTACTTCCGCAGAAAATTTTCACGACTTCTTACAAAATTTATGATGAAATAAATTATATTTCCTCCATTTTTATTGTTGCATATTATTTGGTAATACCTAGCATACATAGTACATGGGTACTGCCAGCTGTTAGTAATTTGTTCACATACGCGTGAAGTTCAATTTTTTTTACTTTTTGCGTTTTTATATTCGTATGAGTGTTAATAATTTTTTACAATAAACATAAAAAGCCTTACGCTAGAGTCAAATAACTCATGTAGCTCATGTTTTAAAAATAAAAATAGAAAAATATGAATATAAAGGACCTTACAGCACGCGCCGCTTCTCACCAAAAGTAAAGAATCGTAGTTGTGACCACACACACATTTAATATAAAATAGCACATACACATAATAACCACAAACACATAATTTGTCTAATTTCTTAATTTCTTAATATAAAAGCACTGGAACTTGATCTTTATTCAATCTTGAACGCATTTTCAACATTTAAACTATATTTTTACACGTTTTTTTAAATTATTTTAGAAATTTTACTTCCGCAGAAAATTTTCACGACTTCCCGCAAAATTTTCTATTTTATTACTGCCAGATGTTTATTGTTGTATATTATGAGTGTTGCCAAATTTCAATAAATTGTTAGAATGCCTACGTATTAAATTTTTACACCAAAAACATTTTTAAATTTATTTAATATGGTAAAATGTTAAATTAAATTTTTCAATATATGAAAATTTTGCATTGTAGTATATATTCTTATTTATATTGTTGTTAAACCATTTTATTATCCATCCATTATATGGGAGTGAAGTTATGTTGCCAACATTAAATTTGTAAATTTAACATTTTTCATTTCATTCCTTTTCAGCAGCTTATTTCTGGCAACACTTTTGGAAGAAAAATAATGGGATTAGTTATTTCATAAATTTTGCGGGAAGTTGTGAAAATTTTCAGCGGAAAAGAAAATTTAAAATATATGTTAAAATAACGCGAAATAGTGTAATATAAATGTTTAAAACGTGTTCACGGGTAAATATGGATCAACTACAAAAGTAGACAAAGGTGTGATAAGAGATATTTCTTATAAATTAAAAAACTTGGAGATTAGTAGCGACGCCCTGCAAAGGTTGCGTCCCTAAACTCTGGTGCGCAAATACAATCGGTAATTATTACAAATAGAAATGGTGCGTGATAAAATAAATGTTTCTAATGTTAAATTATAAAAGCAAAGAGTGAGTAACGACGCCTGCAAAGGCTGCGCCCCTAACTTTTGGTGCGCACATACAATCGTTAATATATTAAATCGGATCGCGTAAATTGTGGATTCCAAATATATTAAGCAGGTTTTTTCCTTACGTGAGGAAATATGGTATAATTTTCAACATGTTACACAGTACTCTGGGGGTAAGTCATTTATGGTATTGAAATTTTTTTATACCCTACGTGGTTACAAATCCTTTCTTTTAGCAATTTTTTTTAAATTATCCAAAACCCTCGTATTAGTTGTTATTGTAGGAATGTAAGTACCTTTATTGTTACATTATGTATGGAATATAAAAATGCAAATGGTTCCAATAAATGCATAATACTATTTGTGCTTCTTAGTTTTGGGGGGCAGTACCCATTGTCCTAGACTCTCTAAAGTTCGGTTATCATGCGACTGGTTAGCATTTGTACGCGTTTCGCGTTACAACTCTTGCACAACACGTGATCATCCAAAGGATAACAGCCACGACCCTCAGCTTCCGATGACAACAATAGGCCGCAGTCCTTAATACCAATAAATCTTGTGTAAAAAAAAAAGTAATTGGATGATGTTCGCAGTTATATTTTACCTCACATTTATAGCACTCAAAATGAAAACTACGATCTAAAGCTACTACTCGCACCGTTTCCTCCTCACCCGGTTCAGGCATTATGGGATGTTTACAAACGCAACAACGTGGAGCAAACTTTCTATAAAAACAGAATCAAAAGTATTTTTTGTTATTTTCTTTGCTTTCATAATTTAATGTGAGGTCGTACTTATGAAAATCCTCTATGCAGTAGTTTTGATTGGTGGCATCCACCGTAAATGGTATCCCATCCAAACTTTTCATGCACACTACACACGTGAAGCATTGTGGATGATATGGTTTGCCAGTGGCTCGTAAAATACGTTCCAAAATTGGTTTCATGCACACGGAACACTTTTCCAGCGTTTGCAAATAATCGTATTCGCAGTAGGGCTTACCCTCCAAGGCATAAAATGCTTTGCCCTGTAAATTGATTTGGCACTGGACACAGGTGAAGCAACCTATGTGATATATTTGATCCATGGCCGTGCAACCAGAATTCTCACCCATTACACGCTGCTGACATTTGTAACAAATGCCTTTAATGATACAGAAAAAAAATTAAGAATAAGAAAAAATTTACTTCTAGAGAGTGCTCTACACATTCTACCATAACTTTCCAAATCTGGACCAACACCATCACCACCACTATTATTACCATCCATTGATTGCACTAGATAATCGGTCAGTGTTTCTACATCGTTCCCTTTTGTTGTATAATCTAAATTTTGGCCGCCTTGGTTGTTATTGTTGTTATTACCATAGTTGGGCGGATTGCTGTCACTACTGCCACTGCTGCCACCCAACGAAGTCAAATTACTGCTAATACTTTTGCTCAGGATGCCAACACTATCACCGCCCCCAAATTCCGCACTGCTGCTACCACTTTTATTGCCTCCACTACCGCCATACATGACAAAATTATGCGAAGGATTCGATGACAATTGACTAGGTGGCCGGGGATTGATGGGCTCATAAAGCGATTCATAGCACGAAGAGCTCTGCAAGCATGGGATCAATTGATTTGAACAAGAAGAAGAAGAACAAGAATCATTTTCTTACTTGAGAAAATCCGCCATAACCATAATAATCTGCTGCATTGAGAGCGTTACTCTGGAAATATTAAGAAATTGCAAAAAAGAAAAAAATTAATCCCGTTATAGTATGACACACATACATACTTGTTGGCCTGCTGCTAAGTTATAATTTTTATATTCGTTAGCGTTGTAGGCGGAGGCCTCCCCGTAAAATGGGTATTTTTCTCCTAAAACAATTTGCTGTTGTTGTTGTTGCTGTTGCTGCTGCGTGATAACTCGATGTTTGTTGATTTCCTGACCTCCGGGTACAGCTTCAGCAGTTGTTATAGTATTGTTTGTTCCTTGTCGCACTTTAAACATTTCACTGGCTCGTCTCAATTCACTGTACGATGAGCTAACAGGACTGGGTGGTGGTGGCAACAATTCATCTTCATTGCTTACATTGAAAAACTCTTTGGTTTCACTGCAACTGTTGCCATCATCATTATTGCCTGTTGTCAAATTCATCATCATTTTTATTATCAAATAAACAAAAAACAAACAAAACGAACAAGTTTCAAATATTTTTCATAGTTTAATATGCAAACTGTGTCAATCTTCAGGTCGAGTCGAGTATGAGGGTGTATTATGCAGGCCCGTCCATTTTTGGCACATCGAGTATTAGCGGTATTCGATATAACCATTGTCAACTTTGTAGGTACGAGACATTTTTTGTAACATGTAGATGTGGATAAAGCTAGGTCGAATACATATCTCTGACGCCTTGCAAACGGAATAATTTATATAAAAATTTTATATCTTCCTAGTACTACTACTAGGTTTTACTAATTACAGAATATTTTCAAGTTTTAAAATTATGGAACAATTTTGAATGTAACATATGTGTGTACCTGAGCCATTCTCTTTATCGTAAAGCAGATTTGAATAAATCGTATTGCCACGACACTGCGCTGTCTCGGCCAAATACGATAAATTGGAATTCTCCGGAGTACATTCTAAAGCCTTATTGGCACTTGACATTAAATTACTATAAACGTTCAAATCGGATGGTGGGGGTTGCCGAATGGCGGTAGCTGGCATATTGGCATACGTGTTGTCCGATGTGTGACGCATTTTCTCATTCTTATGATGTTTCACTTCTGCCTCCAATGAAGCACTTAGTAAAGAAGTGGACGAAAGTTTGGGTATAGCTGCCAGAGGTGATGGTGACGACAACATACGTCCTCCATCATTTGTGCCACCTTTTTGTTGCGATAATCGATTACGTCTGTCCAATTGTTTTTTATGATGCTCCAAAGCTTCTAACTGTTGCTCCAAAACCAATGGATTATCTAAAGTTACCATAGAGGAAATCTGTTGGTCAGCAATACCAGCACCACTGTATTGGTTTTTACGCAGCATAAGAGCCGGTGATGACCAATTGTGTGCATTATATTTTTCATAATTGTCTGATTGGATTGTTGATTTTTTATTTGGTTTCGGTGGTACCAGGGGGCCAATTTTTTTTTGTAAATGCTGTTGTTGTTGTTGTTGTTGTTTGTTATCATCATAAGTGGTTACAAAATTATTAGCAGTCGTTAAAGGTGGTGGTGTTGGTGTAAATTTTCCAGGACTACCTTTTCTTTGCCCTTCAATGCTCTGCACTAAACGAGTTACATTAACAGTCTCAGGCAGTACACCTTGCAAGTGGGAATTTGCAGCCACTCGACCATTTATTAAATGCAATTGTTGCAATTGTTCATCCAACTCATCCATTGCTATAGATCTATAGGAACGAAGAATTTTTTTTTACTTTTAACAATATCTTACATGATTCACTTGCCAACTTACACTTCTATTTCACTCTGTAAAATCTGAGAGGAAAATGATTCATTGTTAAATTTGCTATTGTTTTTGTACAACAAAAACCGGCCTTTATATTAATCATTATATATTAATACTGAATTTTATACATATTTCATTTTTTACCAATCAAGTAATTTTTTCAAAAGAAAAAAAACCGATTAGAGATGGGATTTATGAGATAATGAAATTTAACTAAAATGAATAAACTGGAAATCAACTCTGGGTATAGTAAATTTATTTCAAGTGTAAACAGTTAATGCTAGAGTTACGCAGCTCACGTCGCTGTGCGTCGCGTTTGTCACAACGGCATTGATTCTACTTTTTTTTTTCAAAAACAAGCATTTTATTTTCCTCTAATTTGCTTAAGATTATCATAAATAGTAATCTGCAATAAAATATTATTCAGAAAAAGAAACATTTCTCTGCTTAATTTTGAAAATGACCAAATGTCAATGCTTGAAAGTTAAGCAATTCTAACCAAGCGTTAATTGAGAGAGTTCAACGTGTGATCGTTATGTATGCGTTCTGATGAAATAATGTGACATTTTTTTGTAAGTAGTTTAAGGTCTCTCGCTTCAGCCTTAACGGCAAAATAATACTAGTGACATCTAGTAGTAATGTGAGTAACCCTAATAACATTTAATAGCAGTGAACTCTTTGAATATTTTTTAACCGAGAATTATTTAATAACCGAGAATTATTTACATAAACAATTTTTTTCAAAAACTCCAAAACTTGGATTCATTTTAATTATTTTTTAACCATAATATCATATCACTTGCTGTAAACTTGCCAAACTTACCGTTAACCCATTGAAAATAAGCTTAATGCGTTTTTCTTGTTCTTCTTTATTTACAAAATGTAATATTTTTCTATAATTTTTCTGTTTTATGTGGTTGTATGTGTTAATTATTCTTATTAATAAATTTCACCGCATAACTTAATTTACATGTTAGAAACAGTATAAAAAAAAATACAAAACAAAACAAAACAAACAAAAAAATGACGGCAATAAAACAATAATTAAATGTGTAGAGAGGCAAAGATAGAAAGCATAAAAACACCAAACTTAAAAAATAATGACAATTTAATAAAATATAATAATAATAATAATAATATTAGTGCTTAATTCGTAATCATTTAATCCTATTAAATAGTAATAATTAATTTGATTTTATTAACAAATTATAAATACATGCAGTAGTGAGGGAAACATTACTGAAATTTACACAATTAAAGAGAGAAAGGAACAGAACACAAACAGACACCTATAAATATAGTTTATAAGTCTCTGACATGGACTATGTAATTAGTTTAGAAAGGATTGCTGCAAAAGTTTAGATTTTCTTATAATGCAATCATTAAAGAGGGCATTGGTGTCTGGCCTTCATCAAGACCAGAGACTAACAAATATATTAAGTCTCTGATCTTCATCAAGACACAAACTATCAATCACATTTAACGTGAATATTAATATATTTCAATAGTATTAATGTTTGAAAATCATTGACTGATGAAGCTAAGAGTCCATCCCTGTCATTGTGTTGGAGTTTTGTCATGAATTTCTAAAATTCTTTTGCAGCAATTTTTCTCTTTTAATTTATTGAGTTTGTGTATAATTGCATATTTGTGTGGGGAGTGTAGCAGTGAGAGGGGAGCTCTTAAGATATATATTTATATATTGTTTGATTTCTTTTTTCTTTTTTTGTTGCGCAATACTTTATCATTTCGTTTAAATAATTGTATGATTCTTTTAAATATTATTTTAAATCTTGTCTAATACTAATACTAACTGTGTGTTGTTGTTGTTTTTTGTTGTTATTTCATATTTTGTAATAATTTATAATTACTTTTGATTTGAAAATTGGTTTTCCCCCACCATTTTAATTGTTGTTGTGTTTTAGTTTTTCTTTTCTCGTGTTTTTGGCTACTTTTAGAATTTTTGCAAATTTTTTAGAATCGTTTTCTTTTCATTTCTGGTTTTTTCTTTGTCGCTTACGTTTGTTATTTTTTTTTTTCTTTGTCTAATAATTGCTTGTTTCTGTTATTGGTTGTTTACATAAATATGTGTTTTATGTAAATTTGAATTAAATTTTATTTTTTCTCATAATAAACCAGAAAACTAGTTTTTTTCTATTATAATTATTTTTTTTTTTTACTGTTATAAAATTATGTTATATATTTATGGGATTCTTTTAAAAATTAACATTTTTTCATTATATAAAAAAAATTTCATAATTGTGTGTTGTTGTGGAGGGAAAAAATTAATTATGGCTCTGGTTTGTTGTTTTTGTTTTTGTTTTCTTTTTATTTAAATATTTAAATATATTCTTGTTGTTGCCTTTATTTTTTTTTATTGGTAAGTAAATTGTAATGCTGTATGTATTGTATATATGTATACAATAAAAAAAAAAAAATAACCTTTAAGTATATACGTTAACAACCTTAAAAGAAAAATCTCTCTCTCTCTCTCTTTTTCTCTACTTAATCGTCATCTCCATAAAACTGAATGCATTTTGTATAAATTTATAACTTTTTACTTGTATGTGTGTTTGTTTGGGTGTCGGTTTGTATATATATATAATTAATATATTATTATATTAATTGTTTGTGAATATTGGCCGTTATCCTATATATAAATATTTATATATGTCCGAGTATATATTTTCGCGCATGCTATACTGTAATTACAAGCTGAAATATAGATTTTGATTTTGATTTTAATTTAATTATTTTCTTTTAATCATCGCGTCCTCATAGGGGATGGAAAAATGAAATACATACAATTTTTTGTAACAAAAGTAAGGTTTGCATCAAAGTGGAACGTGTTAATGAAAATAAAAAAGCTTACAAAGCACCGTTATGCACAAAACTTAACTGCAGGTGCTACAACCCGACCCACCATAAATTTTATATCACCTACCTACCAATACTTGAATGTCTCGCATGCGAGGTACAGATTTTTGTTGACAAAACTATCCGAAATGTGAACAATTAATATCTAAAACGTGTATAATATTCGAAAACATCTCCTTAAGATAGATACAGTAATGTTATTGGCTGTGTAATTTAACTAATAAACCTTTATTTAGCTTATCGACCAATAAGAGACGTGTTAAGTTATTGATAGTCCCCTATCATCTATCAATATCTATCTATAACTTAACACGTCTTTTTATAGTCGATAAGCTATTTAGATTTTCTATATTTGATAGATTTTCCCAATTGCTGCAGTTAAGGGAGGTTAAGTAAGCTTCAATCTATAAAGAATTGAACGAAGGTGGTGGTGAAACTAGACAAAATTAAATTAAATTTAAACAAAACAAAATTTTTACACCCATCGAAGAAGATTCAAAAACGTTACTCCCGAAGGTGACAAAAACGAAACTTAAAATTCTCCCATGAGAGACAGAACATTAATGACTCATATCTAAAAGTTGAATGACACCGTCCTCGTGTAAATAAGTGAAAATAAATTTTTTTTATATTCTGCGTATGTTTGTAACTCCTAAACAGTCACACCCACTTTCCATTATATCGATCGATTCAAAATCGAAACCGGAATCGATTTAATCATGTTTGTCCTTGTGTCCAGGTTATATGCAAATTACAATGAGGAACCTTATTCAACCCCTTTCCATATAAGGCCCTAAGGTAATACAAATAATCTCAATTCTTAATATTTTTTTGGCAAAATTTAGAGAATAATAGTTAATTAGCTTTATGATTGGTTAAGTTAAATTTGAACCTGAACGGATCATTTTTAGAACCCCTTTCCATATATTATTGGGTTGGCAACTAAGTGGTTGCGGAGATAATACAATAAAATATGTCCGAAGTGCACGTCTTGTTCTTCCATTTGTAAATTGGAATAAAAACAACACTAAATGAAAGGTAAAAGTTCAAATGATAAGAAAAAAATATAGGTTAGATACTGTAAAAACGTTAACGAAACAAACAAACAAAAAAAGTGTAAAATCGAGCTAATGAACAAAATCCGCAATCACATAGTTGCCAACCCAAAAGCATATTTTGTGGAATTAAGTGATGTCGGGCTTGACTGACCAAATCATTTTCATTTCTTTGTGACAAAATTTTGTTGGGGAATCGTTAATTGGTTTAATAATTGTCTGCAACAACTGTTGCCCCCGCTCGGATCATTTTTAGAATCTCTTTTCTTATAACACAAAATAACCATTCGCGTTTACTGATTCAACTCAACTAATTATAGCACAAATTATGGAACTAAATGGACACAGCGAGGCACAGTGACGTGAGCTATCTTACGCTAGCATAACAGCGAGTTTCTAAATTCTTCTTCTACGATGATTGGAGATTAATCGAAAAGAAGAGAAAAAAAAGAAGTCTCAAAATTTTCTTAATAAAGTTTTCGCTTCGTTTTTTTTTTTTTAAATTGTTGTTGTTGTTATTATTATTATTATTATTATTGTTGTTGTTGTTTTCCTTGTATTTTTTTGTTTTATTTTGGTTTTCCTTAATAAATAGTAGAGTGAGTATATAATATATATATATATAGATTGCATATATGTATATGTGTGTATGTATAATTGTTAAAGGTTATCTAACTTGTTGCGGTAGTTGTGTGTGTTATCATATATCATATATATGTTTAATAACTATTTATGTTTATAGTAAAGTAAAATAGTAAGTGTTTGTATATATAAATACGATGTTGATAGTATGTGTAAATGTGTAAGTAATTCTTTGCTTTTAGCAAAAAAAACTTGCTGGGTAAGTGTGTACAAAATGTGTGTGTGTGTGTAGTGAGTGTGTGTGCGTGCACAAATAGTAAAAGTAGCGGTGGTGGTGACACGTCTCTACGTAGTGAAAACAACAACACTTTGTTTGCTACTTTTAAAGGATAGTTAGAGAGTAACAACTACACAAACCAAACCTCGAGAACATCTTTTAAGGATTCCCATAAAAAGTTTCCTTAATGCTCTTCGTTTTTGCCAACAAGAATTTAAAAAAAATATATCAAAATTTGTTATAAAAAATGTAAAATTGTTAACAATTTTATTAAAAAAAAAGAGAAAAATAATAATAATAAAAATGTGTATTTTAGGTTTTAGTTTTTTTTATAAATTAAGTACTTTTTTTTAATCAAAATAATTAATATTAAAGTTTTTTTTTATTTTTTTAAGTATTGAATTTTTTATTTACTATTTTTCGTCATAAAATAAATAAAAATATATAAATAAAGTCATATGGAATGTAAAGATTTTTCTAATTTTAAATTTTTATAAAAATATATATTTTTTTAATAAAATTGTTAACAATTCAAAAAAAAATTTAATTATGTTAAAAAAATCCTCTGCTTATCATGGCAACAATTTACTTATACACACATAATTGAGGAAGAAACCAAAGAGAGGAGGAGTTTCTGTTGTCATGGTTGGAGGTTGGGGCCTCTAGCCTAAGTAGCTGGTTACTCTTTATATGTATGACCTACCTGTGTCTGATCTACAGATGTACAGTTAGTTTTCTTTATCATATTAGTTTAATTCCCACCTTAAGTAAAACAATTCCTTTTAAATAATCCTTCGTTTGGTGATGATGTTGATGTTGATGCTGATGATGATGAAGCAACGAATTTAAGTATTGAAACGTTTGTTTTAGTTGTTGTTATGTGTTTACTGTAATATATCTTGAATGTTGAAGTTGTCATTATCCAATGAATTGATCAAGTCTTGGGTAGAAAAATTGCCTCCGTCCACTGGCAGATTATCCAAGAACTCGAGGCATAAATCATTGGAGCTGGCCACCACCGAATTAATGGTTTGACTAATATTGTTATTAGGATTGGCAGTGCTGGCAGTGGCTACAGCTGTAGCGGTTGATATTGAGGCTGATGCGGAACCCACCAAAGTGTTGGTATTGTTGGGGCCGCCGCCGCCCTGAACTGATGCAGGACCTAGCCCGACATTCGGTGCCCCTTGCCCTTGCTGTTGCATTTGTAACATTTGTTGTTGCTGGTGGGTGGTTGTGGTAGTTTGTTGTATAAATTGTTGTTGTTGTTGCATAGTAATCTGTTGTTGGGTCTGTGTCATGTGCATGCTGGCCATTTGCATTTGGGTCATCATGGCGGCCCCGGTTACATTGGTTTGTTGCTGTTGCTGATGTTGTTGCATCATTTGTTGCATTTGTAGGCTGTTGGGGGTGACAGCATTGGGGCCACCACCACCCATTAATTGTTGCGTTTGCAACTGTTGTTGACGCATCAGTTGTTGTTGCATTTGAGCTGGTGTCAATTGCATGCCGGGTCCCGGACCGCCGCCCATACCATTGCTACCACCATTCGGTCCATTAGGCATGGGTCCTACACCTGGATTGCCCATAAATCCTAATTTTCAAAAAAATATATTTTTTAGTTTTTCTTAAAAAAAAAATTAAATGAAAAATTCCAACTCACCGCTGTTAAAACCTCCAGAGCCTTGCCTAAGTGGTCCGTCTGGATTTGGCCCGTTAGCAAAGCCCATCTGTTGCTGCTGCTGTTGTTGTTGCTGTTGTTGCATCATCATGTGACGCCATTCTTGCTGAGAGCCCATCGGTATACCATCCGGTGCCACTTGGACATTGGGAGGCCGTTGTTGAGGTCCACCGGGACCACCCATAGGACCATTATAAGGACCCATCGTATTACGCGGTCCATTAGCGGAATGTTGCATATACATCGAATGTTGAGGACGCATCATGGGTCCTGTACAGACAATAACAACATTTTTCGAAAATTATTTTCAAGTTGTGGAAAAGCAAACGTGTGCGAAAAGTGAGAAAATAGGCGAAATGAATAAAAGACGAGATTGAAAGCAACACGTACCTGATGGCGGTATCGGTTGTTGTGTCATCCTTCGCATAGCCGCTGCTTGGGCAGCTGCATTCGGAAAGCGGCCCGCACCCGCTCCCACAGTTTGTTGCATCATGTGTTGCGCTTGCATCAATTGAGCCTGAGTGGCTTTATATTCGGGAGGTGGTGGACGCGATGCTCCAGCAATGCCATGCTGTTGCTGCATTACTTGTGCGCGCATCATTTGTTGTTGCTGCAGGAATTTGGCCTGATTGATGTTAAGCGGTGTTCCGTTGGGTCCGGCGGCCCCCATCATCATGGATGGACCGCCATTGGGAATATTGTTGCCACCACCAAGCCCACTGCCACCGCCTCCACCCACATTGGGATTCATTGCAACGGCGTTGGCCGCCATCATTTGTGAATTGAGTAGGTTTGCATTATTTGGTAAACCAGCACCAGGACCAGCACCGACACCACCCCCACCTCCGACCACTCCAACATTCCCGGGTCCATTGTTAGGGCCAATAGGAACCGAAACAGAAGGACCACCACCAACCGGATTATTACCCGATGTACGAGAAACTGCAGCTGCAGCAGCAGCCGCCGCCGCTGCTGCTGCTTGCTGTTGAGCATGTTGCTGTTGTTGATTCTGCCGTTGCCTCATATTAGGCGGTACTTGTTGCTGTTGTTGTTGTGGTGCTGGGCCAACACCATCCTGACCGCCTTGTGGACCATTGTTGTATGGTTGTTGTTGTTGCTGTTGCCCTTGACTAAAGTTCATCGTTTGCGATTGTGACAGAGAGAAGCCATCTGGAGGACCTTTAAAGGAAGATTTAAGAAAAATTGGAAAAATATTCACTCAACGGAAATTCTTACCACTATTATTATTATTCAAATTTTGATTAGATTGCTGTTGTTGTGGCTGGTGTTGCTGCGCTGATTGCTGGTGTTGGTGCTGTTGTTGAGGATTTAACGAGGGTCCTCCAACACCACCACCACCACCACCGTTGTTGCCATTTCCACTATTTTGTTGTGGTTGTTGTGACGTGTGTTGAGCATTTTGGGAATTTTGTGGCTGTGATTGCTGTTGTTGTTGTTGCTGCTGTTGTTGCTGTTGCTGCTGCTGCTGCTGTTGGTTGAAGAAGACACCTTGTTGTGTTGCTACTGAAACATTACTCTTCATGTCGCCACTAAGATGCAAATGTTGACCGGCAGAGACCTGAAATTAAAAAAAAAAAAAAAAAAAAACATTTCATCATATAATTATTAGAACTTTTGAAAGGTTTCTGAATGGTCTCGGAATGCGGTTCATACTTAACTTATAAACAGCTAATTAGAGGTAAATAACAAAAGTTGGCAATAATGAAAACAACAACAACAAACTTGGCGCATCAACATCATTAAGATGGAGGCTACAAAAATCTTCAAGTTTCTCGTAAAAAAGGTTTTAAAACTTTCGCCCTTAAACGTGTTCGAAAATACTTTACGTTAAAGCTTTACGTGGCACCTAAAAACGAATTCACTAGAATTCTTTGAATTTAGGCCACGGATTTAGCAAAAGCCTCTTGTAGCGAAAAGTAAACCAATCTCAGGGCAAAACGTTTCAAGTAGTGGTGACAAGAATCGAACTAAATTACGGATTATTTGTAGAAAATACATAAAACACTTAAAACTACCCCACACTCGAATGAATGGATAGGAAGTTATCTACAATTATAAATTATTTGCATAAAGCTTAATTGGCATTTCAGGTTTTTTCTACACTGTTTTTTTTAAATCATTTTTGGATAAAGCGAAAATTTCCAATTACTTTAAGTGCTTGTCAAAGTTGCTGCAACCTTCGCAAGCTTATTACCAACTAACCGCGCCATACCAACGAAGTGAATGTAATTTATGTGGGTACATAGGCATACACATAATTCAACATGGAATGTAAGCGCATGAAGGAGAAGCTGTACGTTTCTAATCCCAAATCCACTGCTTCAACGGGGTTAATAACACATTAATTAAAAAGAAAAAAACGAGTAAGGAAACTAAATTTGGCTTAAGCCAAATCGTAAAAACCCTACACATGTACTTACAAAAGGTGGGCGTGGCAGGTATATTATTACGTCCTCTAATAGTGTATGTATTACGTAACAGCTTGAAAGTCAAGTTTTATACTGAAAATGGATTTTTGTAAATTATGGACGCGTCTGTTATTCAACCACGCCCATTTTTAGCATATCAATGAATGGGATAACTAAAAATATATGCACTAAATTTCAAGTTCATAGGTTAATTTTTGTGGCAGATATATAAATATTTGTTAATTGTGGGCGTGTCTGTTATCCGATCACGCCCATTTTTTACACATCAATGGATAACTTAATTGTGAATATGCATACGCAATTTCAAATTTATAGCTCAATTTTCGTGGTAGATAAAAAAATTTCTTATGATTATGGGCGTGGCTCTTGTCTAAATTTACCTGATTTTGAAAGTGCCTGTACAATATGTAGTACCTGTAGCTAAATATCTCAAGATTTATGCCCGTGAGAACCTCAACAACAGACAGACACACGGACATACGGACACACATGTCTAGATCGATTCAACTGATAAAAAAACTTTGTACGGTTTCTGAAGCCTCTTTATAAGTGTTTCAAACCGAATGAAAAACTTTGTATACCATCCTCTTATGTGTAGGGTATAATAAAAAACAAAGGTACAAGTGTTTAACTGTAATAAAAGACATAAATTATTTGTGGAAATACTATATCAAACCTACCCATCTAATCAACTAACTATACAAAATAATAAATTAAAATAAAGGAAACGAAGAAGAAGAAGAAGAATGTTAGGTTTATATGTAAAAATGTTATTTATATTTATGACACGTTTAACAGGGATTCTCACACCACCCAAACAACCCAACCACTCATATATAAGTGGAAGCATACATACATACAAACGGAACGGTACGTATATTGATTTGTTACCTCATTGTCACCGAGAGTACATAGTGTAGTGTAGTATAAGAATTAATAGTAAAACATTAGCTATAGTGACAGCAGCACCGACCCTTATATCGATTATTAACTAAATATATAGAATATGTGTAGTGGCCGGCCCCCTTCCTCTCCCTCGCCCACTTGTACCATCAATCCACGTGCCACACCACAAGTTTCGATTATATGTTGTGCAGTCTCTTGAGATTTTGGCTGTTCAAACAAAAGAAACATACGTTGCTACATACGTGCATGTTCGTTCACATACGAACACATACGCACATACGCCCATACGCACTACATTTTGAGGGCAATTTATTAGACTTAATAAAAATTCATTTTATTTATTTCATGTAGTGAAGCTTATAAACTTTTTTTGTCAAAACTTCATTTGATTTTTGGTTATTTTGTTGTTTTTTTTTTTTTGTTTATAGAATTGCCAAGGGAGATTCACTTTAAACATAATATTGTGTCAAAGTCATTAAATTAATTGAAAATTTATAATAAATTCATTTTTATCGAAAATTTTGAGGTCGACAGATAATTCTAGTTGATGGCATTGTTGTAAAATTGAAAATTATCAATTATGAAATCTATACGTCCTTACAGACATAAATCTGCATTTAAAAACTTTAATAATAAGAAAACTGTGTAACGATTTGTTTTAATGCACAACGAGTATCTTCTTGCTAACCATCTCTTAACTTTGGGGTGGAATGTCTTCTTTAATCAACTAAAGCACAATTGTACTATTCGTGTGTGTGTGTGTCCCAAACAGCAATTATGTAAGTACATTAATAAATAGTAAACACAACAAACAACAACAACAATAACAACAATTACAACAATACAGTTCATAAATAATAAAACACTTACTAAATGACTACATAATGGCTGCGTGTGCGTGTGAAGTATTTAATCATTATTTATAACATAATTTATAGCATAATTTTTGGGGCCCCTCTATAAATAGTATATTTAGATTATATTTGTACAAGCATAAGTGTTAGTGTATTTAATAAATTTGGGTACATTTTATTGTATTTTTGCTTTGGATATAAATCTCTGCAGGTTTTTCTATTTATTGTTCTTAATAATCCATAGAGACAATTTAGCTTGAGCAATATTTGCTGTAAAATATATGTTTGAGGAACAAAGCTATTAAAAAAGTTCCAATTTATTTGTAGGTATTTGTTTAGGTTAACAGTTAACAAGCATTATTAATTATTTGGATTAATTATCGAAACTTTACAAATTTATGGGAATTATTATATTTTTGAAAAAATACTTAAACAGGTTTTTAATTAAAAACAAGTAAGAAAACTAAATTTGGCTAAGGTCAAATTTTAAATAACCTCCGCATCTACAACAGTGGGCGTGGCAAATATATGTAATGCGCCCTCTATTATGTATTACGCATCAGTTTGCTTGCAAGTCTAGTTTTTCGTAGAGAATGGTTTTTTGTGAATTGTGGGCGCTTCTGTTATTCGACCATGCCCATTTTTAGCACATCAATGGATAAGGTAATTATAAGTATATGTACCAAATTTCAACTTAATAGCTCAATTTTTGTAGCATGTAAATAGATTTTTGTTGATTGTGGGCGTGGCTCTTAAACTCTTTTATTCATTATTAATAGCGATCTGCGTTCAGAAAGTCCTTGTACAAAATTTCAGCTCAATATTTTAAAATTTACGCCCATGAGAACGCCAACAACAGACAGGCACACGGACATACGGACATACATGTCTAGATCGACTCAGTTTTTGATGCTGATCAAGAGTATATATAATTTGTAGGGTCTCTGACGCCTCCTTCTGAGTGTTGCAAATGGAATGACAAACTTTGTGTACCCCTCATCTTATGTGTAGGGTATACAAAAAGGCATCATCAGGTATATAATTTTTTTTAAATTTATCTTTTAGTGTACAGTACTTGAAATGAAGAGTTTAGTATTAAGATACTGAAGCTAAGTACTTAAATTTATACAAAATCTTTATTCACAAAATAAAAATTTACTTAAAAAAGTCTTAAATGTTAAATATAATCCTGAACCGTAATTTAAAAAGCTCAAATTTTATTGATTAAATTAAAAAGTTAGTACTTTGAATATAGATTTTTAGAAAGGCCATAACAACATAAATATGTTACACATAAACCCGGGATGGACGGCTTAAGTAACCAACAGAACTAACAGCTAACACCCGCATTGAATATTCCCTTTTTCCATATTGTTGTTGTTGTTAAAATTAATTTAAGAAAACATCACGTTTCTTTCACAAAGTCTATTTAAATGAGGTGAATGAGCGCACACAGAGAGCCAGGCCGGGCAAAGGAAGTTATGTAGGGCAATTTGTAGGCAAAATTTATTCATTTTATAATGCATTCAAATGGACTTTATTTGCAATTTATGGCTCCTTCCTCTGACGCCGTTCTTCGCCTCTTTTTAAATGCACTCCGTTATTACGCAATTTGAAAACTCCTTCTCTGCTTCTCCCAGAGAAAGAGAGAGACTTTTTCAACTTAATATCCCCAACCTTCCTCCCAACCGGCAGCAGCAACTACTTTAATATGGCACGCGTATTTTGTTGTTAGTGTTCAGTTTGGCTTGATGCTTTACGACGTGTTTTTCACACACACACACACACACACACATACACACCCATTTACATACACATGATGCTGGATTTTGTTTTGTAAGGTGGCAAGTGGGTTGATTATATGGCTCAGATTTGTGTTTCATTTCACTTGATTGTGCCACGAAGCATACATACATACATACATTGCGCACATACATATCATACACGCGCAACACATCTACATATTGTATGTAATCAAGTTGTGACTTTATTATGACTTTTAGACTTAATGCAAATTAAATCCAATCAATTGCTTTTAATTAAATAGGTCGTCGTTGTTGTTGTTGTTGCTGTTGCTTTTATTTTGGCAGGCAAAAGCGTAGTATAGACAAATTAACGAAATCGATCTACTAAAGTAATTTCAATAATTATAACAAGAAAAAAGTGTTGATTGATACTATCCCGCAGTTTAAAACAGCGCAACGAACGACAAGTGCTTCCGTATTTCAGAGAAACTTGCAAACACTCGCTCTTAGTTCCCCGAGTAATTATAGAAGTAGTAAACGGGATTGAGAAAAAATAATTGGTGTCAGATAATAAACAGAAAATTGCTTGGTGTTGTTTTAATTGCAGCGTTAATTATTTCAGATCGCGTTTGTTCTCTCTAGAGACCGCGGCAAGTACCATTCAACACAAACAACACACACACAAACACACAAATCATCAAACGTATAAATATAATTAATTACTATTCTTTAATATAAAATAAAATCTATATAAAAAGGATGCAAATGCAGGACATCTGCGTTTAATATGAAATACAACGGTTTGAAGTAAAAAGAAGAAGAAGAAGAAATATTTACTAACAATCAAAAAGAAACGCGTGCAAATTTAATTAAATTGAATTAAATTTTTGAATCATTTTCAAAATCAGCTTAAGTCGGTCGGAGGAAGCGTTGTTTTTGATTTACTCCAATGTAATTCGCATAAAAGATGGATCTTTCTCATTGAAAATGAATGTAATGGAAGTCATTCTAAGACCTCTTCCCATCTCATGCTTGGGTTCGAAATTAGTCATTCGCGTAACTTTTTAGATAAATGAGACTAGAAATCTTATGCAATTTTTTGAAGTACTCCCCTCTCCGTAGGAACATTACTCATATATTGACAATATATGATAACAAGAGGAAACAAAACTGCGACATCCTCTCCATTTACACATCATTTATGGGCATGGCTTGTATGCCATTAAACTGTCTTTTAATGACTTATTAATTAATGTACACACATAACATTTCAACGCAAAGATCAAATTCTGTTTTAAAGATCTTTTTAATTATGGGCGTGACCATTAATTTAATTTATCTTGCGCTCATTTGAATACAATTAATATTAAATATATAAACAAAGTTTCAGTTTTGTAGCTCCATTTTTAAATGTAAAAAATCTTTGTCAATTATGGGCGTGGCTATGAAAAGATTTTGTCCATTTTTAAATAGAAAGTTTTCCACATAAACTATGAATGAATTTAGCAAATTTTTGGACGAACATATATAGATCCACTTAGATTTTTATGCTAATTGAAAATCTGAGCACCTGAAATTCTGCACTAAACGTTGCAAATGGAAAGACAAACAAAGTATTCCTATCTATTCCTATAATACTGGAGGGATGGACATCAAAAATTCTGAGTATTTTCATGTCCTTCACATAAGATGGGGTTAACCTAAGTTTCTTGCCAGAAGACTCCTAGAAGGAGGCATCAGAGACTACAAAGTATTTATATTGTTGATGAACAATAAAATTTGTATTGATTTAAATGTATCCATGCGTGGAAATCGAATTGAAATTTTGCACCTACATTATTATTTTCTGTAGGCAGGGTACTATTTTAATTGTGCAAAGTCGTTAAGAGCAATGCCCGTAATCGATAACTATCTAAATGCCACAAAAATTTAGCAATGAAGTTGCAAGTGTGAATACATGTTCCCCTTAAACAATATGCCACAATTTACAAAAGCCTTATTCGGATTTGCATGTTGATGCATAATGCACACATTATTAGAGGGCGTAGTTATATTCCTGCCACACCCACTGTTTATATATAGATGTAGAGCGAATTTAAGTTATTTAAGTTTAATTTGTTTTGAAACAACTATTTGTGGAAAGATATTTTCAAAGGAAAAGTTACTTCGTGACATATGTATAATTATAAGAAGAGGGTTTCTAAAAATAGTTTGATCCAAACTATTTTCAACAGGGTTCCTCTTTGGATCAATATGTGTCCTTGTACTAAATTTCGAAATATCTCAAAAAATGCGACCTGTAGCTTGTACAAAAATTTATATAGACAGACAGACGGACAGATGGATATGGTGAAATCAATTATGATTTCGATTCTGAATCGATTGGTATAATTGAAGGTGGGCGTGGCATTTGCCGTTTACGTGTTACAAACATCGGCACAAACTTAATATACCCTTTGCCACAGGTAGTGTAGTGTAGGGTATAAAAAGTTAGTGGTAATTTTATAAAAATTCAATTTATTATTAAATTAATGGTGTAGCCAGGTATTGATTAAATTAATTCAATCAATTAAATAATTTTAAGTTTTAGTTTAGTTTAGCATAAGTTGCGCTTTCGAGTTAGCACAACATCTAATCAATTATCATTTAATGTATTTAATTATTTAATAAAATACACTTGTTGTTGTAATTAATATTTTTCACCATCACACACTTATGTGTGTGATTTAAATACAACAAAAACTGACCATCAGCAAAGTTAATGCTGATGTACATAATACCCGATGGTTGTAATTTTATAGTTTTAGTCAAAATTAATCCTTTTTAATCTCATAAATTTATGAGTATGCGAGGAAAACATTAAAATTCAGCTCAATTAAAAGTTATTATACGCAATAGTACACCCCCCCAATAACTGGCGTATTATGTTTAACAATTCATTCGATTAACAAGGGAAATAATGAAATTTAACTCAAGTCGCATTGGAAAGCGAAAAAAATAAATTGATATTTAAATTCAAACGTAAACCTCATGAAATTTATTCAAAAAAAAGTATTTTAAAGGATGCGCATCCTTCCCCTGCAGAGCTCAAGCTGAGCGTGTATTTGTTTTATCAAAATATTTCCTTATTATTAATTATTCCATTGGCAAACAGTAATTGGAAATGATGCAGCTGGAGAGATAGAATCAACTTTAGTAATGAATGTCCTTTTCCGAATTTAACATCATTGTGGGGTTGGGGTTGGGGTTGGGGTTGGTGGCAGGTTGGTTTACTTGTTTATATGAAATTGCGACGCATGTTAAAATAAACAAATATTTACATAATAGATTTTATTGACCAAAACCACATAATTACCATAAAATGTTGGCATGAAATCTTCTCTCTATGTATTGAATTTTAATTAAACTGTGATTGTATTGTATGGCAATCGACTAGGGTGCCTTCTAGACAGCACTACATATCCTCTACAATTGATTATTACACCTGCCATTTTAGTCATGGTGGTATACTAAGTTTGTTATACCGTTTGCAACATTCAGAAGGAGGCTGCGCCGGCAATTGGCTTTTGCCAATTCATCTGACACAAAAATTGAGCTTTGAAGTTGAAATTTTGGTCACACATTTTTCCCATTGAAATATCAGTACCAAAAATGGGATTGGTCGGATAACAAACACGCCTACAATTTACTAAGAAACCTTCTTCTGCCTAAAACCCGAATTTAACTTTAACGCATTATATGTGCGGTGGTGCAGGATACATAAGTTTTGGTCTGAGCCATATTTAGTTTTTAAACCTTGTCCCACTTGCGTCAAAGGTTATGTTAAGTTTGTAGAGGTTATACCGATCAAGTAAAAATCAAAAATTTGAATCGATGTAATCAAGTCCGTCCGTTCTCCTGTCTATCTCTAAGGTTATGCGCAAGCTAGAGATAGCATTTTTTGAGATATTTCGATAACATTTAGTTTAAATTGGCTCAAAGAGGAACCTTATTAAAAATGGACGGAATCAGACTGTTTTTGGAAACCCTACCCATATAATGATATTTCACGAAATGTCTTATATGGCAAACAATGCAGATACAACTAAACTAATTATAGCATAACTTAAGGAGCTAGGAGGTGTAGGTATATGCTTGACCCACTATAACTTTTTCACTTCTTTAACTCGTTTCCCAGCACTCCACGTCTACATACAAAAAGTACCTAATTACGCCCTCAAATAATATTTGCATCACGTTTCAACTTGCGAGAAGAATTCTGCGCCAAATTATGTTTTTGGTAAACTGTGTTATCTGACGCTTTTGGTGGCTGATAAAAACAATTGGTCTTTAGGGTCCACGCCTCCCAATCAATTTCGCCCCATATGAATAGAAATCCACTTGCACTAAGTAACTAAAAATAACTGTAAGCAAACTCAGTTTCATATGAGACTTTAAGTATTTCAATAATAAACGGACACCAGGACGGACACGGCTAAATCGACTCTGATTTATGATCTTGATCTTATTTAACGGAATTTTTTTTTTAATAATCATTGACACTACGTACTATTCCATTACAAAAAAGGAAAAAAAAAGAAATATAATTGAAATTTAGTAGATTGGTGTACAAGTATCACATACAACGTTCGCATCTCAACGTAACAGTAATAAGAGCAACATAAACAACACAATAAGTAACAAACACTTATTACGATTTGTATTTATTGTATATTTACGTATATGGGCACATAGTATATGTTACGAAGATACCGAATGGAAAACTTTCAACATAATATGAGAGAGAGAGAGAGAGAGAGAGAAAGGAAAGCCATACATGCAGCCTTTAGAGTACTAGCACCGAATGAATAACACAACCTCCCGAAGAAAAGTAATTAATTCTAAGGGCATAGAGAAGAGATATATCTGTTATCTGAGTGACTCTGTGTATGAGTGTGTGTGCAACATATACTAAACAGCAACATCGTAGCATCAACACCGTACAACACAAGCTGCCAGAGAATATCTGAATTTTCTCATCATACCTAGACATGAATATGTAGCGCATTAAAGAAAGTTTCAACATGAATGTAAGTAAGCAGCCAACAGGAACAGTTAGAGAACTGTAATGCATATAATGAAAAGAAAAAAAAACGAGTTAAAATGGCAGCAACGAATGTAGAGATAAATAGAAACCAGAAAAAAATTAATCTAGGTTAGGTTCAGTTTGGGATACCCTTTATATTGAAGAAGATGGTATAGTGACAGATAGATGAACTAACCAGCATAACATAATAAAAGTTTCGGCGCTTCAAAGGATTAAGAAGCTTCAGTTCTTCAGTTAATTTGATTTTGTAAGAGTGTCAGCCAAGACTTTTGTGCAAAATACGTAACAATGTGATTTGAGAGATTCCCCATTCGTGTAAGCGGCAGAGAATCTACTGATTTGGTTCATTTTAAATCGAAGCACTTATGGCTGCAAAATTTTCGGTATTTCGATCGGTGCATTGTCTCGCTCTGGCACACGAATATGCAATAGTGAATATTTTCACTCGTCTGTACACATCATAGCCTGTCTGCTGTGACAACTTTTTTGTCCGATAACTTAAGTAAACGCTCTTAAAGTTGCAACCATTAGTTCGGTAGTAATTTTTAATAATTTCTAAATGTATCTCGTTTGTGAACTTCACCGTGTTAAAAATGTTAACTTTGACTGACCTTTTGACGTTGACAGATCATGGATACATAGCAAGGATGCGTTCGTATAAGAATACGAAATTGTTATGCTTTTATTGATAAAACTTTTATTTTCAAAATTTTTGAGGTTCTGAGCAGCTTTGCTAAGTGTGAGCGTGACTGTTGATCGATTCCGTTTATTTTGACTAGGAAACCATTCTCATACACTACGAATATTTATATTAATGAGATGTATAAACTTTGCATTTTGGGCCAGAAACCTTTTTTTTTTTAGGAAAATTCAAACGCATTAGCGAACTTTGTATACTCTCACCACCAACACGCAGTGTATAAAGAAAAAAAAACACAGACAAATTTATTATACTGTTATATGTAGAGAATATCCTTTACACGTATTACCACGATATAACATACACATACATACTTGCTAATTTGTGTGCGTGTACATATGTGTGGGATGTGTGTAAAACCTAAAATAGGAATTCTTGTTAATACAATATTTCGTATATTTTGTTAAAGAAATTCTATTTTAGCAACACAGTGAATCTGCATGTGTGTGTCTGTGTATGTGTGGGTATGTATGTCAATATATGTAAATGCATAATAACTCTTCGGGTATGCATGATGACGATAACAAACAATGATGACGATGATGTCGACGATGATAATAATGATGATCCACGTTTTCCTCTATATTACAATTTTTTTTATGAACAATTTTTTGAGGCCGACCATTGTAATCTTTTGCCCCTTTACCCTACACTTTAACTACAAATATTTACATATTATACATTCCTGTACATAAGATGGAAGAAAATTGTGTGAGTATGGGTGCATTTGGCCTCCGCATAACGCTTTAATAAATATTTTGTAAAAAAATTTATCAAAATGTTGATGACGATGGAATGAAATTTGATTTTAATTGTAAATTCTAAGCCAATCCTCGTAGAAACGAGACTTTTCCGACCAAAAAATTCATTAGATTTGTTTGTAGCAGGGTTAAGGTACTAGGTAGATTGTTGTTTAACAACAACGTTTCCTCCCCTTAAAATTTTAATAGGCAGCTACGTGCCTGGTGTATAAAGAAAAAAAGTTTATTAAGCGACAAGTGTATGCGGGATGGATGTACAATTACAATAAATGGAGTACTTTATATGCACACACACTCGCACACAAGTATGTAAAATAAATTAATGAATAATTTACAACGAAATTAAAGGAAATCCTTTATTATACAATAAATACAACAACAATTGCTCCTTTTTCCATAAAACTTTTCGGCCACAGGTCACATTCCACAAATTTTTGTGGAAAAGCTTTTTAAAGCAACAGCGCTTAATTAACTTGATTCATAGACACACACACACACACACACACACACACACACACACACACACAATAGACAATTGTCTACAATATAATTTCATCTATGCTTTATGCATTCTTCTTGGTGCTTATAGCGCAGAAAATTTATTAAAATTATGCAAATATTTGTAACTACTAAACTAAAGAGCTAAAGAGAAGCTGAGAGACCTGAATGGAATAATTTTTTATTATTGTTATAAATCGCGTTAAATTGCAGTTAATTTTACGCCTTAGCCAACAGATTTTATTTGCAATGAGAAGGTAGATAATAAAAAGACAATAAAACTATAAAAAGTAATGAATAAGTTTCGCTAAGCCATAATAGATACAATAAATGCGCAACCATTCGTAAAGTATCTTAAAAGAAAAATCAAGTTTAGAGGGAATCAGAGGAGAGTAATAAAACATAAGTAAAAAAACGAAATCTTTAATACTCTCCATATCTAAAACTGTGGGCGTGGCATATGTTTATATTACGTAACAGCTTGCATGTGTAGTTTTACGTTGAGTACGGTTTTTTGTGAATTGAGGCCGTGTCCATTACCTGATTTCGCTTATTTTCGGCACATGAGGTAATTATAAGTATACGCACCAAATTTCAACTGAATCAGGTTTTGAACGATTTTACCCATTTTAAATAAAGATCTGCGTGCAAAAACTAAGTGCTTGTGCAAAATTTCAGTTCCCTATAGAGAACAAAATTTACGTCCACGAGATTACCAACAACGTCTAGATCGACTGAGATTTTAATGCTGATCAAGAATATAAATACTTTGTGGAGTCTCTGACGTGTTTTCCTGCCAATAGAACAAACTTAATATACCTCTCATCTTATGTAGAGGGTATAAACATTTTGTACTTCGTTCTTTAGTTGGATTTTAACCCACTGTGGAACAGTTTGTAAAGTTTACTGACTTAATTCGCCTGTCAAAGGAATGCACAGTAGCCAAGTTTATAATTGTATACAATAATTTATTTAAAAACAAGTGAAATCTTTACAGTCGTAGGGTATAGTACTTATTACATGTGGTATAGGGTATAACTTCAGGGATCCTAAAGTATTAATGAGATTGTATCTCCAAATATTATTTTGTAATGGAGTAAATAGATAACAGAACCAAGATAATAAAAATAAATGCTTCGTAAACATCCGAAATGCGATGTAAAACTTAATAAATGGGAGAAAAGACGCCAAAAATTATGCTACAATAAGAAAATTCCAAAACCGTTGTTTTTTCAAAGCAATGAAACACAATTATAAACAAATATAAACAACGCCTACAACAACGCATGCATAATAACAACAAATCATAAACAAATTTAAATCAATTTTAGTCAAAATTATTTTAACATGAGCGCGAAACAATCGTGTAATAGATTGTAAACATGCAAACATGAATTGTGCCAACTGACAGCTGACTGACTACACAGTGTTGGTGTATTGGATGTAACATAAAAAACAAATTAAATTAAAGTAAAGTAAAGTAAAGAAAAGTACAAACATGACAATAAAGACAACAAGATAGAACAAAACAAAACAAAGAAGACTCAAACAAATGAATATTAGTGTCAGCATTACACCGAATAAATGAAATGGTAAGCGACAGTCGTAGAAGGAGGAGACGACGAAATGACTACGAGATTGATGATGACGGTGTTTATTTTCTATTGCCGTCCTGCACAAGTGAGTGGCGTTAGCGCACACATACATTTGCCAAATTGCAATTGCTGCTGTATGCCAGTTGAATCCTATGCTCGCTCTTCTTATAAATAGAACCACTACGGAAAGAACGTTAATTTTTAAACATTTGTCGTCGTCATCATCGTTCGTTATACTATGTGGTGGTGGCTGGGAAATAAGGGGAACAGCTCAGGAAACAATTTTACTAAAATTAAACATGATGATAAAACACGTAGAGTACATTAAAAAGCCCAAGCGCGCGTTATAATTTATGAGTCTAGTGTGGCACCACTCTTGAAAGCCATTTCAAAACAAGTAGACAAACTCCGCACAAACGACGTACAATCCGCAGTGTACATACGAAGTGTAGATAGAGACACACGAACTTTTTGTACAAGTAAAAATAAAATCCATACAATGAATTGAAGAATGCGCAGAATCCATTAGAAAAACAAACTCAAATGTATTGAGTTTTCTATTTTGTACAGCAGACCATAGCCACAAATTCAACTCAAGTAAATGAGTGAAGAGAGGGATTTTTCTATGCAACATATGTGTGTATATTCTCTGGCTTACGTGATGAGTGCAAATAAAGGTATATGTCGGCTATCTGTGTCCATACGTGCGAATAGAGGTTTGCCACCCCAATCTTATTTACTTAAATCTCTTCTTATAATATGATAGCTTCACTACTGTGCACCGTGTGTATTAGATTAGAGAGGTTTTTTGTTACTAAGTTCATATTGACTTGAGCGAATACGGAGCGGATTTTTTTTTTACAAAAGTGATCGATTGGATAAACAAAGCAAGAAGAAGCTGGCCACGTATTGTTTTGTAATTAGATTAACTTTTTTGTTATTCTCTCCACATAAGTTTTTCATTCCATTTGAAACACTCACAAGGAGGCTGCAGGGGGCCTAATGAAATTTTTTATACATATTTACATCAAAAATTAAGTTCGTGAGAATGAATAAAATAAAATTTTGTAAAAACAATTCTATAATCTGTATGCACGATGGTATTAAAATTAAGCAAAATTGGGCAAGAGTCACGTCCACTATAGGCAAATATCTTTGTATCACACGCAAACTTATAATTACTGTGCCAAAAATTCGAGGTTGGATAGCAGACATACATCCTACAAAAAAATACTTGGCCTAGAATTCGATTTCCCAGTTGATACAAGCACTATTAGGAGGACTTATCATGTACCTGCCACTTCCATTTTTTGTAAAAGGGTGTTTAGGATTTGGCCTAAACCAAAACAAAGTATACTTGCTATTATTTAGTACCAAATTATTAACATTTACTGTTAATAGTTTTAAAATTTTTGTACTTAAATACTAAAACTTAGCATTCAGTACATGTGATTAATAATTACAAGTACTTTTAGTAATTAATAAAATATTATTTTCGTATTTTAGAACTGTACTTTCAGTACCGAAATAATGATATTTTTAGTAATATGTACAAGACACAATTCAAAATACTTTCAAGTACCAAAAAGTAAAACTTTAAAACAATTTTTAACTACCTAAACATTCATTCCTTATCTGCTACTACATTGTATCATATACGTGTAAGGTACT
Source organism: Ornithomya fringillina (assembly GCA_963978525.1). Classification (NCBI taxonomy): domain Eukaryota; kingdom Metazoa; phylum Arthropoda; class Insecta; order Diptera; family Hippoboscidae; genus Ornithomya; species Ornithomya fringillina. The sequence goes on along the minus strand of OZ021694.1, from coordinate 16,878,275 downwards.
AACCAGTCAGCCTTGACCAATTACAAAACCGCTGTTTGCCTTCATATGTTAATATATTGTATATGAATTATTTATGGTGTCATTATGATTAGTACAAAATGTTCAGCATAATTCCTTTATAGAAGTTCTAAACTCTTTTGTTGTTTCCCTTTCCTCTCATTCACTCTCGCTCATTCTCATAGTATGTGTGATTTTGACAAATTTATTTTCGTAAAAAAATACCTCAAAAAATATAAAGAAGTCAAAAAAGGTTTCATTAAACGACACACGTGCACGTGTACACTGTTGTGTATGTATCTGGATATCTGTCTATATGTAGCTTTGTATAATGTAGATTTTTTAACTCGGTAGGTATTGCTACGTTTTATAGTTAAGTGTTATACAGCTTTATGGTTTCAATGAACTTTTTTGTAACGTGAGTTACGGTTTTAGTGAATTTTTTTCTCCCTACAACAAGCTATGCCCTGTGCTCTGTGCTCTTCATATACCGCATTGTTATGTGTGAGAATTCACTGTGCAGTACTAGACATTTACGTATTGGTGGTGTGCAATGAAATGCAATGCAGAGCTTAGTGATTTTAGTGTGCAGTAGTAGTTGTTGTTATTATTATTGTTGTTGTTATATACATAATACATTTATTCATTCAGTCAATCTTTCGTTCATGTAATCACATGTTTATGTGTTTAAAAGTAAGAGATTGGGGGTGACAAAAAGGAAGGGAGAGTGAGAGAGAGATGATTACAAATGGAAGTGAAAAACAATTCGTTAGACAGCTCGTTATGCTAATATTTACAAAAGTCCCACATACGCTGCACGCCTTTTCCCTCGCTCTCCCCCACAGTACAACACACCACCCCACCATACCCTACCCCTTACTCTATTGGCACTGGTTATCTAAATCTGCTATTAAAGTCTCTACTATTACACGGATAAAGGAACTGTAATCCTCATGTTGGCATAGAGCGCGCAACAGACTCAAATATGCTCTCGTTTACACAACAGTACATACATACACACACTATCTATAACAACGACGACAACTAATAGTTAAATATTGGGGTGGGCAATTGCTTGTTAGTTGCTGTTTGTTCATACTAAATATTGTGTTCATATAAGCGTATGTGCATCTTGATATCTATGTAGGTTTGTCGATATGTTGTAGATAAAATGATAGTTTTTGATTTCAGTGAACAAAATTGCATACATGTCGGTCGGTTGGTTGGTTGTTCGGTATACTTGCAATTTATTTTAGTTTATATGTTATGCAACATACGAGAAAAATCTGTTGCCTATATTTAGAGGTACTTGAAAACAATTTGTGTAATATACCTTTAGGCGTTAATATTGTAATGTGTTTTTGGTTCAGTACTTATATAAAGTGGAATATATTACATAGTGTATATTATGTAAATTAGTCGCAGTAGTGTTTTACAAATGAATGAAAAGAAGAACGAGGACGAATCTTAAATACACCTCATATTTATAAACACCCCATGGGCGTGGTAGGTATTCATTCGATGGCACTTTATAGTATCAACTTAAAACTCGGCTTCTGCACTAAATAAGTTTTTTTTTGTACTTTTTTGGGCAAGTCTCTTTTCCTGCTCCACCTTTTTTTTTTTAGTACATCGAGGAGCTTTTTATAAATATGTGTACTAAATTATAACTTAATGGCTTATAAGTCGATTGTGGGCGTGGCATATAACCAATTTTGCCAAATTTAAATAGGAAACAAGTAAGAAAATTGAATTTGGCTTAGGCCAAATCTTAAATAACCTCCACATCTATGCTGGACGTGTCAGGTATATGATTACGCCTTCTAATAGTGTATGTATTGTATTACATATCAGGTTGCAAGTCAAGTTTTACGTGAAGTATGGTTTTATGTAAATTGTGGGCACATATTCGATCACGGCCATTTTTAATACCAAATTTCAACTTAACAGTTCAATTTTTATGGCTAACAAGTAGATTTTGATCCATTATGGGCGTGGCCCGTAACTAGTTTTGCCAAATTGAAATAGGAAATTGCATACAGAAACTAAAAATGTCGATTCAAACTTTCGTGTCATTTCAAAATGTACGACATCAAACACGGATGGACATGGACAGATGGTATTACAAACGGAACGACAGTTTATAAAAGTTAAACAGCTAAAAAGAGTCCTCTTTTCATTTAATTAAACAATTCAGAATAATTTTTCTTAATTGTTTGTCTGTCCATCTAAAATATTAATCAACTTTTAATAAAAAGCCTTATAATACCCTCCACATGAAATAGGGGAACACTTTTATTTTTTGCACGCAGATCGCTATTTAAAATGTAAAAAATTGCTCAAGAGTTACGCCCACAATCAAAAAAAATCTATATATTTGCCACAAAAAATGGCCTTTGACCTTGATGCACATATTATCACATTTATCGATGTGCCAAAAATGGCCATGGTTGAATAACAGACACGCCCAGAAACGACAAAAATATATTTAGGTGTCAAAAAAATAGAGCTATGAATTTAAAATTTGATAAAGGGTCTAATAAAACTTAATTCACGCTTTTAAAAAGTGACCTTTATGCCCATTTGACCCCGAGTGATAGATTTCAATTTAAAACAACCGTTTTTATCCCCAGTTTTGTATTTTTGATCCCTACGGAGCTGGCTTCTGCTCATGGGAGCCGTGCATTTAAATTTATTAAATAAATTCATTTACTTTTCATTTCACTTCCATCTTAATATTAAATGAATCCTTCTGTTGTCTTTCCACTAAAAGATCTTTGTTGTTACTCTTTACCTAAAGCTTTTTAAATGTTGTTTAAGAAGGACATCAAAACATGGTGTCTACTCAACACTTTGCTCTTTCTTCTTGAAATCATTTCGAGTTTTTTAAAATGAAATTCATGTTAGGACATTTAGGACATTTGTAGTTTTTTAGTTTCCTTTTTTATTTATAATAAAAGCGACGAGGGGATGAGTTTTTCAGTTTAGGCTTGGGTTACAATACTTTCTTTATTTTGGCTTCATAAGAAGTTAAAATATGTGTTTTTTGTATGTTTTTTCTTCAAGTTTATCGGTGCATTCGTATGATATTAGTTGAAAGAAAATGAAGACATTTTGAACATGAACAGTATGCAAAAGTATTTTTGCTTCAAAGTTCTGGTTAAATGTTATAAATTGAGAGCAGTTTAATTAACAAAATGGACAAAAAATACATGTGAAGCAACTTCGCTTGGATTTTTTTCTCAAGAATTTTTATAATTTTTTGTACAGCTGAGGTGTAACGAGGAATATTAAGGCAATGGCAATGCTGGGAAGGGTTTAAACAATTATAAATTTATGTGTTATGTAGATGATGTAAAATTTGTGAAGAGGCACCTCAACCGATACCTCAACTATGTCTTTCTTCTTCTTCGTTAGAACAACCCTGATTTGCCATTATAAAAATAATGCTCAGTCGTGTATGACTTATCTATAATTTATTATGCATGCACATACATAATGTAAGAGTCTCGATTGTATTTAGTAAGTGGAGTATAAAGTTAAAAAAGAAAAAAAAAAACAAGCATTTCATTATAAAAAGAATCCCTTAAGTAAGGGACGCAGGCCAGGTACTCAAGATTATGCAGATTCAGTAATTAATACACGAGATATTTCAGTTTAAGAAAGCCTTTTATACAAGTAAAGTAAAGTAAAGGGGTTGGTTGGCTAACCGGAGCTAAGCTACAAGCGATCTACATTGTATGTGTTCATAAAAATAATACTGGTTGTAGTGGTGGTGGTGGTGGTATTGATTGGTGCATAGGTAGTGTTTTCCGTTATCATTTTAAAGTCATTTGCTGGTAACAAACTTTAGTGCGAAAGCATGTTCGCAGTTGTGAACCTGTGTGTATAATGCGATTTTGAAGACAACTGGATTCTCTATATAAAAGTTAAATTTATTATTTTAATGGTCTGCCACACTGTATACACTGACATGGTGTGAAATGTTATGGTGTTGGTGGTGCTATAAACATAAATTTATCTCCCTCTTTCTCCTCATTAAATCTGGAGATTGAGTGAAAAATTAAGTTTGAGCTGGTTTTCATAAGAAATTAATTTTGTCAGTATTGTTGACTGCAGTGTTACATTTAATGGCTTAAGCGGTCACTAAGGCCCCCAAATTATATAAAGTGTACTATTGTATAAAATGCTTTCTTAAGAAGTGAGAATGTTATGTACCTGCACCTGTGAGGCACATAATTATATGGGAAGTGCTTCTAAAAATGGTCCCATCGGAAGTAAATTTGGCACAACCAAATATGAAGCCAATTAACTATTCTTTACGCATTTTTGTCAAATAATGGCTACCGTTAGAATAGAATCTTATATGGGAAGGGGTTCTAAAAATGGTCCAATTCGGTCCATTTTCAATAGGGCCAGTATATGTCCTAGTACCAAATTTCATTGAAATATCTCAAAAAATTCGACCTTAAGCTTATGTACAAATTTATTTGGACAGTCAGACGGACATGGTTAAATCAATTTAGATTTTAATTGTCAGTACGCCTTCTCTAAGAATTTTCAGCTTTTGATCTTTTATATTTTAGAAGTAAAGTAGAAAAAAAGCCTTAAAAATGTGTTCGTGTACCTTGACCAATTTCGCCTAATTTCTATATCAACCGTGTTGCAGGGCATACCCCTCCATTTTTTTCCAATCGAGTGACATGGTTAAACCTTTTCAGAATTTAGAATCATTCTAATTTATAGATTATAATTTTTTCATAAATTTTTTTTCGGTGTTGGAAATATTTCGAGAAAGTCTGTATGTTCCCGCTTTTATTTAAGTGACGCCAATTTTTCACATATTTGTTTATTTCCGTTGAAATGTTAACAAATCTTTATGAAATATTTATTAACTCGATTTTCGAATTGAGCTCATAGTACAGATAGTGAGAGAGAGAGCACAGGGTCATGTACAGGGTAGGAAAGCATAAAGAAAACTTCTCTGATTACAGTTTAGATGGCATTAAAACACTCAGTTGTGAACAAAAATATAATCAGCGAGAGAGAACAAAAAAGAGCAGAAGAGAAAGGGTATGTTTGAAGAGAGCTCTCTTGTTGAATTTTTGGCCCTTTATAGTAATAGTAGGTAGACAATTTTCAAAGTAACATACATACGATACGATACAGTTACCCTTAATATTTTATATTGTTTTCCAGTTAAAGTTAAAACTTGTTCGTTTTGTTCAACTAAGTAAAGTAGTAATATTGATTTGATCCAGATCTTAGAATTAAATTCAGACTACGAAAATGATCTTTGCGGCCTCAATTCAAAAGCAGAATTAGCTGATAATTGATTTGGAATTTAATGTTAAACAGGAATTGTGAGGTCTCTGAAGTGCCCTTAAGATGGAAGAATAATAAATGTCGTTCTGAAACTAAACCCCAGTTAAATGAATATAAATTTATTGCAAAAATTCTGAACTAACTAGCTGATTAAAAAAATTTAATAATAAAGAAATTGTGGAGTCAGTCAGTCCGGGATGCTATTGTAATTGCTTCCTGCATTAACGGAACCTTTACAACGTAATAGATTTTATTTTAAGAACAAATCTCTCTGTTGTTGAAAATAAAAACACACTCAAATGATTGATTTTAATATCAAGGTTTAAAGAGAAACAAATTGTATTGAAAAAAATCACTCATTCACTCACAATACTTGCTCATGCCAGAGCGTTAAAACGAATTTTACGAATTTTTGCGCTTAAATGTTAACCTCGGTGTTATCTAACGTGTTAACAACGCTCGAACTTTTTTAATAAGGCTTGAGTGAGTTAGTTAGTTAGGAATCATGTTAGCGGTTTTCGCATAACTTGCCACCACAACCCAATACAATTTTTATTAAAATTGTTTATAGTACAAGTTGTAGCAAAAAAATTTGCACTTTTTTATGACAGCCAGTCATTGAGGCGCCTCATGGTGTGACTGTCAGGTTATGAACACAGCGCGTAGATAAATATTGTATTTAGAGAATGTGTTCATTAAAAATATGCACTTCCATGACGAAGGTTTGAATAACTGAATAACTGACAAGGTGTAGCATGTAAAAACATGTTCAGGCGACTTTTGGACGCGTTACTAACATCTATAACCTCAAAATATTAAAACATCTCCAAGGAGTTCTAAATATTATTTAAGTAGTGGGTTCATAGTAGGGAGGAATCCTCAGCAGTAGCAACTACTAATGCTTAGTGATCAAGTACTAACAATTATGCAGTTGGTTGTAAGACATTAAAAATCCCATATAAAGTACTAGACCTTAGATTGGAAAATTAATCACATTAATCGGCCAGAGATCGCAACGAAATGAGAAATATTAGATACTAAAGTGATTTTATTCTGACATGATCGCTACACAGTAGTTTTGGGGTTATTATCAAATTATTAAAATATGTATAATTTGTATAATATACGCTGTAGCGTGGGGTAGGTCAGAGCTGAGTTTATATCAATTTTTTTTTTACTTACTTGTATACCGTGAGCACTTCCTGTCTGCTGGCTAATGTGCAATTGTTGTGTCTGTTTCATTTGTAATGTTGTGGTGGTTGTTTGTTGTTGTTGAGTTGGGTTGTGTTGCTGTTGTTGTTGAGCCATATTTGGATTATCTTGCTGTTGTTGCTGTTGGGCATTGGCTGCAGCATTTGCCGGTCCACCCACATTGCCACCCACAACATTTGGCCCATTTTGATTATTGAGATTGCCTGGAGTGTTATTACCCGGGCCGGATGGACAACCGCCCAAATTGCCATTTCCGGTGGGTCCAGCATTATTCATACCTCTAGGATTGTTAATTGGCATAGACTGCTGCTGTTGAGCTGACTGTTGCTGTGCTTGTTGCTGAGCAGCCGACACATTGGGTGGGGCCATAGTTGGTGGACCAATCGAACTATTTGATCCTTGATTGGGATTAACTCTTAATGGATTTTGCATGAAATTCCCTTGCCCTTGATTGGGATTACCGCCCATGGCGGTATTGTAGGGTGAGTATTGTGACTGTTGTGTGACATTAGGATTCGGAACTGTTGATTGTTGTTGGCCGTTTGGACCGACAGGGGGTTTGGCAAAACCACCCGGAATAAGCGGTGGACCATTACCGCCCATTTTACCCATATTGCTGTGCGACATATGTTGTTGATGATGTTGCTGTTGCTGCTGCTGGTGGTGGTGCTGCTGCTGCTGTTGCTGCTGTAATTGTTGTTGATGTTGCAAACGCTTGAGATCGAATTCATTCTGTTGTGAGGAGTAAAAGAGTTCCTGTTTAATGTCGAGGAAAGATTGTTGCATGCCGCCGCCACCACCAAGACCGACTCCATTATTAGGCCCTCCACCCATACCCATGGGTCCGTTGGGACCACCGCCCATCATTTTTTGATGAAATTGGGACGGCATACCCTGATGTTGTTGAGGTGGACCTTGCGGACCGTTGGGACCCCCCGTTCCCATAAAGTCATTAGCGCCCCCAAAACCTCCGCCATAATCATTATATCTTGTTGCATTTGGTGGCAGACCACCCATCATTTGTGACTGTTGACCAGGATGCATAGATGGACGGGGAAAGTTCATGCCACCCATAGCGTTTTTGTGCTGATGTTGTTCAGCCATTTGCTTCAGAGTCTGCGCAGCTAAAGACATGTCCGATATCGGACTATTATTCGGGCCATTTTGAAACTGTGAACGCATTTTTTGCATAACTTGTGGGTCGTTGTTGCCACCGGCACCCATATGACCACCACCACCACCACCACCGCCACCACCATTTCCCATGGTAGGCATTAAGTTGTTCATTCCAGCACCGGTCATGCCTGCATTAGGATTTGGATGGCCACCCCCAAACGCAGCATTAAATTGAGCCATTGAGTTTTCCGATTTCACATTCAAACTGTTGATTAAATCTTGAACATTGGGCGGTTCTACTTTTATGCCATCCTCCGTCTTAATATCCAACAATGGCTTCTCATCGAGAGCATCCAAAAAGCCGGGATTAAAGTCTTGCAAATCACTGATAAGATCTTTAAAGGTTTCATTGCCTTCTGCAGCATCATCACCCATAAATTCGGGGAAACCAGGAAAGCTGCTATTCGGACCGCCATCTTTATCTAGACCAGCCAAATCGGGGAAATCATGATCCGGCTCCCGTTTACACTCTACCAAATTCCCCAAACCACCCATCGTTGATTTTGAATTAACTTGTGCCTGCTGTTGTGCTGCTGTATTCATATTGTGACCACCACACATTAAATTAGGACCGCCTGCATTTGGACCATTGTTACCCATGTGATGTAAGCCACCGGGGCCACCAACACCGCCGCCAGCCCCACTTCCAACATGACCATTATTGTTATTATTGTTGGGTTGAGTTGGTTCTCCAACACCACCACCACCACCACCGCTACCCGCTCCTTGTGCAGGAGCTGCACCCGGTTCACTTTTTACAGAAGTGTTCGTTAAAGCCTTCACCGTTACATTCGTGCTAATCTGTTGCGGTTGCGAATTTGCTGCCGATGTTGTGAATTCTAATTGTTGGACAATTTCTACAGAAAATTTAGTTAAATTTTCGGAAGCATTGCTATTATTATTATTGTTGTTGTTATTATTATTATTGTTGTTAATATTGTTGTTATTGGTATTATTGGTGTTGTTGTTGTTATTATTGTTGTTGTTATTATTGTTGTTACTGTTGTTGGTATTGGGCAATTTATGAGGCGTTTCAAAATTGTCGGGACCGTTGTCGCCATCCTCTCTGGGTCGCTTCAAAAACTTTTGTTGCTGCAAAGAAGAGAGTATGAAATAATAAAAGTTTTAATAATCGTAGAAAATATGTCATAAATAGTTTGACTATAAAAGTAATAATAACTAAGCACTTGTTATTGTTGCAAATTAATTAAAATTACCCAAATATTCATTAAAATGAATTTTGCTCGTAAACCTTACTCGCCGCAATAACACCAAATGTTGCTAAACAGTTGTCAAGAGAGAAAGGGAGAGGGCGAGCAAGTATTGGAGATATTTTCAATATTTTAGTGACTTTTACGAGGGTAATCGTATACGTTCGTGGCTAACTCGCTAACTCGCTTGATAAACTGCACTTAAATATGTTTTGCTTTAATGTTCCATTTCTCTGAATTATTGTTGTATTGCTGTGCACTTTTTTTTAAGTTTTTTTTTTCTAAAGTTTCATTAAATTGGCGCAATCTTTCATCTTTTCTTTCTGAAATGTCTTCTTCTTCTTCTTTGCTCTTCTAACTTATAGTTTTTTTTTTATATTTTTTTCCTTTGTTACTAATATTGCATTATAGAGCACGCACACACAAAATGAAAAATAATGAATTATGTTAAACACATAAATTATGGTTATAATGTCCTCAAAAGTGTCGCATTACTTGCAAATGTAAATTTATTTATTTATTTTTATGCTATATGTGCGTGGAATTTGCAACATAAGAATGCATGATAATGTAACAGGAAGAAGATCTCTTTTTGTAATTTACGATTTGAATGCTAAAATGTCCGTTGAATAGCGGTCGTTTTTCATTTTAATGGATAATTTTGCTCACATTGAAATTGAGTATGTGTTGGTAAGTTTATGAATTAAATTTCATTATTTTATCTAAATTGATGCTGACAGAGGGTAATCTTTAGAATTTAGACGCGCGGGAGGGTATGTTTACCAAAAACGGACGTACAGACAATTATGTTTAAATCGATTTCGAGTTTATATGGTCGTCTTTAAACGTCTGCATACATACCCCCGTTGTTCAGGTGGTGGATATAACAATGATTTCGAACAGCTGATACTATTTTATGTCACATGAATTGAATGCGTTTGAGCTGAGCTCTATAAATAATATCAGCTGCCGTTTGCTTTGGTTTTGTTTAACTTGTAGCAAAAACTGCGGCTCTCTCGCTCTCACAAAAATTACTTAATGCTAAGGAAACTTTTGTTGTAATTATTCTCCCCCATAACTAAAAAGGAAATATGTTAAAAAAAACGAAACAAGCCTAATATACAATAAATTGTTTAATTTATTGTTTTGTTTTTGTTATTTTTAAAATCATCATTATTATTATTCTTTTTGTTGTTATTGTTTATTGTTTTTATTGTTCGTTTATTCGTTTAGTATTTCTTATTGTTTTTTGTATTATTGTGTCAAGGCTTGCGGCATAATTTTCTTACGCGTTAACTTATACATAAATGTATATAAATATGCAGGTATATGTGTGTGTGTGCTATGTAATATACAAATAAAAAGTATATTTCCGTTGATTTACTTTTTAAAACAAAGAATTAAAAATTTTAGTACTAATTTTATGTCAGTGCTACAAATCAATTTTTGCAGAAGTACGAGAAGGTACTAATTTTAAAAACGTATCAAAAATGAAATTAGTTAGATTTTTAGCTCTGAAATGTATTAATAAATAAAAAGCCGAAGTTTGGCTTAGGCCAAAACTTAAAAATCGTGGGCATGGGAAGTTCACAATTACGTCAATGCTTAGATAGACTTAGAATATATATATTGAGCAGTCAGAGACCCTTGTTGTAAACAGTGGTGTTGTGGTGGTCATAATTATAGTTCAAATATTAAATAAATATAAATAAATTAGTACTAAAGTAATATTTTAAGTAAAATTTTAGTACTTAAATATTATTTTAACAATTAGTACTATTCGATTTTTTATATCAATTTTTAGTACAACGTATATAAGAGGTAAACCTTTTTTAAATTCACGGAACACTTCTGATTACGTGATAAATATATGTAACACCGGTTAAGAACCAGTGTTCTCTGCGCATGTAAATACTCTTAAGTTTTTGATCCTTTTAAGTATTGATCTACGGACAAATATTTTTCATATTGTACTAAAAAAAAATCTACAGACGAACAATTGTATAAACAACTTATTTCAACAGCTAGACCTACAGTTTGTTTTGACAAATTTTGTATGTACAGTGTTGTATAAAACTTTAATTAATTCCTTGATTTTGTTTTTTTTTTATGAAAAAAAAACAACAAAATAATTGCCTTTTCTAATCTCTATCATAAAAATATCAATTTTTCTTTATACAATATGTTTACTTAACAAAGCGTATAAATTTCAAGAACATACACAAATACAACACCAATTAATTATATATTAATTTATAATCAAGCTTATTATTCATTAACACTGAAAGGAATAGAAGAAGGAGAGAGAGACAGATAGAGCGAATCATATCAATTTAATCACAATGTTAACCAAGTTTCGCTAAACATTTCCACCTCTTAGTCACTTTGTACGAAATAAGAAAAAAACGTTTTTCTACAATATATGATAATAATAACAATATTAAGTGAAAAAGAGCGTTAAGTAGGAGAGGATAATTAAAAGAGTAAGAGACAAATATTATATATAAAAAAAGTAACATTAAAAGTTTGACACACACACACACACAATTTATGAATGCACCCTCCTTAAGTGTTGAAACAAACAAACAAACAAAAAAACAAAGAGCTAAGTAGGTATTAAATAAGCAAAGTGTACGCAGCAACGAACAGAACAGAACAGCGCACGGTGTAAATCTTCGTGCTAGTGGTGTATTTTTAGAGAGCAGTCGAGCAGCACTTTTAAACAATGTAATAAAAATGTAATAACATTAATGCAACAACAACACTAAATTCCACACCACGATGAGAGAATTTTTTAAAAGAAAGACATATTAAAAAAAAAAAATTTAAACAAAAACAATTAAATCACACGTTTAAGGCTAACGTTCGCTTAGTTTTTTTAATGTTTTTTTTGTTTTGTTTTTTATTTATTTATTTTTTACTTATTTATTCATTTATTTATTTTTTTTATTATACACACGAACGTCAAAAGCTTTGTGGCGTCCTTTAAATTTTTTTTTTATTCTTTTTATTTAATTTTTTCTCGTACGCACACCTACACATTTAACAAATACCGTTCGATTACAACTTCATGTTTTGTTTACACTTTATTATTGTTGTTGTTGTTGTTTTGTTTTGTATTTGATTTGTTTCTTTTGCGTTTACTGATGATTTCAAGTGTTCTTCAATCATTCATGATTCCTCATAAAGAGTCAGTTGGGCATATGCTATACGCTCGCAACAACATTTGATTATAACGGATGGTTGTACTCGTTGCTTGGCTGCTATTTTGATTTTTATTATTTCTTTATTTTATTGTTTTCGGTAGAATCGAGTGCCGTTGGCAGTGCGTTTCTAACAAAATGTGTGAGATAAAAATTTAACTGAACATTAAATTCATTTAAATCAGGTTGAATAATTTCCAAACACTGTTTATAATTTATTTATATTCTAATTAACAAAAAGTGACTGACTGACTGACTGGCTGGCTGGCTGACTGACTAGGTGGCTGCCTAGCTGACTAGTAGCTGGTACAACACTATTAAGTGAGTGGTAGATTTAAAATAATGATGCGTTCTAAATAGAGAAAAATGAACGTCGTCGACGTGTACACCGTGTTTGGCTGTCAATGGAATACTGATGGCACGAGCCGTACATTTTTCTTATGAATGTCAAACTCAACCAAACAACTAACTAGTAAATATAGCCAGCACAGCCAACCAACCAATCAACTAAGCAGCAGCAGCGATGTTAACACTCTCTTCGCTTTACATTTCTAGAGTAAACAATAACAGAGTGACAACTCAAAAGAAAGTTAAACTGATTCCGTTTACATTCCATTTTCATTTCCACTCGCGAGTATTTTCTCAAACTAAAAACCACTGAAAATTTTTGTTTAATTAGTTTCGTTGTATCGGTAAACGGGAGTCATTCATTATACAAAAGTCATTTCGTGAAAAAGCGTTTTATGGAGAAGAGTTCTAAAAAGGGTTTGATTTGGTCGAACATAAAAAATGTAGAATTACGAATTTTTCTCATATAATGAATGAAGTGATGGAAGATGTTCTTTGGAAGGGCGTTTCAAAAACAAGCCGACTGGGTCCACATTTGGTACAAACTTTTATCAAGTTAATTAATTGATTATTCACAAACTTTTGTTATAAAAAAGATAAGAAAATGCGAATTTTCTCTATATACAATAAAAACTTTCTTTATAAAAGGACATAATAATAGGGGGAGAGGTTCTAAATATGGTTCAATTAAGAACAAAACATGTCCTTGTACAAAATATTATCAAAATATTGGAAAGAAATTTATGATCTATAACTTGTTGTTTCAGAAACAGATAGACGGACAGACGGTCATAGGTAAATCGATTGAAAAGGTGGAATCGGTATAATAAAATGTGAATCTCCGTTTAACCGTTTAGGAGTTACAAAAATTTGGTTAAATTTAATATTCGCCTTATATTTGGGATGTAGGGTGTAGAAAAATGTTGTAAAAAAATTCTCTAGCAAAATTTTACTTTTATACAAACAAACAACAACAACAATAATAATAATAATAATAGGAAGTAGTGAAGCTCACAGAGAACATTCGCAAGTACTGCTATACCCTCTCTCATCTGACTATCTCATCATCATCATCATCATCATCATCATTACTTGTTTAATTTATAACTATGTGCACACTATGTACGTACGTAGGAGGCTTTACTAATTGCATTTACTTTGTAGGTTAAAATATATAAACTTCCGTTTCCTCCTACCTCTTAATACACACACACACACACTCGCACACAAACAGACTCGCCAAATTTTAAATAAATAAATAAATAATTTTTTATTACAATTTTCTCTCATTCTAATATTTTACAATGATGTTATAACTCTCTCTCTCTCTCTATGTCTTTTGACTCTCTGTGAGTGATTTTGTAATTTAAATGGTGTCACATCTACGTTTGCTTGCACATATATTGGCGGCAGTGATGGTGATGGCATTGTTGTGTTGATGAGTAGAGCAGAGTAATGCTTGGTTTAGTTGAGTGTGTGTGCGTGTGCATGTTTGGATATATGTGTGTGATGTAATTCCATAAAATCATACACATACCGTTTAACATTTTAATGAAATTATTTGTTATTATTAATGAAGTACAATAACAATAACAACAATTTTTTTTTTTCCAAATAAAAAATAATGAATTTCTTTTTCTTGATTTTTTCTTTATAATTATTTGTTATTATTGAAGATATAAAGATAGCAATAATATAAACAAATAAAATAATTTATGATTTTTGTGGTTTTCTGCAGATTTTTTAAAAAATATACACACACAACAAAATATCGAATGTTCAAATGTATACATGAATGTCCATTTATTTGTGCAGTGCGTGTGTATGTATGTATGTTTATATAATGATTGTTGAGTTTCGCTTCTATTCTACTCGTCACAGCATAAATTATGTTGCTTACTTTTCGCACAAATGGTCAGCAATTAAATAGATTGTTAGGTCCTGATATTTACATGATAAAAAAATTTGAGTTTGTAAACGTGTATGTGCTTTACATGTGTTTATCATGGTGAAAAAGGATAACGACAAGAGTAGCAGAGGCGGGCGTTATATCATTTTCAGAGTATAAAACTTCATTGTGCATCATTTTTGTGTTTGCTTCTTCTTATTCATTTTATTTAGTTTACACATCACAGTAAATATTTGTGTGTTCGGGGTCATTGCTTTATAGCTAACTTTTGTATTGAGATCGAAACGCCAGCCAAGAGATAATTCCCTTTTTTTTATACCCTAAATATAAGGTGGGGGTATACTAAGTTTGTCTTTTCTTTTTGCAACACCTAGAAGGAGACGTCAGAGACCCTAGAATGTATATATATTCATGTGTACGTGTGCCTGTCTGTTGTTGAGATTCTTACGGACACAAATTTTGAAATATTGAACTAAAATTTTGTACAGAAACTTTGGTTTTTGGTTTTGACACACAGATCGCAAAATTGCCAAAATCGGTCATGAGCCACGCCCATAATCTATACATGTCTTTATATCTGCCACTAAATTGAGCTATCTAGTTGAAATTTAGTATACATATATTTACAATTATCCATCGACATGCTAAAAATAAGCGTAGTTAGGTAACAGACACGCCCACAATCAAAAATCTACATATCTACCATAAATTTGACCTATGAACTTAAAATTTGGTGTGCATATCTATAGTTATCCCTTCCATTAATGTGCCATAAATGGGCGTAGTCGAATAACAGACGTGCCCACAATTAAAAAAAAACATACTTCACGTATAACTCGACTTGCAAGCAGATACGTTTGGATAAAGAGCGTAATCATAAACCTCTCACGCTCACCATTGATAGATATGGAGGGTATTTAAGATTTGGCCTAAGCCAAATTTAGTTTTCTCACTTGCTTTTACTAAAATTATAATAAATCTACTGGATATTAGAACATGTGGAGGGTGAAATAGAGAATAAAATTTCACTTGATATCAAAATTGACCTTTTTATTAAATAAAATAATAAAAAAAATTATACCGTTATAACCTGTTTAACAATTTTTAAGCATTGCTTTCGTTTTGTTCATGAATAAAACAAGTAAGAAAAAAGTAAACTTGGGTTAGGCCACATCTTAAATACCCTCTACATATATACATATACGAAAAGGAAGGCGCGGCAGATAAGTGATTATCCTCCATTAATAGCATTCTGCGTTGGATGCTGCATAAATATATTTCTCTTTTTGTAAATAGCAGGCGTATCTATTAACCCATTTTGTTCAATTTAAAAAAGAAACCTGTTTACAGGGACCATGCATTTCTGTTACAGCTCTATGCTTTAAAATTTACGACCCAGACGGAGCCAACGTTGCAGAGTCACATGGTTTTGAGAATATATATACTTTGTAGGATTTCTAATGCCTTCTTCAGATTATTACAAATGGATTAACAAACGTAGGATGCGCACCCATCCCATGTTGAGGATATAAAAAATCTCAAACACCCTTTCACTCCATAAACCAAATCCGCATAACAAGTTTAACTTAATTAAGAATGAAATTTAATATTTCACTAATGGCAAATACGCGGTATTTAAAGCAGTTATTTCCAAAAAGTACGGCATTTGATTATGTTCACTTTCCAAAGCTGACATTTGTTCGTGTCACTTTTTTAGTCATATCTATCTCATACATATGTTATGTGACAAATAATGCCACCCCCAAGGGACTTGTTTGCATAGCAAGCGTAAATCAACTGAATTTTTGATATTTTTTCTGTTGTCTTTGAATATCATAAAAGTTAATATTTCATTACGAGTGCAATGGCAGCAGCAACAAAACCAATCAAACAGCCAAACGAAGCCAAGCCAGTCAGAGCCAGAGCCAGAGCATACATAATAAGTATAAAAAGTGATGATTGTGCAAAGACTTTCGTTTGAACTTCGCTTAGTTGTTGCTATTGAGTTTTTAAGTAACGAGTCAGCGCATTATTCATTCTCTCTTGCTCTCGCACTCCTTCAATCATCCAGCAGTGTGCACGAGGTATAAAAATCATTAACTTAACAGCAAAATGTTAATATTTTCTGACGAGTGAGAGTGTGAAATTTCCACAAAACGTTTAAAAATGTTCACTCATTTTTTTGGGTGATATTGAGAACGCAGAGAACTAGGTAGTAACTAGTAAAACACAATCCAACACTTATATGATTTTATTATTATTAAAATGGAAAAACACACACACCGACAGACAAATTGAATGACAACTCAATGTTGATGGAGAAGCATTTATTTAAATATACTTAGGTGGAATAAATATATGTAAGTAAGTCATGATGTAGGTAGTAATGCCACTTTAGTGCTGTTCCTTTAATGATGAAATTTCTAATATTTTATGTGAAATGTAGATGTGTATTTGTATTCCCTACCCAAGTGGTGACAGCTTAAATTTTTTATTCTCTTTATAATTAACTCAGAAGAATAGGCAATATTTCCAACAATTTAACTATGTTCATCCGTCCGTCCATGTATTGTTAAAGTATTTAAGTGAAGTAGATAGACAGCCACGCCCACTATTGATAAAAGCTCTCATTGCTGTAAACCAACACCACACATTTTATGCTTAGCAAGGCAAGCCATTAAAAAGAGATATAAAAGTGGGAGAATTTCCAGTTTGGTTTATTATCCTTAAAAAGTTGCTATATAAACGTAAAAAAAATTTAAGAACATTTGATTTAGGCTAAATCTTAAACATCCTCTACATGTGGCCAACTTATATAGGAACTGTCATATAAAAATTGAAAGTGTTTGTAGAAAATGTTCTCTCAATATGTTCAAATGATTAAATCGACAGGTAGGGCATAAAAATATTTATTCTATTGATGCACGCATACACATACATCCTATTTGGGGACTCTCTTGAACTACTTTTTCGTTGCTGCAAAATTGTTTTTTGTTTTATTTCATGACTTAAGCACTCTTCCATTTTAACAATGAACCATCAATTATAAGACACTAATGCTCATTAGATTACATTACATATGTGTGCACACATAACACATTCAATAAATATATATATGAATTTATTATTTACAATATGTTTGCGTATACGAAATGCAATGCATTGTGTATAGAGACCATCAAGTGTTGAGCGGATTTTGATTACAAATTTATGTACATACACGACTGAAGTGAAACAAAACAAAACAAAGAACTAAAAACCAAAACAAAGAATTCTCAAATTTACCGACAACACCCGAAGAGCATTCACTTTGCTGCAACGTACGGTACGAGCAGAGACTTATGAAAAAATTCCAACAATATATTATGCATGAGTTTTGAATGTACAAATATGTTAAGAGGTGAATTGATGG
The DNA here is from genome assembly GCA_963978525.1 of Ornithomya fringillina. Taxonomy (NCBI): domain Eukaryota; kingdom Metazoa; phylum Arthropoda; class Insecta; order Diptera; family Hippoboscidae; genus Ornithomya; species Ornithomya fringillina. The sequence goes on along the minus strand of OZ021694.1, from coordinate 16,860,482 downwards.
AGAGAGAGAGAACGTATGAGATATTAAGAAAGAGCTTAAAAGTTAACGGTAGTGTTAACAGAGATACTCTACACATAAATTTAGAAGCAAGTCTTAGAAACAAAGCTTCACAGGTTTTTTTTTTTTTAATTATTCTCTTCACACGTACTAGTGCCCATGTGAATTGAGAACATTGAAGAGAGTACAATCAAATAAAGTTTAACATCTTTTAAAATACGTTCCTTGAGAGTTAAGTTTTACTGCCGTGTCTATACTATGATTAGAAGTTTGGCTTTTATTGTGATTGTTGTTGTTGTTGGTAATTGTAAGAAAATGCAAAAGAAATCGACCTATTTAAAGCCCAACATAAATGATATAATAACAATAATAACCCAAGACCGCATCAACAGATTTAGAATGCTTGCAACATCTTAATAATAATAATAATAATAACATAAATGTACAAGTAAGTAAGCCAGCCATAATTGGTTTAGGCGGAATCTAGAATACGCAGCACGTTTATGTGAGACTAGTGGCCGAGGTATATACAGATGCGCCCTCTTCTATATTACTACTGAAGTTGAAATGCGAATTGTGCAATTTTTTTTTTTTTTGTAAATTGTGGGCGTGTCTATTATATAATGTTGCCCATTTTTCAACACATCAATGGAAAAATTGAATGTATTGAATAACAACTTAAAACTCTATTTTTGTAGTCGCTAAAGATTCTTATCAATCAATATGGGGCGTGGTTTTTAATTCGTCTTATCTTATCCAAGGACGTCTGGATTAAATTTCCATTTTTGCTAACATTTCTACAATCAATACACAGTTCAATATGCCATAAATTAGAAAGAGAGAGAGAAAGATGGTCAAAAACTGTTTTTATACGTTTTTTGTTGTATTCATCAAAGTTTTGTTTTATTTTTAATTAAACATAGACTTTAAACAGCTTGCCAAGCATGAAGAGTAGTGGCGCCACTATATACGATATAAACGATAACACACAACTGTGTTTTATAAACATACGCCCATAAGCACACGCATAAATATGTTGTTGTTGCTGTAAGCAGTGAAATAACATTAAAATCTACAGAAATCTACGCAGTTGATTACAGAGTGTAATTGATAGCGGAAAACAGAGTCAACATTACACACATTATAAGTGTATATTCAACGGCACCCCTCCGTCCGTACAGTACAAAATTCTATGGTTTCAGTTTCCACTTCTTTTTTTTTTTTTTTTTTTGTTGAATCCTCAACCTTAGTAATGAGGGTAATATTTACAAGAAATTTATCAAAAGGACGATTCACTTATACAGTCATGTCAAGTATTATAATTTAAGGCGATTTAGTTCTAGGCAGCCGTTTGTCCTTTCGTCTGTCTGTTACTTATACAATAATTTGTATTATTTTGTGTAATAAACTCGCCCCCTGGAAAAACGTGAATTCACTTCACTGCTAAGAATAACTGTACATTTTTAGGTTAAACAAAAGAAAATGTTATAGTCGGTCGAGTGCGACAGAGATCTTTTTTAAATTTGTGCAGATAGTTTCCTATACAAATGGAAATTTAGAAATGGGTTAACAGCCACGCCCAAAATTAACAAAAATTACTTATCTGTCAAGAAGAAAAAACTAGAAAAAAGAAATTAGAAATTGATAATAAATAGAGCATCTAAGGATATGCGTAAAATGGGCGTATTCGGATAACAGACACGTCCACTCTTTACAAGAATCTCTTTCTATAAAAAAAGGTTTTATCGATTCGTTTGATCACATAAAGCGAAATTAGCCTAAAGAGGAGGAAAGGCTTTCCACTTCATTGTGGATTTGTTCTTTTATTTAAATTTTATCTGAAACTATAATTTCCAGGTTTACAATTAAGAGAGCTTAACGATTTTGGAATTCTGGGCACTCCATTTTGTAAATTCTTCTGATCAAAAATATTAACTCTAAGAGAGACAATAATTTTTTTAATGCAGCTCTTGATCATTTCAACTATGTACGTGTCTTTAATTATATTTTTCTCATCTCTCCCACTCGTCTAATCTTTTCAACGCTCCTATGAATTTTATAGGCGCCTGGAACCTCAAACTGTCTGAAGCCACCTTGCCTCAACAATAAATAGATATTCTTAAAGTTTTATGTAAATTAACAGATCAAATAAATCTCTGATAGAGTTTTTACATTCCCGTCTCTCTTTTCTTCTGTCTCTCCCACCCATCACAACCATATTTATAATTGCTCCATAGAGTATATCTAAAAAGAAACCCTGCTTAACACATGCACAACCCCTACCTGCGGCACCATTACCACCCAATAACAACACCATGCACATAGTAAGTGCAATAAACATCCTCTTCGCTAGCCCGATGAACAGTGTGAGAGAGATAGAGAGCACAACGTATAAAAAGCCGAATACCAACGAATTGAAGCTTTATGCACTTTGTAAGCGAATAATAAAAGCAACAACAACAACAACAACAATAATAATAATAACGACAACAACAAAGAAGAGATTAATTTATATAGATACACTCATACAAGTGCACCTTGGAGGTCGGGGGGTATATTTACTTAGTCAAAACGTCTGTAACCCATACAGGGAGTTTTCATTGGCCTCCTCTGCTAAGTACATAAATACTTGAACAGCATCGAACTCTAAATCGATTTTTGCTGGTGGTAAAAATTGAGATATCGAATTCAAAATTTTACACTAAAAATAAGCAAAACCGATCAAAGAGCGTGCCTACAGTCCGGAAAGGGATTTTTTTTCCGAAAGTTTAAAATTGACATTTATTGACAAGCCTTTAAGCCGTTGGGGGGTGTTCAGGATTTACTCTAAGCCACATGTAGCCTTTTTTATTTGCTGCATGTACGTACGTATGTACAGCAGGCTTAAAAAGGTTCGTGTGAGAGGTGTCAAGCCATAGTAAATCTCTGCATAATTTACAATTTTATTAATTCAACAAAACAAAGTGTACGCGATACAATGTTTAAAACATATATTATATATGCGAGATATACATAATACACTTTTATATTTCATCATATCTCTTTTTATTATGTGCTTATGTACGCTGCATACTCTACATGCGAGAGGTCTTTTTATTTAAGTTTGAAAAGTGTTTAATTTTTCTCTTTGTGATTTTCAAAGCACGTTTGCTAGAACGGAAATGATAAATTAACTTATGTACAATGTAACTGACATAAATATATGTATGGCATATACGCACACACCCACACCCACATACACACATGCTTCATACAATATATTACTCTTTATTCATTTAACGAACCACGGATTTGTGTTACACTCGCTTGTTGCTGTTAGCGACTGACCAAGAGTTAATGCTTTAATGCGTAAGCGGTTTGTCGTGTTATTTCTTTTTAATAGTAAATATTTATTGTGAATATAGTTTAAAGAATTCAAGTATATAATAAATAAAACGTAAGTTAATGGTTTTGATTTTTGTCCATTCGTCATCTAATGCTGAAGTATGAAAAAGCTGAAAACTTGTACTAAATTTTCTCAACTTTTAAGTTTAATTTTACTGCACTACATGTTACACTGAACTAGACCTTTACGAAAATGGCGCATTATTTATAATGTATTGGGTGTAGGTATCAAAGGAAAGAATTTCATTTCAATGAATAAGTTCAGTGACATGTTTGACTGAAGAGAACAATCTTGAAAAATCACTTTTGACAAAGTGATATATATCCCTCCCCCGTGTATATATGATGGCGGGTATGATAAAATAAAAAAAAATCAAACAACTCAAGTTGTTTTAGCAGATCAAACAAGACCGCTTAATACCCTCCACCACTTGGCTCCAGAAATGATGCTGCATTTAGTTTAGTTGCCAGTAAACACGAGGTAGTGCCATCAAAGTCTCTTCATGAATAGTCCGATCACAGTTAATTATAAAGCTAATTGAATGTTCTTCACCAAATGTTGTCAAGAAATGTTAAAAATTGCGAGTTTTTCCATATAAAAAGGGGTTTAAAAAATGGGCCAATCGGATCCAAATATGACACAGTGAAATATTAAGCCATTTTTGTCAAAAAATATTAATAATTGCAATTTTTTTGTCACAAAAAGACTTCCATTATAATGGTACCTCATATAAGGAAGGGTTCTAAAAATGGCCGGATTCAGTCCATTTTTATTAGGGTTCTTCTTTGGGCTAATTCTTGTACCTGTACAAGACCAAATTTAATCAAAATATTAAATAAATTTAAAAAAAAACAACCAGTAGCTTACACACAAATTTACATGGACAGACAGACAGACATTGAAATTTAGACGGACAGACAGACAGACATGATTATATCGATTCAGATTTTAATTTATTTAATTGATGATAATGAACTGAAGGTGGGTGTGGTGGCATTTGTCTTTTTTTAGGAGTTACAAACATTTGTACAAACTTAATATACCCTCTGCCACAAGTGGTACAAAACTAAATTTGATTTAGGGTAAATCTATATACAATGTGTGGATGGACAGGTACATGATTACGCCCTCTAATGTGTTACGTATCAACTTGCAGGACGGTTTTTTTTGTATATAGGGGGGCGAGGTTCATTAAAGCGAAGAATGGAAAAGTTATAAATATGTGTATGTACCAAATTTAGGATAAGAAGACAGTCTTTCGTCTATTATGGGCATTATGTTCTATAAATAGCAACCAACGTTCGTATGTAACAAATTTCAACAAACACCAATAACTTCAATATCTCATACTACCCGACCGATAGATCGATTCAGTTTTCGATGCTGAGTATATATACTTTTGTAGGGTGTCAAACACCTTCTTGTGAATGTTACAAACGCGGAACAACAAACTTAGTCTTACGTGTAGGTTATAATAAAATAATTTTTTATAATTTATTGAAAATGAAAAAAAAAATTTTAATGAATCCTGTACCCCATCAATGTTGTAGAGTAGAACTAAAATAATAGCAACAACAACAATAGTAATAATAATAATAATGTATCCGTCCTTAAGTAATAAGTTCACCAAATACCATTTATAATGCAAGGAGAGATAGAGAGTGAGAAAGAGAGGGAGAAAGAGAACAATGCGCGTTGGTTCAATTTAATTAAAAAAATATTTCAACGAACGGAAGTTCATAAGGTGACGTTGCATATAACTGTGGCATGCAAAAGCGTACGCTAGTATTTTTTTTTATTAGAAATTCTACATAAGAATGAAAAACAACAACAACGCTACTCGTATGTGCGTGCATGTTTGTCCCAGCTCATAATTAAAACTATCAAAGACGATTAAAGCCATGATGTAAAATACTCTTAAGTGGCTTGCTACGTTTTGTTTTATTTCGTTTGTTATTGTAATTGCCTGGGCCTTATGGTTCTGTGCTGAACCACTTGTGACAGAGGGTATATTACGTTTGTGCGGATGTTTGTAACTTTCTTAGACATTTTCTTGAAATTTGATGTGAGTGCATCCTTGAAAATATACGCTACAAATTGGACCCAATTTAGGACCCCATCCTTTATTCCTAATATACTTTGACATATATGTATATACTTGGTGAAGAATAGTTTTTTAGCTTAATAAACGGCTGCGCCAAATTTCGACTACTTTTAGAACCCCTTTGCATATAATGAAATATCACGAAGTGACTTTTACATGACTTAAGTGGTTAAATGGTCTACCTTAACCGACCCTAACATGTTTATTTGATTCATTTGATATCATACAAGGAAGAACATTAAATAACTTACATATGTTTTCACAAAATGTAAAAATTAATTAAGCCATGGAAGAAAGAGAGAGAGAGATAGAGAAAGAGATGCATTCAACACATTAACATAACTTTCCTATATCTAAGATTCATAATATTTTTTGCATAAAACAGCTTTGCATGAAGCAGCGTTTATTATCGCATCGATACGAAAAAAACAGACTTTCATTAATTTCTTATGAACAAAGCAAAGCCACTGACTGTTTAGATGAGAGAGAGAGAGAGAGAGAGAGAGTCACAACTGGTGTTTGCTGCATTATTTTTTCTTCTTCTTCTTCTTCTTTTTTGGTAAAATTTTGTTGGTTTAATAAGATATAACTGTACCGGAGTATATTTTTTTTAGAAACTCATGCTCCAAAATTAAGTTTGGATTGCTTTCTCTCCATCGTCATCGTCATCTTCTTCTTTTCAATAAAAGCCCTAACAAATGCACGTTTTCGGTCTCATTGCAATTTTGTTTGTTTGTTTGACTCTCTATGTACGCACGTACACCTTTTCTCATTGATAGGTTTTAAGAACAACAACAAGTATAGCAGAGGTGTCATATAGCACAAGTATTGATAACGTGCTTGTTTTCTCTCTGATAATAAAAAAATGATAAAAAATGTACTAAAAATATTTCTAAAGGACTAAAATATGGTCTCAAAAATATTGTAGTATTCATTTACTAAATACTAGTACCAAGGATTAGTTATCTAGCACAAAGAAAACAACAACTGAGTACTAAAGATTAGTTCTCAAGTAGTGAAGATAGAAATTATTTCTTGCAACATTTGTATTAAATAATACAAATAAACTAAATGTCAACATTTAAAATGCATATGTATTGGATTGCAGTTGGACTAGCACTCTACGAAGTCTTGGAGATTTCCAAACTAAGCCCGCTCTAGGCATTCGCATTGTCGGCTTTTGATCCATACTAAAGTTATCTTATTGGGGTGCAACGATGATAAATAGTCTCTTCGTGCTGCACCCTGGATTACGCTAATAATCTATCACTATTGCACGCTATCACGCCCTTCTGACTAGCTGTCCTATCCCATTTCTCAATAAGATATTATCACTCTAGCAGTAAAAATTTCTAATCAAAATCCTCCTTATTCTAAATTTGAAAATATTTTCTAATTAAAATATAAACTGTGAAGGGTTTTACAACATATTGCTGAAAATTAATGTAATTTTTAATGTTTTTATACACTCCATATAAAATGGGAAGTATACCAATTTTGTCTTTCCATTTGCAACACTTAGAAAAAGGCCTACAAAACGATCTACACCATTTTAAGGTTAAATTGAGAACTTCCAAATTATAATTGAGAACTTGCAAGTTGAAATTGGGAAACTGAAGTTTTAAATTGAGAAAACCAAACTCAAATTGAGAAAACTAAATTGAAATTGAGAAAACCAAGTTCAAATTGAGAAAACCAAGTTCAAATTGATAAAACCAAATTCAAATTGAGAAAACCAAATTGAAATTGAGAAAACAAAATTCAAATTGAGAACTTCCAAATTCAAATTGAGAAAACCAAATTGAAATTGAGAACTACCAAATTGAAATTGAAAAAAATAAATTCAAATTGAGAAAACCAAATTGAAATTGGGAACTTACAAATTGAAATTGAGAACTTCCAAGTTCAAATTGAGAAAACCAAATTGAAATTGGGAACTCCCAAATTCAAATTGAGAAAACCAAATTGAAATTGAGAAAACCAAATTGAAATTGGAAACTTCCAAATTGAAATTAGGAACTTCCAAGTTCAAATTGAGAAAACCAAATTGAAATTGGGAACTCCCAAATTCAAATTGAGAAAACCAAATTGAAATTGAGAAAACCAAATTGAAATTGGAAACTTCCAAATTGAAATTAGGAACTTCCAAGTTCAAATTGAGAAAACCAAATTGAAATTGGGAACTCCCAAATTCAAATTGAGAAAACCAAATTGAAATTGAGAAAACCAAATTGAAATTGGGAACTTCCAAATTGAAATTAGGAACTTCCAAGTTCAAATTGAGAAAACCAAATTGAAATTGGGAACTCCCAAGTTCAAATTGAGAAAACCAAATTGAAATTGAGAAAACCAAGTTCAAATTGGGAACTTCCAAGTTCAAATTGAGAAAACCAAATTGAAATTGAGAAAACCAAGTTCAAATTGGGAACTTCCAAGTTCAAATTGAGAAAACCAAATTGAAATTGAGAAATTTAGGTTTTACCCAAATTGAAATTGGGAAAGTGAAGTTTGAAATTGAGAAAACCAAATTGAAATTGAGAAAATCAAAATTGAAATTGAGAAAACGAAACCAAATTGTAATTGAAAAAAATAAAATTGAAATTGGGAATTCAAAAATTAAAATTTTAAAATTTATCTCAATTGAAATTGGGAAAATAAAAATTGATATTGAGAAAATCAAAATTGAAATTGGGAACTCCCAAATTGAAATTAAGAAAATAAAAATTGATATTGAGAAAATCAAAATTGAAATTGGGAACTTCCAAATTGAAATTGAGAAAATAAAAATTGAAATTGGTAATTTAACATTTGAAATTGGGAAAATACAAATTGAAATTGAGAGAATGCACTTTAAAATTTAAATTGTAAGTTAAGAAAATTAATATTGAAAATTGGGTTTTTAGTAAATAAGATAAACCAATTTTTATGCTTCAAACTTAAATAAACCCAATTTTCAATATTAATTTTCTTAACTTACAATTTAAATTTTAAAGTGCATTCTCTCAATTTCAATTTGTATTTTCCCAATTTCAAATGTTAAATTACCAATTTCAATTTTTATTTTCTCAATTTCAATTTGGAAGTTCCCAATTTCAATTTTGATTTTCTCAATATCAATTTTTATTTTCTTAATTTCAATTTGGGAGTTCCCAATTTCAATTTTGATTTTCTCAATATCAATTTTTATTTTCCCAATTTCAATTGAGATAAATTTTAAAATTTTAATTTTTGAATTCCCAATTTCAATTTTATTTTTTTCAATTACAATTTGGTTTCGTTTTCTCAATTTCAATTTTGATTTTCTCAATTTCAATTTGGTTTTCTCAATTTCAAACTTCACTTTCCCAATTTCAATTTGGGTAAAACCTAAATTTCTCAATTTCAATTTGGTTTTCTCAATTTGAACTTGGAAGTTCCCAATTTGAACTTGGTTTTCTCAATTTCAATTTGGTTTTCTCAATTTGAACTTGGAAGTTCCCAATTTGAACTTGGTTTTCTCAATTTCAATTTGGTTTTCTCAATTTGAACTTGAGAGTTCCCAATTTCAATTTGGTTTTCTCAATTTGAACTTGGAAGTTCCTAATTTCAATTTGGAAGTTCCCAATTTCAATTTGGTTTTCTCAATTTCAATTTGGTTTTCTCAATTTGAATTTGGGAGTTCCCAATTTCAATTTGGTTTTCTCAATTTGAACTTGGAAGTTCCTAATTTCAATTTGGAAGATTCCAATTTCAATTTGGTTTTCTCAATTTCAATTTGGTTTTCTCAATTTGAATTTGGGAGTTCCCAATTTCAATTTGGTTTTCTCAATTTGAACTTGGAAGTTCTCAATTTCAATTTGTAAGTTCCCAATTTCAATTTGGTTTTCTCAATTTGAATTTGTTTTTTTCAATTTCAATTTGGTAGTTCTCAATTTCAATTTGGTTTTCTCAATTTGAATTTGGAAGTTCTCAATTTGAATTTTGTTTTCTCAATTTCAATTTGGTTTTCTCAATTTGAATTTGGTTTTATCAATTTGAACTTGGTTTTCTCAATTTGAACTTGGTTTTCTCAATTTCAATTTAGTTTTCTCAATTTGAGTTTGGTTTTCTCAATTTAAAACTTCAGTTTCCCAATTTCAACTTGCAAGTTCTCAATTATAATTTGGAAGTTCTCAATTTAACCTTAAAATGGTGTAGACATGTATGTCCGTGTGTCCGTCTATTGTTGGCATTCTCACGGTCGTAAATTTTGAGATATTGAGCTGAAATTTATTTTTACAGACACTTTTAGTTTTTGCACGCAAATCGCTATTTAAAATGGGCAAAAGCGATCAAGAGCCGCGCCCACAATCTATAAAAATATATATTAATGATGTGCCAAAAATGGGCGTGGTTGAATAACAGATGTGTTCGCAATCTACGAAAAACCACACTTCACTTAAAAATCGACTTTCAAACTGCGACGTAATGCTTAAACTATTAGAGAGCGTAATTATATCCCTGCCACGCCCACAATTATAGATATGAAGGGTTTAGGATTTGGTTTAAGCCAAATTTAGATTTCTTTTTTGTTTATTTCTCGCGCGCATACATAATGTTTAGCACAATATTTCTTAAATCATCAACATTAACAACATTTTCAATTTTCTGAAAAGAAAAAAGCAAAAAAATATTAAACTTCCTGCATTTGGTTGTTCTCTGGTTTCATTTAAGCCTCAGGTCATATAGGAGGGAGTCCGTATAGAGTGCTGTTCTATGCTACGTTTCCATACCACGTATTGTTAACTGTGTGTGTAAGTTAGCTTTCGTGTATTTATAGAGATTTCAACTACATTTCATATAAATTTTTTTTCTTGTTGTAATTCGTATCATTACTAGAGTTGCAACGTTCGTTAGTAATCGTCTGCTGCTGTCTATGCTTTATTCGTATGCGTCTGTGTGTGGGTATGTGTGTGTGATGCCGCCACCACTTGTCATCGTTGCGTCCAAATAGAATTCAATTACTTATGTTGATTGAGAAGATTTGCCTTTTTTCGATGAGATCTTGTTGTAGGTGATTTTGCTGTTCTTTTTCCTGCAATTCTATGTATTTTCGTTCACGTTTCCAATTTCACAGTCTTAGGTGAATCTAATATTTTATTTAGAACAAAATATCGCGGCACACAATGCAATACTATTATTCAGTGTAAAATTGTTAAGACGTCATGACTAAGAAAATGCAATGCTTGATCAATTGCTAACACCAGCTTCATCCGTACGTATGTTCGCGTTGTTGAAATGCTTATTGTACCAAAAATTAAGATATTGATCGAAAATGACAAATATTTTTGTTATATTCTAGTTTTTGTAGGCAGATTCTTATTTAAATTAGGCGGTATTGATCATAGGGCCACGCCCTCTTCCAGAAGGACAAAAATTAAGTTACAAAATTGAAATCTTTTTCGCCGCTGCCATTAGTGAACATTTTACTATAAATATTGTTCTATTTTTAACGCTAGATAAGTTTTTCACAAGGACGGACCTCCAGACAAAATTCGTTTCTACATAACATTTATATTATACATCACCTATAAATATGTAATAAATGTTTTATTAACCATTAAAAATTTTAGTTCGATAAGTGTTCTACTCTTAACATTACTTTAGTTTTTCGCAAGGACGGATGCCCGGACAAATATTTTTATAATGCCTAACATTCATTTCTGTTTAGATAATGAATAAATGTAGGGTGTTATATAATACGGCTTGAGTGTGTTTTTGTTACAAATATATTTACGAAAATATTGCGTTTGGAACGATAAAATATCGATTACTTGGTAAATTGTTTGTTTGACAATTCACTGCATCTCTCAGCTGTAGGGGTTATTTAACCCCTCTTACACTCTCTTTCCTTTTCTCTCTCTTGCTCTCCGTCCCTCTGCTATTCTCCGCCAACAATTTCAGGCATGACCGCCTAGACACAGACTTATAAAAATCATTTATTATTGTTATTGCTTGCAGTTTTATGCATACATACAATCTTGCTGTTGCTCATAATTATGACAATTTATTTCCTCTGTCTATACTATAAAATGTTGCAACCATACTGCAGGCCAAAGATTTTTTACTGTTTGTAATTTGTTGTGTAAGGGAAGATAAATTAACAATAATTAATAAAACATTAGCAATAATTTTTCTTAAACGAGATTTGGAGAAATTTTTTTTTATTAGACATACGCTTGAATTTAAACACATTTTCAGTGAAAAACAAAAAAAACAAAAATTTTGAAAAGAAAAAAATTATACTCTATGAATTTCTTTGAATCCCATTCTCACGTCTCAAATTGAAGATTTTGGTCTTACGTGTGCACTCACCTAGTGAAATATGATTTTGTGCCTCCACGTATATATAGGCACAGAGGGTGCCAATGAAATGATATGAATAGCTTTCCAACACATTAGTATAATTGGAACCTTTTTTTTTTGTCTTTATGCTGACATCACAGGCACAGCGAGCAACAAGAGAGTTAAAGTAGGCATGCATTCCAAGCCAAATAAGAAACGGGGAGCATAACAATTGAAGGAATATTATATACAAGTGAGGTAGTTTGTGCATGTGTGAGACATTCAGGGAGAAACGCACACACACACACACACACGCACACAGAGTGCAATGTTGGTTGGTTTACCCTCATTTTGGTGGTATAGTATAGTTAAGAGTATAGAGTGGTGTTCGTTGTTACACGTTTGCATGAATATCTATGTAATTGTTTGCACACACACATATACACGCATACATATATTACGTTTTATAAAGTGTTCGTTATATGCTTGAAAATTGCAGCTGCTTGTTAGTCAAGTTTGCATTATCATCATCATTATGATCATCATCATCATCATCATCGTCATCCTTATTATTACGTGTTGTTGGTGTTGCTGTTGGTTAGTGTGTTTTCATCACTTTGTGTTTTTTTGGTGTTGCTCTTATTCATTCTCTTTTTCTGTCTACCTCTCTTTCACTCTATCACATTACACACTTTTTCTTGGATTACTGTGCTATTGCAAACATTATTATTTGCTGAAATATAATTCAGAGGGATACTTCTATTACTTCTACTACTACAACGTATAAAATGCAACGCGGACAGATAGACATACACTAACACGCACACATCTGTATATGCATATACGAGTATAATATATACATAAAGTATTAGAGAATTACAAAAAAAGAAGAAAAGAAAGGAAATAAAAATATTTGGTGAAATTTAAATGAAATGCTCACATAAGCGTATGTACGTAGTGTAGCAGATGAAAGTTGTTGGTTCATTTACAGTTACATTTTAGACGAAAAGAAATTCCCCAATTTACCAAGCAACTGTCATGGAAGGGGTTCCTTTTAACATGATGTAAAGAAAATAATTTAAATTAAATCCGATTGCAAGCGTTTGTGTCAATTTTTTATTTTTTCTAATGGCAAACATATGCTTAAAGAAAGGTTACCCAGAGGCTCCAAGAAACGCTCTTTAATGTTTGCTGAAGTAAACTCACATATATACAAAAATAATGGGTGTGGCAGATATCCGATAACGCCCTTTAGTAGTGTACATATTATGTTCAAATCAGATTCTTTGCTAAATAAGATTTTTTGTAAAAAAAAGGGCGTGTCTGTTATTCAACATTGCTCATATTTAGCACAATCAGACTAATGGACTAAGTGTAAATAAATCTCTGTCAAATAAGTTTGTTATTTTTAAGTGGATGTGTCACCCCGTCCATTTTTAGTAAAGCGATAAATAATAATAATAATAAAGTGTGCTGTAACTGTTAGATAGATTTATGTCGATTGTGGGCATGGTTCTTAACGGTCTTCGTTTTATTTAAAGCTTCTGAAGCCATTAAGGATATAAGAAATTTTATTGATATTAACAATAAATCTTTAGTACAGAAATTGTTTAACTTGAAATGATCCCTTAAATCATCAATCGATCTGTAGAGAGGGTAAAATCGTATAGACCACATTTTCAGAACCTTTTTCCATACAATGATATTTCACGAAAAGATTTATAGGGAAGTGACTCGGATATAAAAATAAAACTAAAGTAATGGTAGCATAATTTAAGGAGCCAAGTGTTGTAAGGCAGCGATACTCAAACTTTTTAAGGTGAGGAGCCCTCCAAAGGCACAATAATTTACAGAATCCCAGTAGTTCAGTAATGAAATGCCAGCTGCCCAACACCAAAGGGTTTTGCGGAACACTTTGATTTGGCTCACAAAGCCTCAGGGCTCCGCTTCAATTTCAGAATCGCTGTTGTAGGGTCAGGCGTGACCTACTTATAACATTTTCATTTATTTTTAATTATAAACTTCTGATTATGAAAAATATTCATAAGAAATGACGCATTTTGTTGTTGTTGTTTATTATAAAAATATATAAAAATAATCAACCCTTTAAGTGCAGCATTTATTTAGATGCTTATAATTATTAGAATATATGCCACTTAGACCACAAATGGTTGACTTTTGTAGCTATGTTGTTGTTGTTGTTGTTGTTTTATCTGTACGTATACATATTTTTTTTGTAATAAATACGTTTTTATTATTTATATGTCTACGTCAGACATGCAAGTTCAGTCAGCACAATAATCTGATAAAAAAATTTTATTTTTTTTATTTTTTAATAATCAAAAATGAAATTAAGAAAATCAGCAGCAATTTTTTTTTTAACTCATGCTTATAACTGCGATTTAACAATTGTAAGTGGGGGTCAAGGTGCTGCTTTTGTACCATGAGTACCGTGGATAAATTCACTTATTCATCAGTGCAGTATGGTGAAATAATTATTTGTCAAACTGTCCACACCGATACATGAAATATGTAAATGTTTCATTCCAATGTCAAGTTTTGTGTACAACAAAAACAACAAACACAGCAACTACAACGGGTTGTAAAATGACGTCTTTTCATGCGCAAAATTTACGATTCGATGCCCGGCTTAAATCAGTGCGTGTGTGTGTGTGTGTGTGTGTGTGTTTGCATATTGAACATTTACATGTATATTGGCGTTTATTATACATTTAGTTTTTTTTTTTTACTAGAAGAGATAAGATCGGTGTATTTATAGATTTTTTCTAGAGTTTTAAAGATTAATAATGACAACAAAAACAACAACAATAATAATAATAGTAATGATTATGAAAGGCGCAAGTACAAAAGTTTGGCTTAAGCTAAAACTTAAATAGCATCGCTGTCTATAAATAAATTAGGGGCGTGGCAGTTACCCTTTAAAACTGAATCAACGTACACGTCGGATTCTGCACAAAAAAAGTTTGTTTGTAAATTGTGGGCATGTGCGACCTCGCCCATTTTTTGACACCATCCATTATATAATATTGTAAAGAAGAAAAATAGCGCCACCTATTTTTCTTTTACAATCGCTAGTTTTTCATCACAGCAATGATTTTGCCAACTCTGCCGAGTCAGGGCCGCCAACTTCAACAAATGACCCTACCTGGGGTGAAAACGTCCGTACGAGAAAAAGAACGTTCGAGATGTGCGAAAATCGAACGTTCGAGAGAGCGTATGAGCGATTTCCGTGCATAAAAGGGAGCACGAACAGAGTTGAGGTATCATTCAGAGCGTAGAGATTCAAAGTCAAAGAATACTAAGATTATTCGCAGAATTCGAGTATTTTAATTTTTAAAATATAATTTTTTTGAGAAATTCTAATTTGTAAACTTATTAAAAATAAAAAAATAATAAAGTTTGTTCTCTTAAAAATTAAAATATATAAAACTGAAAACTAAAAAAAGTGAAAATCTCAGTGAACCCTGGTGCCGACGGTTTTTCCCCGGCACGATTAAATTAATCTTTTTAATATGTGTAAATAAAATTTAAACTTCACCGCAAACATATTTTTGTCGATAGTGGGCGTGACTCCTAACTATTTTCACTAAATTTCAGTAAAAACCTGCAGGTAGAAGCTCATTATCTCCATATAAAATTTTGTGTAAATTGTGGTCTCTTATTCGACCATTTCTGGCAATTCAATGGATGCTGCAATTAATGCATTTCATATTAGAACTTCACTGGTTTTTTTTATATTGCTAATAAATTGAGTTTTGTGGTTTGTGGGCGTGGCTCTTAACCGTTTTTTAACCAATTTAAATAGAAATTAAAAGTGCAGAAACTGAAATAATAGATTTTGCCAACGGCGTATACGAATACACGATCGGGCACGGTTGATATTGATTCAGACTTTATAAAAAATTTATATTTTTATAAGGCCCAAGGCGCCATAAAATACCTACAATATCACATGATGAGTATAAAAACATCAATGAGTCAAAATAACAACAATAACAACAATAACAACAATAATAATGAATTATGAAATCAGCTTCAATAACAAAGAAAAACGTCCCCAATGATGAATAATAACAACAAATGAAATGAATAAATTGAAAGCAACATGTTGACATTAAAAATGCTAACATGTTGCCATACTTTTATCATGGAATGAAGACCGCCTGCGGTCAATAAGAATTCGTTGCCGATATGTGTGGTTTGCTCATCATTCTTAAACCAAATTTATACCTGCTTGTAGTGTATGAAGGATTGATTGTACATAGTGTGAATCATGGCAGACATGATAAATAAAAAAAAAAAGGTTGATCTTGTTTTGAAACAAAACGTTATCCATGAAGCAAAATAAATGTTCAACCCCCAGTAAGACTGGCAAAGAGGCGACAACGTAACGTAACGCAAACTACACTTTTTACAATTTTGTGCTTTTTACAACAATTTCAAAGTTATCATTTATTTCTTCTCTGTGTGTGTGTGTGTGTGCATTTACTTCAATTTACATATCATTTGAATATCGACAGATATTCTAACATGCGTGCAGCGTACCCATTGCCTGTATATGTGTGTGTATGTGTATGATCATGGTTTGTGCATGTATGTATGTGTTCTATACATCTATATATATATGTAATTGCTATATTATATTTCCTGTTATGTTATATGTGTGCATATGTATAAGTGTGTATGTGTTTTGTAGAAAAGAACGGAAGTACATCGACCTGATGCTGCTGCTGCTAAAAGTTATCGTTGCTGTTCTGTTTTATTGCTTGTTGTTGTAATGTAAAATGGTATGAATTTTGCCAAGTTGGTAATATTGTTAATGTTGTTGTTGTTGTTGTTGTTGTTGTTTTTGTTAACTATAAATTGGCATCATTCCGCAGTCGGTATTAAAGGTAATTTGTGTGTGTTTCTATGTGAGAGTGAGTGGCTGTGTGTGTGTATGTATGCATGTATATGCGTGTGTAGGTGGGTGTTAAAGATATACAAGTGAGAGCCTCAATGATAATTTAGTGCTATTGCTGCTTCGTGTTTTTTCTTCTTGTTGTTGTTGTAATGTATTAAACGAAACTTGACTTTAAAATATTTTCAACAAGTAAAGAAACTCCGTCTTTAATATTCTCTACATCTATATAAACCGTGGGCGTGGCAGTTATCAGATTATCTGATTATCAAGTCGGATTCTGCTGCAAATAAAGTGTTTTGTAAATTATAGTTGTATCTAACCCCGCCCCCTTTTTGATATATCAATGAATTTACTACAAATTTTCGGTGTCGGTATAAATTTTTAGTTTAATTTCTTAACATTTGCGGCCGTGAAAAAACCAACAGCAGACGGACGCACGGACAGATATGTTTAGATTTATTCAAATGTTGATGTTGATGAAGAATTTATCTACTCTTGCGAACGTAATGACAAACTTGGTATAGTAGCTCATCTTAGGTGAGTACTATAAAAAGGAATGTCCGCCCAAATGAAATTTAAATTTTCATGTTTTTATTAAAATATTGCATAAAAGCAAAAAAGGAGAAAACACACAAGTTCACTTGTTTTTCAAAAAATATTTCATTGAAGAGAATGATGTTTGAAAAAAGTCACTTATACGACGTGTGCTGTGCGAGGAGAATTCTTGCAGCATTGGGTTGGAACACAAGGCTGTTTAACATCCAACCAACTAAAGTTAACAAATCAGCTATTTTCGAAAAATAAATACATGCCACTCACACCAAGGCAAAGTAACTGTGTGCTCGCACTCTACGACTGCTCTCTGGAGGTAAAACATATAAATGAGCTTTATCGATTTTGGACTTGTAGTCGGTGTGCGGCTTTAGATGGAGATGATTTTAAAATAAATTCAACAATATTTTTACTGTAATTGTGTCAGAATAGTCTTTAAATTCATTGCAATTGTTAACGTTGATAACTCCCCGGAGCTTGATTTATACAAAATTTATTTTAGATTTGAACAGAGCACTTGTGTGCCAGTTTTATAATGTCATTTAAGCAAATCTAATCTTCTTCTTCTTCTTCTTCCTGTTCATTCTCGTCTGTCATTTTCTTTAAGTAACTTGGAAAATCCGAAATATGTGAATAGAACAGATTGACACGACGAGATCATAGTTCGTTATATAAAAGTTTTCTTGTTTTTTTTTTTTTATAAGCATGTGTGTGTGTGTGTGGGAGCATAACTTTTAACAAAAACACAATTGACAAAATTTAATCACATACTTATGCACTGTACACCTAATACTACAATATTTTTGTTGCATGGTAATATGGAAGAAGACCGACTTGTACAATAGTAGTGCTTTTGCACACAGATTGTAAAGGGAGAGAGAGAGAGAGAGAAACACAGTTAAGGAATGAGTTATATAAGGCATACTTATACTTGTTGTCGAATCTAGGTTTTTTTGTTTGTTTTTTGCCACAATTGTGTTAGTAAAATTAAACACACTTAACGTAACTGTTATATTGTGTAATAATACAATACAGAGCTTGGGTCAAATCTTCAATACCATCTACATCTATATGCAAAGGATGGGCGTGGCAGGCACATGATTACGCCCTCTAATAGTGTATATATTACGTTGCAAATAAAAATCTGCTCCTTACTGTAAACGTACGTGTGTACGATATGGGCGTGGCTGCCAATTTTTTGAACATCAATGAAAGGTGTACCGAATCCCAACTCCATAGCACAATTTTTATGGCAGATGAATACAATTTTGTCAATTGTGGGCGTGGCTATTGACTTATTTTGTTCATTTCAAATAACTGAACTAAAAGTGTCTATTCACAATTAATTAATTAGAAAATGTATGACCGCGGGAATGTCAAAACGAATGGCTGCAGAGACATACACATCTAGATCGATTAAGTTTTTGATGCTAATCAAGATTATAGAAACTTTATAAAAACTCTAACGCCTCTTTTTAGGTGTTGGAAATGGAATGACAGACTTAGTGGAGTGTATAAAAATGCAATACATTTGGCCAAGGCCAAACGTTATATATTTTCCCAATTATACACCACTTAGTACCACAAATAATGCAATAAGTAGTTTAGTACATCAGTAGAGGCCAATCATTAAGTTACTTTGTGAAAAAGTATTATATTAGAAAGGGTTATAAAAATAGTTCGATTGGGTCCAAATTTGGCTCCAAAGTATTAAGTATTGCGAATTTTTCATCATGTAAAGGCTTATTTTAAATATGAACGTTATATGAGGAGGACTCCCAAAAATGGTCCAATTTAAACAATAGTGCAAACTTAGGTCCACGTACCAAGTTTCATTTTTATACGAACGAACCAACGAACCGCTTAACTCACTGAAGGTGTGCACATCTAGAGGACGTACAGACCGCGAATCAAATCTTAATAATCATGTGAACTTATGCACAAATTTACGTGAACACACAACAAACAGACGGGTATGCTTGCGTCGATTCAGAAAGTGATTCTAAATCGATCGGTGTAACATAAGGTGGGTCTGTCTTTAGCTGTTTAGAAGTTACGAACTTAGTATGTCCTCTGCCCCAAGTAGTGCAGGGTATAAAAACAACTTTCGTAAGAACCTACCATTTCAAGGCATGTTCTTCATAACAATTTTTATTGAAATATCTAAAAATGTTAGACCCCTTGGTTGATTCCAAAAATATACAAACATACGGAGTTAACCGATTTAGAAGATTGAGATATAAAGGCAGAGAAAATATTGACAGACAGGAAGCATTGTCTGAGCCGAAATGGTATACATCACGCTTTAAAAAATGATTGAAAACGACGTAAAGCTTTAAAATTTATTATATTGGTTAAGTTTTTCTTAAAAAAAAAAATAAATAAATAAATAAGTAAAAGAAGAAAATGTTAACAAATAGAAGCCGTGTAAACTTATATTCTCTTATTGTTGTTGTTGTTATTGTTATTATTATTATAATATCACTTTCCCAAATCCCAAAAAGAATGTCTTACGCTTATAGATACTTATGGAACACCGTTATACTCTCTATGCTACATAATATAATATATATATGTGTGTGTACATGTGTGTATATATTCCATTTATAAAATGTCAACATCAATGTACACTTTTGTTTATTATGTGGCATATAGGAGCAAACACAATCTGACTGGGAAGAGAGACAACTGTTGGTGACAGTTAAACTATGCCATTTACATATACACGTACACGCACACACAATAGGAGGCATATATACAACTTTGATTGTATGTATAATACACGGACGACTACTTACTACCATAAATATATTGTATAATAAAATAAATGTGTGCCAATTTATAGTTTATTGATGTTATGTCATCGTGCCCGACACTACAGCGACCACAGCCATCACAGTCATCACCATCAACTCACCCACGTCCACATAACAGTACGAACTTTTGATATGATTGGCATTTTAGTTATAATATAATATCTTTTCAATTTGTAAGATTAAGTTCAAGTTGTAGAAGTCACCACCACCACCACCACCACCAGCTTTTAGTGATGGTTCATATTATGATAACATTAACCATTTACATTTTTCGTTTCATTTGTGTTTCTATTACTGTTACAGTTAGGTCCACGATAGATGGCAAATGACATATTGTGTGTGTATATATAATAGATGAGATTATTACTCTAGAGAGAAAATGAATAACAAATCTCAGCATGAAACTTTAGACTAATACAAATATTGCTTCGCTTGGAAATTAATTTCTTCACCAAGAAACTGTGTGTGCGAGTGGGCACATAGCTGTTATTAAGCAGATCGATTAAAACACAACAGCAATCTGTGTAATAAAATGTATTCAAGACCATACGGTCGGTTTGGATTTGCACAAATTGACACCGAGACATTATCTGTAGATGTCGTATGGAGACATTTGTGTCTATTCGGTCAGTACGGCACGAATTCTACGAGAGCTGTATGAAATTTCATTAACTTTTATATACTGCACCAGTTCTAGGGCATGTTGAGTCTCGGAATTTCAATTACAACATGTGTCCGGATGTCCAGCCATAGTTCTTACACCCTACAAATAAAGTGGGGGGCATGTGAAGTATGTCATTCCATTTGCAACACCCAACAGTAGGCGTCAGAGAGCCTCCTAACTAATATATATTCTTGATGTACATAAAAAGCCAAGTCGATCTAAACATATATATCCGTGTGTCTGTCTTTTATTTTAAACTTTGCAGTATTGGACTGAAATTTTTAGCTCCAGCATGCAGATCGCTTTTTTAAAGGCGGAAATTTCGATCAAGAGCCGCGCCCACTATCAATAAAAACTTATTTATCTGTTACAAAAGTTTAGTTATCAACTTGAAAATTGGTATGCATACCAGTCCCTTTCACTTATGTACCAAAAATAGGCATGGTCGTTTAATAGATGTCAACATTTTACAAAAAAATTTGCAACTTGCAAGTTTTAACTCTCCTTTGAAATATTTTCATTAAATTTGACATAAAGTCTTGATCGAAAAACGATTATTTTTAAAAGCAGATCAATTATATTTCTATTTAAGGACTTTCTCGCATAAAAATTTCTTTTCCAATGAGTCTTAAAGTGATAATAAATTGACATTTTCTTATAATAAAATTGGCAATCAGACCATTTAGAGTTTGTTTCGAATACGAAAGGTTCTGTAAAGTGGTAATGGCAGCAATTTATTGAACACAATTTAAACGAAACTGAAAATCTTAAAAGCAAATTAGAATACCTTGTAAAGGGTTTAGTTTTTGTATAGCAGCGCAGTAGAGAACGCTTCTAATTTCAATTTTCACATTTAATCATGAAATTTTAGTCATCCGGAAACCCTTAAAGGTTGTATAGTAAAATCCTTTTCACCTCTTTAAGTTTCACAATCAAATAAGGGTCTCTCGTAGAAATATAAAATTTATTGAGGAAGTATAAACCTTTGGTAAGGTTTCTCTTTACAAGCTTTTCACTTTAATATATTGCATTTGATAAATGCTGAATGTAATGTATGTACGCAATAGAGTCGGTAACGATATGCAAATTAGTATAGTCTAATGCCGTCATTTACATATGTACAATAAATGGCATAGGTACGTAGCTATGCAGCCAAGCTACAAATGTATGTATATTTTTTATTTATAATGGGTAAGCAGCATTAAGAAAATCAATACAATTTGTTCTGAAGCAAGAAATGTACAACAAAAGTTGTTGGAAATGTTTTAGTCGATCAAGTCTAATCATTACAAACCCTATACAAAGTTTTCTTGGCGCTATAAAAACAAATTAAAACATTTTTGATGAAAATGTATGTAAAAATTAAATGAATTTTTCATCTGACTATATTGAAATCTGTAATGAAATGAATTTTTGTATTGAAAAATGTTGACAAGTCTTTTTTAAAAATCATTATAAAGAGCGCAGTTTTAAAAGCACTGTCCGCAGAATTAATGAAGAGTTTGATACAGTTCAACTTTAGTACATTTTTATGTCAAGTAAATATTTTCTAATTTTTTTTTGATGATTTTTTTACTTTATCAATCGAAATCGTCGATGTTAAGTTTCTTTGAATTCGAAGTTAGGCTTCTAAAATGTGGAGGTACAGACAACAAAGTGGTTTCGAAAAGTATTGCAATTTGAAGCTAAAAGCTAGATCACCGTGTTAGCTGAACGAATGAAACGAGCGGGGAGGGGGTAGGTCTGAATTTATCTATAGGGTATCTACACGATACTCCTTAAACGAGTTTTTCTTCTGATTCAAAAAATAATTTTCACTACGCCAAAAAGGGCGTGGCAGTTGTATAATTATAAACGCACATGGTTGAATAGTTTTTCATGCCATTGAAGAAAACAATAAAATTTTGTTCAGATTCTAAATTTTCAAAAATTCTACGATGGTTGCGAATGCTTTAAGAAAACTTAAAATACCTTCTTTGTTAAAGATAAGTGAATAAATATGTTTATATATTGTTGGTATATACATACAAGTACATTAACAAACATACACATTTATACAATATATACTATATGCATACATTAGATTGTAATAAGTTTATTTTTCTATAGCAGGCATTTCGAAAATGTATGCTTTTAATGCATAATGATTGTTAGACGTAATTAGATTGAACTCACAATGAATTATTCTACTTGTAACTCATTGTACAATAATCGGAATAAGAACAAAACAATTCAACACACAACTCAGCACAACGCAACACATTCAGAGACTCATTTATTCAATGTCTTGTGTAAGCTTTTTTAATTTACATTATCCGATCGAAGCTATTGTTGCTTTACGAGCATAAAGATTTTTTGATTGTTTTGTTTTGTTTTGTTTTATTGTATATTTTTAGTTGAGACCCGCGTCTCTACTGCCATTGCAAAGTGAATGGTACCCCATTTATACAAGATAACGAAATCACCTTGAAAGTGGATATCATCTCTGCTTTAGACACTCTATGTATGTATATGTGTTCACATAAATGCGATATGAATTGATAAAGGCCTCCTTAAAATGCAACTCAACCGTTTTCATTTTACAGGAAGTTTAATAAAGTTTACAAACGAAACGTGTTATGTATGATTTTTTACCAAAATCGAAATCAAGTTGCTGCAATACATGATGCACTTGACAGCACGTTCTTTTAGATAAATGTTTGCATATAAAATAATTCTTATTAAATTACGTCTCACATAACATAGGAAATTGAGTGGTAGATCTAAGTAAGGGAGACAGCAACACACACTTGGGACTACCCTCTGGAGTTCGGTATTTTTTCCGCATGAGGTCTGAATTTTCCGTAAATTTATGAGAATGGTGGGTGCGAAGCAGTAGTTTACACAGACGAGGAGCCGCCTTTCTATTGAATCAGAAAGAAAGCACGGTAGCACTATGTGCGATTTGCTCCGCATAAATAACAAAAGACAAAAAAAAACAAGTAAGACTAAATTTGGATGGGCGTGGCGGGTATAAGCTTGCAAGTCGAGTTTTACGTGGACTAGGGTTTTTGATAATTGTAGGCGTGTCTGTTAATCGGCCACGCCCATTTTTGGCACATCGATGGAAGGACTAATTGTAGATTTATGTATCAAATTTTAACTTAAAAGCCTAATTTTTGTGGAAGACAAATAGATTCTTGTCGATTATGGGCGTGGCTTCTGACCGATTTTGCCCATTTTAAGTAGCGATCTGTCTGTACAAAATTTCAGTTTAATAACTCAAAACTTTACGCCCGTGAGAATGCCAAAAATAGACGGACACGCGGACGTACATATCTCAATACTCAGTTTTTGATGCTGCTCAAGAATAAATATACTTTGTAGGGTCTCCGACGCCTCCCTCTGCATGTTGCATATGGAATGACAAACTTATTATACCCCCACCTTATGTGGAGGATGTTAAAAAAAAAAAGTAATTTTGAAATTTTCCACTTACCACATGTACACTGCTTTGTAAATTACCAGACAGCATAGCAGCAGCTGCAGCTGCAGCCGCTGTTTCATTGACTTTCTTTTCCGTCTTTTTAGCGGTACGTTTATTTTTACTTTCAAGAAAACGTTTCTGCAAAGCGCTTGTCTCGTGATTTTGCTGTTCACAGACAGTGTTGAATGTTTGTTCGTAGCGGGGCACACAATCGGTTTGACGTCGTCTATAGCCTTCTATACGTCGACGCAAACGATCATACATGTTTTGACGTTTCGACGATGGCATCGTATCGCTACCGGGTGGCAACGCCTGTTGTTGTTGTTGCTGTTGTGCCGTAGCCATATTTTGTGCATTAACCAGTACTTGGGCTGCATTGGCACCATTTCCTGGAACCCCTGATCCCATACCGGCCGGACCCATGGGTCCACCGCTAACATTATTGTTGACAACATTTGTTGGATGGTAAGGTGATTGCTGTGTTTGTTGTTGTTGTTGTTGATGATGTTGCTGTTGTTGTACTTGTATTTGTTGTTGCTGTTGTTGTTGTACATTATGCAATTGTTGCTGTTGCGTAGCTTGAAGTTGTTGTTGTTGCTGTTGCTGTTGATGTAAATGTATATTAAGATTTTGCTGCTGTTGCAGCTGCCCTTGCAAATGTTGTTGCTGCTGATGATGCAAATGTTGTTGTTGTTGTAATTGTATACTTAATTGATGATGGCGCTGCTGTTGGACGGCTGCCTGTGTGGCGCTCTGAAAAACTGGAAGACCTCCTGCATCCATAAATACAGACTTTTATCGCCCTCGTTCTAATTTTATCAATATTGAAGAGAAAAACTTGGGTTCAGCTTTTTTATTTTTTTGTTGTTACTTTACGTCTTTGAGAAACATTTGCTTGCCTTTTAGAAGTAATTAACTATTTAGAGTGGATGTCGTTTTAAAAATTGCAAACTGAAGTATAAAATGTTGTCGATATTAACTGGAAGAGTGACTCATTGTGGTAGATTCTGTACTCCCTCCTTGCATAACTCACATTATATTCTAAACGTATTGGATATCTAATCCATCACTTTTTTTTTAATTCTTCTTTAATTCATTTCATTCATTCATTGTTAACGTGACAGAGGTGGCAATAGATTGGTAATTAAATAAAATTATTGGCCAGCACATGCACGATATTCTTTATCTGCAATAAAAGTAGTAAACAATTAACACGATACAAAATTTTTTGGGAAATTGTTGTAATTTCGCATTAATATTTATTAATTTGAATATAAAACAATTTATATAGTACTAAAAAATATATATTAATACTCAAATGCTATTAGTACTAAAGTGCTATAAAATTAAGTACTAACTTATTGGTATTTGGTACTTGGGCACGGGTTTCAATACTAGAATTTAGTATGAAAATACTAAAAAATATACAGAGGATGAACAAAATAATATGAACATCTGGTTAAATGTTGACAACACTGCTTTCGTGTAAATGACGCGGCGCGTATTTAGTTAAGAGCCACGTCTTGTAGGTTTTGTTCTGTTCTTCTTTTGTACGGCGGGAACTCCACAAAGCTAACATTAATAGAAGGGCCGAAATGGCAACCATTATCTTAGGTGTTCATATTATTTTGTCCATTTTTGGAAAAACCTATATTTATCAAAAAATTTACATCACATTACAATTTAAATGTAAATTTTTCATAAAATTTACTCATTAATAATAAGTGCTGTAATGTAAAAACTTACTGCTCAAGGGCAACCATTTAGTACCCGAAGATTAAGACATGGTCAACTCTGCTATAAAGTGTGAATGAATTTGGAATTTGAACCCCTCTGTTTCATTGAACTGATAATTCACGAAAATGAATTAGAAATGAACTGAAAGTTGATATTGAGTCAAGAAAAAAAGCTTGAGTAGAAATATGTTTGCCTTTATGCACTCTACACCTTAAAGTGGTACCAGGATAAAATTTTGCATATATTTGAGCGGGTATCCGTAACTGCTAAACGGCATATTCCGTCACCATCTTTTGTTGTAGCGATCATATCGCAATCAAATTAATCATGTCCGTCGGTCCGTCGGTCTTGTTTCGGTAAGTTCATCTCATTTTACTCATTTGAAAAAATTATCAATTTTAATGGTAAAAAATTTAGATTTTGATTCTGAATCGATCGGTACAATAAAATGTGCGTCCACTCTTTAGCCGTTTAGGAATTGCAAACATCCACCCACACTTAATAAATACCGCTAGTTGTGTAGAGTATAAAACATTTTGTGGGATAATTTTTTTTAATAACGGAAAATCAGTTTTTAATTTCATACCTACTCCACTCCACCCAACTACAGGTTGATGGCAATGACTGATTGACCTCAAACTTACTTACGCAGGCGACTTGTACGTTCTTGTGATTTATACTCTAAATTACACGTTATTTTGTTATTGTTATTGTTTTTGCTTAGGAGTAGACCGCACAACAATACACGATACAATACCAAAATACACAATATGCACGAACTACATGGATACTCTTCTTAGAGTTTTTTCTTTTTTCTTTGGTTGAATATTAAAACAATCTAAGCTTTGTTAACGAAAACTTTAGAATGAATTGCACAAGAATTTCTGAAAACCTACTCAAGTCGAGATAATAAACCGTTTTATATAAACAACGATTTCATAATAAAACAAAAACAAAAAAAAACTCTAACGTCCCTACACAATCAAAACTAACAAAATACAATAACACAAAAATATCGACAAAAATTAAAAACAAATGCACAACACACACGATAAATAAATAAATAAATGAAAATGAAGAAGAGGAGCGTACGTACTAAACAAAACACCACAGAATACGGCGCACACAAAAATTCGTGTTGAGACAAAAATTCTATATATAACGACAACGACGACAGCGGCACAAAAAGAAACTGGATTTCTTCGTTATAAAGGCAAAGTATGACTGTCTCACTGGACCACCGAATAAATGGTGAATAGGTTGGCTGGCTGGCTGTTTTGGTTTTTGGTTTGGTTCGTTGGTTGGCCTGAGTGAATGGGAGCTAAAAAAGTAACAGCAAGCCACACACCACTCGTTTGCTCTCACACGAAATATTATCATTATACACATAAACAACTAATGCGCGTAGTAGTAGTATTGGCAACAAATGTTTGTTGGTTTCTTTCGGTCGGCCGTTCGGTTCGGTTGCTCGCTCGCTCACTTGCTGCCTTGTTCGTTCGCTTTACTTTAGTTGCTTAACTTACAACAGTACAAATTAAACAGCAATAAGAACAACAACAACAACAATAACAACAAGTTCAATTCTATTGTTGTTATTGTTGTTGTTGCATCATCGTCGTCATCATCATAATAAACGTCGTGAAACGTTGAACGCTGAACCAACAATTTGCCGTCACATACTGCATACACACACACACGCCAACAGCTTTGCATTCTTGCCGTCGTCAGTCATGTAAACAACGATTTCTTAATATCGTTGTTCTTGTTGTTGTTGTTTATTTTTGGATAATATAATTTCGTAGCAGTTACCTGCTGTTTATGATGAGAAGAGTTTGAACGGCAATGCTCATTATTGGCAAACTTCAAAGGGCAGACAGACGACTAACTGGCGTGCAGGTACCTCTCCACATATACGTAATAGTCGAGTAGAAAACTTTCCATATATGTTTCATAAGCCTAATAATCTACATAGAGTCGTTGTCAAACTCAACCAAAAGCAGACTGACAAACCTGTACGTAACAGAAATTACTAGGCGCTCAGCTAAGATGATAAGAAAAAAGAGAGATTTCCTTTTTAAGGTTGTTGTTGGTTGTGATGGTGGTGATGGTGGTGATGGTGGTCTAACAGTCTTGCACTGCTGCTAAAACAACATTTAATTAAACATGATAAAGAAAATGAGGATTTGCGTTAACAAACATTTCAAAAATTTAACCGAACTTAACATTCACTAACATTCACTGTTATAATGTTATACAAAATATTATTTACAGGGCACAAATCATGAACGATATTAGTAATACAATATCAAAGGCGCCAACCAAATTATAATTACTAACAGCAACAACAATAATAACAACAACAATTACACTAAACCATTGCTTTATAAAGTGCTTATCTCTCTCTACATATAATGCTTTGGATTTATTGGCAGCCAAACGCTCTCTTCCGCAGTCTACATGTGCACACGTCTTAATGTGCACACACTTCCCTACATCCATACCTAAGATTTCTCAATAGTTATTAATGAAGTGTGTGGTGGGCGAACGGAACAGAATAGAATTCTTCATCAATGCGATGCAAAAAATGTTATTTGCTATTTATTAAGTGTAAAGGAGAAGGAGCCGGGGTATGAGAGAGTAAAACATAGCATTCATAATAAACGGTATTAAAGCCAAAACACCCGCTACTTACTTTGAAAGCGTTTCATTCTATTATGAGAAATAACAAAAGAGGTTAAAAGTCTAGATATAATGGATAGAGAGAGAGAGAGATAAAATTATAGAATGAGTGTGAGAGAGAGGGGGGTTATAAATTAGAGCTTATAATATATACAGTGTTGCCGCACACTTACTAAGCGAGGTTTGAAGCATACAAATCTAATCTGAACTGATTTAGAATGTCTGTAAGTGCTTTTAGAATGTCTGTATGTCTTTTATTTCAAAGCTTACGCTTGTAAAACTAACTTAATAATAATTGAAGTGAAATGTGCTGTAGCGATAAGTCTTCAAAAGGCAGCGTAATTGTGTATCTGTCACGCCCACACGTCACATATATACAAGGAAGTTACACGAAATTTGTCCAAAACGAAATATATTTTTTCACCCGTTTTTAAGTGGAAGATATGTTTGTCAATTGTAGGCGTGGCTATCAGAAATACTAAGAGTACTGTACTAAGAATGTTTGCCTCAAATTTCAGCTCAGTATCTCAATTTTTTGTGACCTTGAACGTTCCCACATTATACGCAGAAGTACATTCACTCAGATATTGATGCCTATCAAGCGTATATATATTGTGTGGCATCTTTGAGACTTCAATTCAAGTAAATTGTTTGTAAAGTCAAAACGAGTTGAGAGAAAACACAAAAAAGAAGAAGACAAAATATTTGTACTCTTCTATTTTCCAGCAACCGAACACTTATCAGAGATAGAGAGAAAGAGAGAGAGAGAGAGAGAGCGTTATTTCATTCCAAAACGCCAATACTCTCTACTCATAATATTTAAAAAGCAAAAAGATATTCATGTCCAACCAACCAACCAACACTTAAGCATTGGTTTCATGCTTCGCTACAATACGATTAATATCGTAGCAATTGTGCATGTGTGTGTGTATATGTGTTTAATATTAAATTGTGTTGATTTCATTATAACGCGTTGTGTATGATTGCCTTGTTGCTGTAGCTTCTTTGTTTTTGTGTTTTTTCGTGTGACTTTAGCTAAGTTTTCTGAGCGCCTAATGAAATGCTTGCTCGTGTTCAGACACGAATTTTATACGTGATTGTCGCACGTAAGCTGTCCGTTGCTGGTACGGTGTTGCCTTAGTTGGTTCGCTGGTTGGGCCAACACTCCCAACTGGTGGGAGACGTGACAATGTATTTATGGTGGATTATGCACTTTACGTGTAAACAATATAACACACACGCACCCACACAAACACACACATAACACAATTCGTTATATCGTCATACGAACAGAGTGCAAGTGGCTGTCAGCGTTGTTAGCGTTGTTTACCATTTATTGTGCATATCTGTCATTTCATTATTGATGGCTGCGATGGTGATGTGATTGGGTATTAGTTTTAATTATCAAATTTGTTGTATTGCTGTATTGTTGCTATCATTGCCTTGCGTTTCATAACTTAACTGGAGCATTGTCATAATACTTGTGTGTGACTTTTCTCCACGAAATCGTTCCTTTTTGTAGGCCCACCATGGGGAGAACAAGCAGAGAGCCAACGCTTGCTACGTCACTTATTTGTGTTGTTATTGTAAGTGGGGATATTTGTGCTCCAAGTGTTTACATTATTAGCAACAAGCACTAAAGCGTTATAAACAATATCGAATGAGAGCAAAAGCTAATGAGAAAAGTGGGGAGCAAAAAAAATCTCTCTGAAAAAATTCACAAAAATTATTTTCACACTGAAGCGACATTTCATTCGCATTTGGCAATAAACGCGTGTTTTACACACGACGTCTCCGCCGTAGGAAATCGGTATGCGAGGAAGCCAAGCGCATAACAGCGATAGCAGGCGTCTTGCGCGCGTTACCAGTATTTTATTCTTCGCTCACATAATTTACACACAGAAACGTAAATCATGATATCGTGTGGAGCGCGACCGGTGTTGCTTGCGATTAACGTAAGAAAACCATATCGCTGGAGCCAAATATATGCATTGGCTGCATGAAAAGCTTCCTCAACACTCTATGCATACCATATTACACAAATGGCTGCAGCATCTACGGTTGTCAACTAGTTGACTGACTGCCTGGCTACTTAAAACGGCAACGTAAGGTAACGTGCAAGAAGTTACGACCTGCTGAAACAGCATGTATCGAAAGCGTTGCGCGTCTATCGCAATTTACACCAGGCGCTCAGTATTTTACACAGAGATAGAGAAAAGTTTAATGCTTTCTCAACAACGCGTTAAACGAATTTACTAAAGGAGAAAAGACACACGAAATAATAACAATAATAAGGCGGTACGGAGAGAAACCAGATGTGTGTAGTTTCTCTGGTTTATGCAACTATAGGAAACGAAATAGCAGAGATTTTTGTCTTTGTGTACCCTACGTTACTAAAGCAAATCCACAGCTTCGGTTATGTAATGATATTGAATCGATTCAAAAAAACAAAACAACGTCTGTCCTTTTGCTTCGTAGAGGACTTTTTTTTATATAATAAAAAATCATAAATTTTTAATTTTTCTGAACAAAATTTTGGTAAATTTTTACAAACCCCAATGTGGACCGTATAGAACCATATTTACAATATCTCTTCTTTTGATAATTTTTCAAAAACAGATGAATTTTTGTTCCGATTACCACACCTACGGAAGTTAAAACGAACATGTATTACACACAATTGGATTCAAGTGGTGTGTAGGGTCATAACTTGGTTCAGCTTGCCCATCTACAGCATTTTCATTCCATTCTTTCTCCAAAGCGCTTTATTTGTTTTTAAAGTCATAAGCAACAAATGTGAGACAATTTGTGAAAATTAGGTAGAGAGAGAGAGAGATTTATTATCTATCCGTTAGATTTTTTTGTATTCATGCTTTGCATCACTTGAGTTTTATAATTAGGAACACTTCACCAATTTGGACCCGGAGTCATGCCAAAAGTAGATGAATCGATTACATCTATGAATTAATTATCAATTTAAAGTGGTATCCATTCTGTGCTGATGCTTTTACAGTTTTGAATGGAATTCTACTCATATAACTTTTACACAGAAATTAAATTAAATAAATTATAAAAAAACGAATTACAATAAAATCAACAGCAAATATTAATTGTTGGACAACGGTAACAGAAAGTTTCGTGAACAAGCAGACAACTTGTCCTAACTGTAGGTGGCTGCGCCTTACTTAACCATTTAATGTCTAGAGATGCAGAGATATAGCGTTATAATAATTTAAGTTTTGTTCTGTGTAAGGCTTGACAAATCGCCAGAATGCAATCATACATTGTTATGGAAAAGCATACAATTAATAACGAAGACTGTGATGAATTAGCAAAAACAAATATTCGCAATGTGTACACATCACTCTTCCTCTTCCTTTTATTCACCGTACTATTGTAACTGTACGTCCTAAAATGAAATAAAAGGAACGTTTAAGAAGGGGACACACGCCACATCTATGTAGCCCACTATCATTGCTTTTGTAGGCGTGAGAGAGTACCTTAATAAAGAGTGTCAAAATTATAACAGAGCAAGTAATGCTTAACTGAAGTTTTTAGCTAATAACTGTATAATAAAGCAGATTTCTCCACTTTCCAAATTTCAGAATCATTACAAAGTCACTCACATAATATATTCTAAATAAACCATTAAAACAAATTAACATCTATAATATGTGTAATAAAAGTGGGCGTGGTTAGAGTGCTTTAAATACGTAAAAGGATTTCTTTAATATCTTATAATAAAGTAAAAACTCATTAGATGGATCCTTGGTCCGATACAACCCATTTCTACTTAAAAATATATAAAAAATTATTTGTACTAAATTTCACAAAAATATCTTAACTTTGTGGGCGTGTCTTTGGGCACATTTTGCCCATTCTTATAAAAATTGTTCGTACTCAATTTCAGCTCAATAACTCAACTTTTTTATCGTGAGAATGCCGGAAAGAAATCCACACAGTGACGACCCGGAAAGGCTGAAGGGCTAAATCGACTCGGCTATTCATCTTGAGCAAGAACATATGTGCTCTTTGGGGTGTGGCACGCCCCCTTCTGGATATATCCTATTAGAATGTACACATAACCTTACTTGGCGTAGAATCCGAATTGCAAGTTGTACAAACTTTAATAGAGAGCACCGCAAACGCTCGTTGTTTGTATGTGTTAGGAGGATATTTTAGATTTGGTTTAAAGCAAACTTTTAGTAAATTAGAAGAATTTTGATTTTATTTTGGTGTAGAGGAATAATTGTTGCCAATAGAGGTGCGTGCTTAAATTTCGACTAAAACCTAAACGAATTTCGGAGTAGATTCGCAGTAATTGTTAAGATTCAGATTCAAATCGAACTGACTTTGAGGTTGATTGAGAGTAACTGAACTAATTTCTGCTTAAGATGGTCGCCTTGAATAATTTTAATTTTAAAGTAATTTTGGAGTGCATGGGGAATTAATTTGGAGGAAAATCACTCAGTTCACCGTTGTGATCTTCTTTCACGTAAAAACATAAACAATAAATTCTGTACAAATGAAGCAATAAAATCTCGAATAATTATGATTTATCGCTATTTGGCAAATAACATTTTTCACAAGTGCGTAATAATGCTTATGGAAGCAAAACTTATTCAAGTAAGTGGCTTTCTACTGATTACGAACGCAATTGTAGAGAGTTCTTAATGATGCACTGCGACCACCAGCACTGTTCAGTACGCATGCACCTAAATTGTGTGAGTACAGTGTTGCTAAAGTGCCCACAATAGAAATAACAGAACTTTTCCACCATATACACCATACAATAAAATGTGTGGCCACAGGCACATAGCCATATAGTTACGCGAATCAATAAATTATTAAGAAAGAGAAGAGTGCGAAAATGAGATTGTTTTTGTTTTTGTGTAACCGCTGAGGCGAGAAAACATTGTAAACACAATTAGTCTAATTAAAGGGACACGACCCTAAAAGTTGTTTAAACAATGTACACACTCATGCGAATACTACTCATTGACCTTAGATGCGTCATATATATATATATATTATGGAATGTCAGGTTATATGCCATAAAGGAAAAAATCAAAATCTCAGGAAAGCACAAAAATAATTGCATTTAAATATTTGTAGAGATTTATCAATTTATCATAAGGTGACACTAACCAAGAGATTATTTCATATGGATTTTCGAAGAGATTTACTACCACTCACTTTAGCAGTTTAAAGCTCTTACTCCGATAAATACTTTTATCACTAGCTACTCAACAATCGTGCATACTATGCTGTGTTGTTGTAATTGTGTTTACATTGTTTATTTACTTATTTAAATTTACGGTTTTCATAATAACACCTCTCACTCACACACGCATACACTCACTCACTCACTCACTCACTTACTTAGTCGCTCACTTCACTTTGGTTGGCACATGGACTCACTTTATCGTGTTGTTTGTTTGCAATAACGATTGTCGTCGCAAACTAAGATATAAAAACGGATCTTTCTCACATTTTAGAACAGGAGCTCAGCATTCATGCGTTGGCAACATTTTATCCATCTCATCCTCATACACATTTTCACATTATATTTGTTTGTATGCAATGCATACTGCAAAAACGAATAAGAAAAGAGCAACCAAAATAACAACAATAACGAAACACTTGAACATTGTTGATATCTTTTGTTTTTCGCTTTTTATTATTTTTCATTTTTCGTAATATACAGAAATTTGCTCATATGTGAATGAAAGTGGTATGTGTGTGTGTGTGTGTTTTAAATATGTTTTCAACATGATTATATGAGTATGCATAAGGAAAGAAGGGACGATGGAGAGAGTGTGTTGGGAGTTAGTTGTTGGCATTGATCAAGAGACGAGTAGATTTAATTACGTTACGGTACAGTGTATGTAGAATGTAAATTAAGTTGAGTTAAGGGAACTACATGTTAGTTAGAAAAACTTAAAAAATAAAAACAAAACATATTAAATGATATTCTACAACACCGTTAGCGCATCAATATTGTTATCAATTAAAAAAGTTGCAAGTGCTTTAAGAATTATTCATTATGGATATTTATAGCAGAAATGGTCTTTGCAAGTTTTAAAGATGAAACATAGCACAACATAAATTTGATATAATAATTTTAGTACAAAAAAATTTAATTTTAGAGTTATACATTGTACATCGTATTCAATATACAATACTTTTTTATATTGTATAACAGTTTTAATATAGCACTTTCGGTATAACAGTTTTTTAGAGTTTAGAGTTTTTCGCTCTAGATTAAATATAAATAAATTTTGTACAACAGTTTTAGTATAACAATTTTAGATTAGAAAATGTTGTGTATTATGGTTATTAAATCTCTTTTAATGCCATATAACACATGCTCATCATCTGTTATAAAAATGGATGTTAAGAAAGAACATTGGCTACGAAATGAAAATAACGTTAAAATCAACCATAACTGTTATAAATGGTGCCTTATTAAATAGCATCGATGGGCTACATTCATTACTTAGCAGAATTATTGTTAGTTCTTACACCCAGGTCTGAAAATAGGAAAAATTCAACAGAAAAAATATACGCCAGTAAGAAAAAAACTTAGAAATGGAAATAATTTCTTCAACAATTTTTTCAAAGTACCCATAAGGTTGAAAATTGTCACATATACATGTCACAGGACTCTAATTATATCCTGCAGCATTTTGTGGCACAGAGTATATTAAGTTTTTGCGGATGTTTGTAACTTTCACAGGGCAAATGCCAAACCCACCTTCCGATTTATACCGATCGATTCAGAATTAAAATCTGAAACGATTTAATCGTCCGTCTGTCTGTCCATGTAAATTTGTGCGTAAGCTATAGGTCCCATTTTCTGAGATACTTTGATGAAATTTGGTTCAAGGACATGAATTAGCTCAAAGGGAAATCCTATTGAAAATGGACCGAATCGAGTAATTTTTAGAGCCCCTTCTCATATGAGGTTCCTTTATAATGGAAGTCTTTTTATGGCAAAAAATCGCAATTATTAATATTTCTTGACAATATTTGGCGAAATACAGTTCATTTACTTCATAATGCGCTAAGCAAAATTTGGACTTGATCGGACTATTTATAGAACCTCTTCCCATATAATGATATTTCACGAAGGGACTTTTAGGGTACTACCCCGTGTTTACCGACACAACTAAAGTAATGGTAGCATAATTTAAGGATATTAAATGGTCGTACTATAACATGTTCACTTGTTTTATTGTAGTAGATGGATATTCAACATCTGGCTTAAGCCTTGTGTACCTTTTCTACTTGTTTCACCGTAAGCTGAGTGCTGCAAGGAAGACATTGCGTGTATTAAACAAACCCGCATTTAAAAGCGTGAAAGTTATATGTACCCTCGTTTAATGCCAATGCAATAAATGTTTTATTTCACTTATGTGTGTAAGTGTAGGTGTAGGTGTAGGTGTAGGTATGTGGTAGTAAAATTGCACCAACAACAAACTTGCATAGACGACATATTTGTAATGAATATTAAAATAAATGGTCGTCATGAAATTAACACCAACAGCAGTAACACACAAAAATGCTGTAACAAACAGCAACAATTAAATGGAATAATAGCAATAGAGGAAATGGAAAACAGTTTAAAGTGCTTTAAGTGCAAATGCATAGAAAAGGAAATTTAAAAATAATACAAAATCCACCCTAATACAATACGAATGGGGAGATGGGTTGAGATGGACCGGTAGAGAGAGACATGTTGTGGAATATGAGTATGAACTAGTGGGATATGATGCAGGCTATGGATAGTGTGCAATGCACAAAGCAACAAGCAGCAAGCAACCAAGAGAGACTCAGTTACAATCATCACTATTATTGCACACATACGTACTTATGTAGCTAGCTAGCTACATTGTGGTACATAAGCATATGACGACGACTGAATTTATTGTAAATTGCAAATGAAATGTACCTACGAGCAGGAAAACAACATGCATAGCGACATCATAGAGCACAACAACACACTTTACAAAACTAAACACACCACAGACTGCACACTACTAATGATAATAGTAACATGTGTGTATGTGTGTATTGTACATTTTGTGAGTATAAGATTAGTCGTCGTGGTTGGTAGCATGTTATTTTGAGCAATGAAATTGCAACGGACTGCGAACGTAATGCGGTCGTTTCACTGGTAAAGTCTGCAACAAGGTAAGCAACAGAATTGAGCAACATTTTTTACTGGGACCTCAGCAAATCGCCACAAGTGAAGAATACAGTAAATATCGCAGATGTGTTATTATTATTATTGTGCTTTGGCTGAATGTATTTTAATTGCGCGAAATGAATAGAAAATAACGAAGAGCACAATAGAGTTGCCCTCCCATTGAGAAACCTAAATAAAATTTCCAACAAGCGCAAAAAAAATTTCAATACTGCACAAATTGTGTTAAACCAGTGGCGGTAGAAATATTGTAAACGTTTTTCTTTTCATTAAAAGAATGAAATCTGTTATATTGAACATATCTGAAAGTGTTATACATACTAAAATTGTTATGTATACTCAAAGATAGGAAAAAATAAATTTTGTAAAAATATTAAGTGTTATACTGTTATAAACTGTTATACTAAAAATTTGTCACACTAAGCAGTTTATAAGAATTTTAACTAAATCTATTTGTTACTGTTATACAATAAGGTTTGTTTCGAAACTGTTATATGTTACTTTAGTGAGTGTCCTCAAAGAGAGGGAAGAAAAAGTTTTATTAAAACCATCATATATTAAAGTCCTAAAACTGTTATATTCAATAAAATTAATAATGTGAAATAATAAAGAATAAATACTCGATATATATACAATAGGGAATGTGGGGGCAAAGCCAGGAAATAGTGACCCTTGTCTACTTGAGACTACTGAATCTAGGTGTAGACATAATTTTTAAACAAACATTCAATTCCGTACAACATGGCAACTCTCTCTTTCCGTATTTTGCTCTATTTTTACTTCCATGTCGCAGAAAAGTTTGCCAATTTTTTTTAATTGAAAAACAAACACACGCAACCGGTTTTTCTTTTCTTTTTTCCTTCTTCCTTTGTACCTGTGTAGCGTACATTTTTTTACACATTATAAGTTACTCACTCTCTGTTGGTCTTTCTTAATCAATATTAGCCTTTCTCAATTTCTTTCGAATCACAACAATGCCTGCCTGCAATATTTAGCACTGTTATGCCTAAACAATTCCTTGCTTTACATTATTTTATTCTTGTATTGTGACTGTGACCCGGGCTGCGTCAATACACATGTTTTTGTGCGTATATGTGGGGATATGTTTTTCTCATGCAACACATCCTTTCATATGTTTTTGTACTGCCATATGCCGAGAGAGAGAGAGCGATATGGAAAGCTAGCTATTGGATATTCTGAGAGCCTGTTGGTTCGTGGCACAAAACAACAACAGTGACACCCTTTGCAACAACTGTTGTCCATGTGTTTGTGCGTACATGTGGTACAGAAAACATTACCACCGAAGAAGAAAAATATCTTGCAGATTGTGTGTTGCAGCGTTTGTGTGTGGTATGCAACAGCAACCACAAGAACTTGCTTACTTAGCTAGCGATGGTGGTGGTGGTGGTGGTGGTGTTGTGACCAACATGGGACAAAGACTCCATATGTGAGATTTGTAGCGTACACCTGCTCAAACTGTGAACAATGAAACCAAACGGCAACAATCAAAACTCGGCAATATTGTTGGCACAAATATTACCTTGCTCCTGGTCTTCTAGGCAACGTAAATGTTGCCTTTGTCAGAGACTCACTTGTAGAATATTATGTGATCCAATTATTAGGAAATTGTAAATGTTGCCATCCAGCGTTTGTGTTCATGATGGAGAATGAGACGCCAAACAACAACACTATTAGAACCAAGTCTCTGGCCAGTGCCTTAATTCGTTAAACACATTATTTGCTGTGTGGCAAGAAGGAATGGAAGAAGCAGAAGCGGTATATGGGCTGCCCTTTAAGGATTCGGTGCCACAATCCATCCACCAACACATACTGAAACTCTGCTTTTATTAACCTTAACAAAATGAAGTTTAGTTGCTTAGCTATGCCACCCTGTTGTTTGTTTGTTGTTGTTGTTGTTTTACAAATACAACAGTACAATTGTCTACACTCATATATTGAGTAGAGTTGGTGAGCTCCGCCGTCTCTGTGTATTTTTCTCCCGTATTCTCTTCATGTGGTTTTTTCCTTTTTTTTTCATATTTTTTCTGTCGGGAATTCTGTCTAAACATCTGTTGGTTTTGTTTTTTCATATTTCATTCATATTGTTGTTATTATTGTTGTTGTTGTATTGCTTTCGTCGATTTTAACGTTATGGTTGTCTGCTTTTGTCTGGCCAAGTGTTTTTCATGTTTGCAGCTGGTAACGTGCCACCTTATCCATCTACGCTTATGAACACACATGTGTGATGCCTCCACATACGCGCCATCCACTCTACTCAAATATACTGAATGTAGATATACACTTAGCTCATGCGCACATGGACGGCTACGCTAAATACTCATTCAGTGCTGTGTGTATGGTACAGTGTTTTGTAAAAATTCTGCAATATTTCTATGTGTGTTGTGTGTGTTTTGTTGTTGTTGTTATTTATTGATAATTTGTTCCTTTTTTCGTTTTCCATTTCCAAGTTTTGTTGTTACTTCTTAGGAACTGTGAACTGGCCAAATTTTAAATTAACATCAGATCACGGTAAGGAAAGGGTGCACTAAGTAATCCGCTGGAGCGTAATGTTATCCATGACTCGTTTTAATTAAATATAGTTTTACAAAGTAGAGTAAGGTCTCTAAGATAATTGAATTCTAAAGCATCTAGTGGTGATTGTGTCGGTTCCCTTTTTAAACGATATCACCCGTTGGTAAAGAAATTCTTTCCTATCTTTTCATAGCTTTCATGATTTCATTGCTGAATTATTCCAAGGCAAAGGTCTGATTAAGAGTAACCTTGGAGACCTTTTCATAAATGTTTCATCATTTTAGCTTAAATAGTACTCGTATGCATCATGAAAAACAAAAGCGTTTGAAAGTAAAATTTTCTATCCAAGGTTGATGATATATATGATCGTTGAAAAAAGTTCAACTTTAAACTATTGTCTGTCCGTCTGTTAGGATAACCGCCATTTAGACGTTCCACGTTCCAACAAAGAACTATCAATCAACTACAACCTTTCCCATTAACTCAGATATTTTCAGACTTACAACAACTACCGCTATCTGCTTTCCTTTACCTATAATTCTTTCTAACTCCTACGTACGTAATGAACGCCTAATCATTGCCATGGTGGCAGGTTATTAAATTAAAGGAAATTAGTTTTCACTCTTTTGCAAAATCTGGTCTGGGCTTGTTACCTTATGGAGGTCGTTGGCATTGTCACAAAAAGCATTTTAACCATGGTTTGGTGTAAGGAGATGAAGACATAAGTCAATGATGGAGACCAGTCAAACATCTGCTTCTCGAGTGTCCTGCCCTCTTATATGTTTCGTTTAGCATCCGCTAATAATCACAAAACTCTCTTTTCTCTAATAACAGTTATTAGAGCTATTGACGGTTGGAGTAAAGGAATACGTACATTTTGACATCTGTCATAACAAAAATTGGGTCTAAAGTCGCTACTACCGCTTCATGTTATTCTCACTTAACTGCGATGATGTAAAATTCAAGAATATCAATAATGCAGTTTCCCTCATGTTAAGTGTTTAGCATTCATTTGGCATAAAATCTTGGATATTTAATCCCCAACTCCAAAAGCATTTAATAAAATCTTCAGTTATGCAATCGCTTCGTAAAACTAGGAAAACTACTTTCGATTTATAGCTATTAATACTAAATACCCTTCAACCGTCCATCTTCTTAATGGTGTTGTGTTTCCTAATGAGTTTTGTACATTAAAAATGTTCAAGTTATTTAATTACGTCCGTTTCAAAAAAGAAAGGACACATTTCAACTTCCATTTAAGGGGTTGAACCCACTTCCTTAGGTATTACAAATGGAATGCCAATATTATTATGTAATTGTTGTTGTTTATACTCTCTATTTATTAAAGTAGTAGAAGGTCTCTGCTCTACCTCACGCTACACATATAAATCAATGTAGTTATCAGATGTATGTGGTTGATAAGTAGAAGAAAGATGGGTTGTAGAGTTGCCGTTAAGGCAGAGTGGTGTAGCGGCAGTGTGCTTGAGAGAATAAATTAGCGCAAATTAAAAGAGTTCACGTTACATAAACATAATTATTTACTGGAGCATCACAGGCCTCTTTAGCTCAGTGGCAGAGCACTGGTCTTGTAAACCAGGGGTCGTGAGTTCAATCCTCACAGGAGGCAACTTCTTTATGTATTTTTTTATGTACAATTTTAAAACGTAACACAAAATTTTTTCTATAACAATGCAACATATCTCAGTATATTTTGGTGAAGTTCAGAATAATTCAAAATTCTTACATACTTGATTAGAGTTCCATTAAATGAAAGGCTCCCTTAATGCCGATTACTAGCGAACCTGTAAAAAGTAAAAAAGTAAAGTAAAAAAGTTAAATTTGTGTTTAAGACTAAAACTGAGGTGGTGACATGTAAACAAGACAAGTCAACATGTTATAAACGAGTAAGTCTACACTTTCTGCTTTATTTAGTTTAATTATATCAGTAAACCGGAGTCATTGTCTTAAAAAATTAAACACTTGATGAAAAAGTGTTAAATGGAAACAATCTAAAAATGGTTCAATTCGGTCCAAATTTGTCAAAATCAATTATTAAGCTAATTAACCATTCTTCATCCGGTTATTTTCAAAAAATATTACGAATTGCAAATTGTCGTCACATTTCAAACAAGGTCCTTATATGGAGAGGGGTTGTAAAAATTGTCCAACTTCTACCATTTTTAATAGGGCACGTTTTTAGGGCTAACCACGCTTTTGTATAAAATTTCATTGAAATATCAAAAAATAACATGGACCGACAACAAACGGACAGGGATTAATCAATTCAGAAAAGGTTTCTAAAGCAATCGGCATAATAATATATAAGCTCTCTCTTGAACCGTTTAGGAATTACAATATTCTCTACCCCAAGTGGTGTAGGGTATAAAGATACTTATAAAATATGGGCGTGGTCGTTTATGTGAAACATTGAACTCGTGTTATTTTTCTTTTTCTTAGCAAAAAATCAAAAATCATTCACTTTTTAATGAAATAAATTCAAGAGAGCGCGGCCGTTTTTTTTTTTTTTAATTTTTGAAGGGACGTGGTAAGCGTCTAATGAACATGTATGTCAATTGTAAGCTTTCCTTATTTTACTCTTTTTGAATGTTGCGAAAAACGCTCATCAGAAGATGGTCCTTCTTCTTTAGTTTTTGTTGAAATGTGGGCGTGTCTTTCAACCGATTTCTTTATCAACTTGCGTTTAAGAACTACTAATAATTTTACTAAATTAGAAATCGATATCTCTGTTCTTGTGAAAGGGAGAATGTTTGCCAAAGACAAATGTACGGACGGAGAGATAGACATGACTAAATCAATTTAGAATTTGATGATGATGATCAAGAATATAAATTTATTGTACGGGAATAATAAATAAAGCTTTAAATACTTTTTTACAAATGTACGGATACCTTGCGTAGGGCATGTTGGTAAATATTTTGTGTGCGCTTAAACCCTGAACCCTTTGCGGCAACGGGTATATTAAGTTGGTGCGGCTGTTTGTAACTCCTAAACGAAACACCTTTCATTATAGCAATCCATTTACAATCTTTTTTTGAATTAATTTTGGCCACAATATTCAACAAACTGTCTACTATTTTCTTGTCATTATATACGAATAAAGTATCGTCCATATTGGGTACGATTTGTTTGTAGGTACACGCGTACCTTTGGTAGAATCGAATGCGAATCTATTCCTATTGAAACATTGAACATTATACCAGAGACTTCAATATATTTAGAAGTCTCTGATTATACCACAGAGAACACAGCAGTAGAGTAAAAAAATTGTGTT
Source organism: Ornithomya fringillina (assembly GCA_963978525.1). NCBI lineage: Eukaryota > Metazoa > Arthropoda > Insecta > Diptera > Hippoboscidae > Ornithomya > Ornithomya fringillina. Next base: position 16,817,822 of record OZ021694.1, on the reverse strand, counting down.
TGCTAAAGAGACGATTAGACATTAATAACGGCCATGGTGAGTTATATAAAGAGTAGAGAGAGAGAGAGAAAATTTACCACACTGTGGCATATGTAGAGAATGAACACCTGCTTGTTATGTTTTGTGAGGAGTAATAGGAGAGCAAAGCACGCAATTACTTTATTTGTATAAAGGGAGAGTCCCTTTATACAAATGTACTTATGTACTCTAAACTCCCTTGAATGCTTATACACTTCAATGAACTTAAGACTTTAATAATATTCTAAATAATGCTAATTTTATATATTGATAGCATTAAATCACGTGCATTTCAAATCACAATTTCATATATAAATAAACAACTGACTGGCTGTATCTCTGTGCATAGTTCTATACCAATTATTATTATTGTTATAGGTTTTGATTATATTCATTTCTAAGGAGCAAGGACTACCTAAGGAGTGAATCGTGCATTGGCCAAACATCCCATTAGTAAGTACATACGTACGTTTGTAACAAGTGGCATATTAAACTGCGTTGTATACCGTTTATTGGTAAGAGCGAGATTTACAAAAAAAGCCCTTATTTGCGTTGCAATTGAATTACCAATTAGGCGAAGAAATGCGAATTTATTTACGAGCATGCCACCACCAACCCTTTATGACTTTTCGATTTATTCTGTTATTATTTATGCTGTTGTGATTGCATTCATAACGCGCTCCCCCTTCCCTCCTCTCTTTCTACCTTTTTATCTGCGGCAATGAGCTTTTGCTTGACGCTTGCATGCATATACGCAAATAAAGAGTTCATATGCAAAGCATTTACAATGAGTGTGTTTATATAATATGTACGTATGTGTATGACCGCAGCTTTGTTGGGTAAAGTACCTATTGTTTGATCAAATGCTGATAATATGGTCACATCTTGGTGGTACTTGTCCCACAAACTGGGGAGAGGGTGTTTTAAATATGCCTCAAAGGAGAACAAGTGCGACAATTTATAACGACCCTTACAGCAATTTAATTGTATTCGTTTCCAAATATAACAGAAGTTGACATTTTATTTCAAGTTTTCTTCTACAAAATTATGTTGAAAATATTTTTATACCTTACACACAAAATATGGGGGATACACTAAGTTTATCTTATTCTTTTTACAACATTTAGAAGGAAGCGTCAGATTCCTCACAAACTATATATATTCTTGATCAGCATTTAAAGACGTGTACAGCTGTGCGTCTGTCTGTTGTTGGCATTTTCATGTTCGTAAGTTTTGAGATATTGAGCTGAAATTTTTGCACACACACTTCTAGTTTTGTAAGTAGATTTAAAATGGATAAAATCGGTCAAAAGCCACGCCCACAATCGATCTATTCATCTGCCACAAACATTCAGCTATTAATTTGATATTTGGTATTCATATTTGTAATTATTCCTTTCATTGATGTACCAAAAATGGGCGTGGTGGAGTAACAGACGCGCTCAGAATTTTCAACCAATCCAACGGAAAACTTGACTTGCAAGCTGATATGTAATAAACATACTATTAGAGGGGGAAATCATATACCTGCCACGCCCTCTATTTATATGTATTGAGGATTTGGATTGAAAAAATTCATTTGGAAAACTGTTATACTGAATAAGAAAAAAAATTATATTTGGCTTAATCCAACTTAATCCAATACCCTTCACTATCTATATAAAAATTGTGGGCGTGACACGATATTAATACGCCCACTAAAAGTGTATGCAGTGTAATTCAACCAAACAAGTTGCTTCTGTTTCAAATGAGAATATGACCACGCCCATTTTTAACAAACCTATAAATGTACTAATTATAAATACGTATAATATTCAACACTATGGTTATATTTTTGTAAATGAGGGATGTAACAAATGAGCCATCTTGTGAAAGTAGCAAACGGAATGGCAAACTTAGTATACATAACCTCCGCGTTAGGTGGAGGGTATAAAAATGTTACTGTTATAGAAGAATTCAGCAACGCACTATATAAATGGCACAGTGGTGGACCATATGAGCCGTGAAGAACGCGTACATATTATGAAATTTAAACACCGTCATGGCAGGGGGATAACTCAACTAGTTTGTACATACTGCATAATACATTTTGTGCTAATGCCTTTTAGTATTTCTTCTAAGCGTTGCAAAAATTATTTTTAATAAAAATTTCCTTGTATTCCCTTGGTGGTAATATTGTCAGTCAGTCAGTCAGTATGCTGCCATGTGTGCCTCGTATACAGGGCACGAGGTGGTGGCAATGATGGCATTAACGGTGGTGGCATGCCTAAGCATTTTTAGAAAGTTTATTAAATGAATACTCAAATGTGCATTAATAATATATTTATATGTATATGAAATATTGTGTGTAGTGTGGGTATGTGTTGTACGAAATATGAAATCAAAAGTTATAATATATTTATATGCCTTTAAAGAAATTGAAAAGACAGTGGGTGAGGGAGAGGGAGAGGGAGAGAGAGAAAGAGAGTTAGAGGTGCATCAGAGCTTGGATACAGTCATCACACATGCACACGCACACACATGTTAATATTACACATGCAGTTATATTTAACACACATGCAAAGACAAAAACATTAAATAAAATAAAAACCCCTCTCGTACAAATGATTGATTAAACAAAGAAAATGCTGACGCTTACTTGGCTGTTTGTGTATATTGTGTAATATGTACCTAACAGAACTCACTCTCGTTGTTTGGATACTGTTGACTCCTCATAGCCATACAGAAACAAATTTCAGTCAATATGGCAGCAAGTTTTATATAATTTCTTTTTTCTTTAATTTTTTTAAACATTAAACAATTATATTGAGGTGTGTTGAGGTGAGATGGGGTGCGTTGTAGGTTGTGGTGCAACATTCATGAAGATAATTAACTAGGGTAGGTACTGTAAGGCGGTAAGAGAAGAAAAGTGAACAGAAGATAGGTAAGCGTGAGAGTAGGCGAATGTGAATGACTAGATAACTGTGAATCTTAATAAAATTTCAATTTAATGGGAAGATATTAAAAATTCAGATTGTAGCATTGTGGAGTCTAAATTTATGCTCCTTGGAGAGAGAGAAAGAGGATCCTTCCACAAGTAATTATACAAAAGAAGTCATTAAATGTAAATTAATTTTAAGTATAACAGTTTTTATAAGTATTTATATAAGCTTAAAGTTAAGGTTATAAAAATTTTGTTGTAATAGTTTGAAAAAAATCTTTAATTATTAGATTTTTTTAATAAATGTCTATGAAAGTGTAAGAGGTTTTAAAAAATTCTTCGCAATATAACAGGTTTGGTATATGTCTACAAAAAGCATAAAGTTGATGTCACAAAAACGTTAATTGTGTATAAACGTTTTAAAGAACCCTTCAAGGATAACAGTTTAAAGAGAAAACTTCTTTCAATATAACAGTTAAGAAAATTAAGAGGTTAATTTTTCCAAAAATCATAGAAATTCAAAATGTTATGATAACATATGTTTTTTTTTATGTAAAATGGATTCGTGCTACTTTCAGCCTGTTAATAATGTGCGTATAACAGTTCTAGTAAAGTCTGTAAAATTTATAAGCAATCACACCTACAGCAAGTATATGCAAATAAATAAATAAAAATATATATATACAGTTCAAAACACAGTTATAACAGTTTAAAAATTCTCATGTTGTTAAGTAAAAATGTGATATAAATATTGTTAATGTTAAACAAAACAAAAATGTGTTACCAATCATTTTAAGATAACAGTTTATAACCGTTTTAAATATTTTAATTGTTAAAAAGTTTAAAAATATTTACAAAATATTACCACAAAGGCTTTTGTTTAGTATAACAGTTTGAAAAATTCTTTCACAAAATAGACAATTAACTATTATAACAGTATTATAACAGTTATTTTTACAACAGTATAACAGATAAAAAATTACATGTTTAAAATATTATAAAGTTTAAAAGAAATATACTTGAATAAATGGAGAATAACAGTTTTACGTTTATAAATTCTAAACGGTTAATGCCACACCCACTTTCAGTCATACCGATCTATTTAGAATCGAAATCTGAATCGATTCAATCATATCCGCCTGTCCACATAAATTTTTGCCCAAGCTCCAGGGCTGAAATTTAGTACACAAATTTATATTGCCTCAAAGAAGAACCCTATTGAAAATGGAACGGATCGGACCATTGTTAGAACCCCACCCCATATAAGGTCATATTATGCATAATGGAAGTCTTTATATGCCCAAATATCGCAATTCTTAATGTACTTTGACAAAATTTAGTAGAGAATAATTAATTAGCTTGATGTTTAGCTATGCGAAATTTGGATCCGATTGGAGCATTTTTAGAACCCCTTTCCATATAATCATATTTGACGAAGTTATTTCTGTGGCAGTGCCTCACGTATCTGTATACTCATTATAAACATGTCTACCATGTTTTGGATGTTGCAAACGAAATAGTGAATTTAAAGAACAGAAAAAACTGTGTTGTATTTTCAAACGGTGTTTTAAGAAAACAATTTTAATCAGAAATAGAAAATTATTCAACATCTGGTATCCTTGTTGAGGTATATACTTGTACACATACTTGTGCACATTAAATGGAAGACACTTCCTCAAATTTGTTTTCTTTCTTATCAAATATTCAATTATACACGTAGAAGCTTCATTATTTATGTTCTTTCTTAAAAAATAAAATAAAAAGAATACAACAATAGCAAAAATAGATATCTTTAGAAATGTTTACCGTTATTACATATAGAAGAAAAAGTCTAAATAATAATCAAAACATAATTATAATGAGGCAGTAACCCGATTAGAGTGTATTCCGTACATTTTTCGTTACCGAAGACAAAAGAGAAAGTGTAACAATTATTAGTTTGAAAATGCCAAACAACGCAACAAATGTATATATAATGCAAACACTGCCATTTATACACATACACACTCACCAATCACACGTTCACTCAAGCACACACTCATATGTATGTATGATGCCTATTATAAGAAGCAGCGTGTATGGGTGTGTGTGTGTGTGTGTGTGAGGAGTTTGCAGAGTATCACAACGAAGTAATGATTTTATGTTTGGAAACCAGTTCCATTGGCTTGTGAGATATATCTACTCTGAATTTGTTTGTTCATGTACACAATGTACACACACGTATACAGGGTGCGTACGGTGGTTAAGGATAACTAATTTGTTCATTTTTTTTTTTTTTTAATTCATTATAATTCCATGAAATTTTTACTCCTAGACGATATAATTATTTAATAATAGACTCAATGCGGGATCAGAAACGATTGCATGTTTGAATTAAATGCTTTTTGTTCATTTTGATCATTGTTGTTGTTTTAGCATCCTTCAGTGAAGAAATAGTGTTATGGGTCTCCTTCTCAACTACGTCCAAACATAATATATCTAGAGGATTAAGGTCTGGAGAGCTAGGTGGCCATAAGTTTGGAGTAATGTGGTGATAACGGAGGACGGATTAGGCTGTTAGAGACATTTAGGTCCTTCGCAATGACCCTCATAGACTTTCAAGGGCTTTCGTCAACAATCCCTTACCCTTGTTGGACAAATTGTGTAAATTCTAGTAGTGTCCGAATGTTTCTAATGTTTTTTTATGTTTTGCAGCAATTTCTACATCGCCAACTGATCACGACGCACCTTAAGTACAAATCAGGTCGGACGCCATTGATAAAATTGAAGATTTCTAAATCGGTATGTTTCGCGCATATAGCGACAATAACTGCATGTCTCTTCATTTTTTGCATTATTTTATAATCCTTCATTAATGATCTGACAAGAAAAAGTATAAACAAAATTGTTCTCCAGTAATATTCACAAATATGAGTTACCATGCGCACCCTGTATATTGTGTGTACATATGTATAGAAAACTTAACAAAGTTTAGTTTTAAACATAGTAAGTAAGTACTCAGGTACGTAAAATGTTTTTATGCAAACTGGAAAAAAATCGAAATTTAAGAAAAATTATTCTAATTAGATTAGAATTTTGGCAATAAAAAAAATATGTCAAACGACCTATATCTGTGTAATATAAGCAGCTAATTTTAGTGATAAATTGGGAGCTTTAAGAAATTACACATTCGCACGAAGAGTACGCCCTCACCTAATAAAAGGAAAATCGCGTCTAAATTTTTCAATTTTTCAATCAATTCTTGTGTAAAATCATTAGAATGTAAAAAAAAAATCTAACACGAAATGGTGACGTCCTTAAAATCGATCTATATAATATACGCTCTACGCTATAATTCAACTAACTGACTAGTAGGTCAATTATAAATAACCGTCAGTAACTTAGTATGCGCTGTTTGCCTTCTTTGGTGTAGATTGTAAGAATTAATTAGAATGAATTTTTCGATAGCACAGTTCCCACGCCTCAGCACAATCTTCTATGAATGCATTTATTATCGCAGTAGAATATTTGGCACAGTGCCAATCGCAAATATTAACAACAACGACAACAACAACAATAATAATAACAAGAAAGTAGCGTTCCTACGGGCATTTAATCATGCAACACAAAGAAACTCATACAGCGAGTATGTTTAGCTCTACAATGAGAAAGAAATCTAAAGCAATCATAACGGTAGGTAACGAAGTCACCTTCATTCTTATTTATACACTTACACTCTGAGAGCCTTTAAGTTTCGATTTTATAAAGCACATTAAAGAGATTTGATGTAGTGAACCGTTGAGATATTTAATACCAGATCTTCATAGTATTGGTCGGTCACACAATACTGTGTAATCATTAACTATGAACAATTTTTCAATCATTTCTAACTACAATAATAAATTAGAGCATTTGCGTTAATGCGCGTTGCTAAGGCTGAAATTAAAACCACAGATTATATTGTAACACATGTAGCCACTGTAACATGCTTTTCCTCAACATACCTACATGTACACACACGTACAGTAACCAACTACGCCTTAAGCTTATTGTGAATATTTAATATATTCGATCCCTTTGTCGATTTCAGTTACCAGGCAACATATTATTTTCACATTTTCAAGTGAAGGCTGAACTGCCATAAATGTTTAAAAAAATCTGCTTTTTGTAGCCATTCGGAAAAACTCACATACACTGTTAATCTAATTTAAGCAATAGTATAACGGTTTGAAAAAATTTTGGATTACAATTATTATAGAAGACCGTTATAATAGTAGCTGGTAGCAATGCGGATTTTAACACCCTCCACATAAGTTAGGAGATATACTAAGCTTGTGAATCCGAAGGAAGCGTCAGGGGTCCTACAAAGTAAGTATATATTCTTGACCAACATCGAAAACTGAGACATGTCATGGTTGTAAATATTGAGCTGAAAATTTTTACAGAATTATCTAGTTTTTGCAGGCAAACCGCTATTCAAGTTAGGCAAAACCGGTCAAAATCCATGCACACAATCGACAAAAATCTATATATTTATGTACCATAAAAATTGAACAATGTATTTTTTTTAAATTTTTAATTATCCCATCCATCGATGTTTCAAGAATGGACGTGGTCAACGTAAAACACGACTTGCTCTACCTCGCACCATGAGAAGGCGTAATGGTATACCTGCCATGCCCACTGTTTGTATGTTCATGTAGGTAACTTTCTATTCAGAATTCATTCCATATTTACTTGGAATTAAACAAGGAGGCGATCTAGCAGCATTAACTTTGAATTTATTAAAAAATTAGTTCAGTTATCCTCAATTAACTCCACGATCGCAACAAATTTAATCCGAAATTAATGGAAAAGTCAGCCTTACAATAGTTACTTCAGGTATTTATAATTAAAACAATCTTCACTTTGATTTCAATCTGAGTCTGGTTTAGAACCGGCTCCCTAGACAATCATTATTTCGATTTAAGTACTTTTAATATAATTAAAAATTCATCCCCAAGTTAATCTAAAACTGTGAAAATAATCCGAATCAACTACGAAGTTGACTTGCATGCACCTTCGTTATAATTATTGGGAACCTACTGCGAAATTCTAAACTTTTTATTGAACTTAATCCAAATTTATAATAATTATTGCGAATCTGTTCTGAAATTAGTTCAAAAACTTCTATTTTATTAAAACTTTTCTATGAATTTAATCCGAAACTACTTTAGGCTCTCTTTACTGACTATGCCACCCACTTCACTGTGAATTTAATTCGATTTCATTTCGAAGCTAGCGGAAATACCTTTCCCAGTAACTTTTCGAATATAAAATAAAACAAGTAAAAATGTTATAGGCCATTTAATACCCTACACCATTATATATTGCCATACAAGTCACATCGTGACATATAATTATATGAAAAGGGGTTCTAAAAATAGTCCCATTGGATACAAATTTCACATTGACAAATATTAAGTCAATTAACTGTTCTTGAACACATTTTGTCAAAATATATTAAGAATTGAGATTATTTGCCATAAAACTGACTTTTCTTTATAATAAAATATTATATGGGGAGGGGTTCTAAAAATAGTCGGATTCAGTGCATTTCCAATAGAGTTCCTCTTTACATGCCTTTGTACCAAATGTCATCAAAATATCTCAAAAAATGCAACCTGAGGCTTGCGCACAAATTTAGAAAAACAGACAGACAGACGGACACAAGTTATGTTAAATTGATTCAAATTTTGAGTCTGAATAGAATGGTATAACATAAGATGGGTGTGGCATTTGCCATAAGAAATTACAAACATTCTTACAAACTTAATATACTTTCTCACCACAAGTGGTGCCGGGTATAAAAATGGATAACACACGTACAGCTTTTACAATAATTGCAAACACTTTTATGCCACAAAATAATTCACATTCACTGGTGGTGGTGGTGAAGTATTTCTCTTCTTCTCCTTAAAAGAGAGAAAGAAAATACCAACAATAGATATAATATCAAGATTAGAATGAAAGAAGAAGAGCAGTAGAAACGAACATGAATCCAAACATTAAAGTTGTCATAAATGCAGGCAAAGTCGAGTAAACTCTTACAGCCGCACACACACACACGCACACACATACGCGAAAATGAATACACATGGAGAAAGACTCGAGCATATTGCAGCCGCCACGCCACGGTCTCAACACAAAGCATCCAACGCAACAACAGCCAACCATGCTTCTGGTTGAGTATAGAGTAAGTAACCCATTATAACAAACATCAGCACGAACACTAATAGCAACAGTGCAAGCAACTGCCAGCTGTATATGCTTTCACGCTGTATTGTGCTTTGTTGCATGCAATGCAATGCAACGTTGTTGTGGCGCTGAGTTTAGTGAGGAGTGTGTAGTGTGGTGCAACAACAAACTCCAATTTGCTAACTAAATAAACTGGGCGCCCGTTAAGTATGAGGCATAAAACACCTGGAATGAGGCAGGAATCAACAACATTTTCAACACCGATGCAAGCATCATCATATCACATCAAGTTCATGCAACATTTGCACTGTACCAGCCAAGAAACACCACACGAAATGATTGGATGTGGGATAGAATCATCAGGCTTACTGTTGCTGCCGGTGCTAGTGCTGGTGGTGATGGAGTCAACATGAAGCAACGGGAATATCTGGGATATACAACAAACACAATGTCGTTGTACTTCCACAGCTAACTCTAAGCGAACACTGTTATGGTTGCATCCAACGCATACACATACAAATGTACACATATATGAGAAGAAAAAAATGTCTCACTTGCTTATTAGATGCATGTTGCATGCAACACACATTTAAATCTGTTTGTATATTAAAATTGAAAATTAAATTAATATATTGTACGTAGAAAAAAAAAAAAGCAACAGTAACAACAACGTATAATATTACTCTTACTCTGGTGCACACAGTGTGCAGCTAAAATTAACCAACAGCAGCAACAACAACAATAAACGCATATAATATCCAAACAGATGTGAAAAGAAACTTGCTTTCTCAACAAACACATACACACACATACTCACATACTCACTCACTCATATACACTATACATATAATTATATGTATGTATAAGTGTAATTTTGTATAACTAATTCTCTTTTTTTACACGATAGATACGTTCCCAAAAAATTTGTGTAAAAAAGATTTTGGCTAAATGGAAGAATAGTAGATTGGTTCGAGACCTAAAAAAAAAATTGAAAATCGTGTTAAAACAAAACAATTCGTATAAAAAGAGAATTTCATTTTCGTTTTAACTCGTATTAAATCAAAATCGTGTAAAAAAAAATTCGTTGAAAAAGAGAATTAGGTGTATTTGCAGAGGACTGACTGACCATCTCCATGTTTTATTTAAAGTTTGTCGAAGCGTTTAATGTGTATTGAACAATGCCTTGCATTGCCAAATAAACCGAGTCGAGTTACATTTTGTAAATTAAAGGCGTGTCACTTCCATATTTTTTTTCAAAGCTTCATTTTTGTGGCCTCCTCTTGTAAGCGTGGCTGTCAATTAAATTCATCCAATTCGTCCAATTTAAAAAGATAAAATGGGGCTCAACAGGTGATACTCTAGCCATTCATACGAATGTTGTTCATGTTGTGTAAAGACCCATAGCGTTTATATATTATTGATTAGCTTAAAGATCCGTCCGTACGTCCGTATAAATGTTTTTTGTTGAAACGATCAAAAGGTGGAAAAAATACTAATATTGAGCTGACATTTATTACAAACACTTTTAAAAGTTTCATTTTGGCAATATTGCTTCAAATCCACGCCCACAATGGACAAAAATATGTCAAGACTAAAAAAAATGGAGCTATAAAGTGTATAAAAATGTACTAAACATTTTTATAAAGACTATCTCCAAGGGGTGCGTATTAAATAAACCAGCTTGCCGGCATGACTGAACCGTTGAAGTGAAGTTCAACTCATGAGTTTATACTTATAAGTTTAATTATACCACAGGTGTGTACATGCCACGCCTACATTTTATTTTAAAGTATAGATGTTACCTTAGGTTTGACCCAAGCCAAATATGATTGTTTTTAACTTAATTGGTAAGAAAACTAAACGCCGTTCGTATCAAAACTCTGTGGCGTTGCTATGCTTCACACTTCAATAATATTTATTTTAATCCTAAAATCTCACAAGACGCAGTTGTGTGAACGCCTTAGAAAAAGCAACCCTTACTTAGAAGATCGCAACAATTAAAGGTGAATCTACAGCGATTACTTACACGTACATCATAAACGCAGCCATGTTCTCTCCAATCCACATATTTGATAAATTAAAATAAAAGTGTGTCTGTCTTTGGTCTTTTGTACTAAGGAAGAAGACATTACGTTCTAGGGCTTGCACAGTATCAAATCGCTCTAACATTATTTATTTGCTGAAGCAACAAGGAGCTACAGTTACGCAATGGCGTGTGTCAGCTAACTTGACGCTCTAACACTTAATAATTGTAACCAAGTTTATATACAAATTTTATGTTAAAAAAGCTGAATTTAGTGATTACTCAGTTGAGTTGAGTGTGTATCCATAATAAAATTCTAAATTGGACCCATAATGAGTCCCTTCCATACTTGATGTTCTGTGACATGCTAATAATGATGGATGCTTAACAATCGGCCTAAGCCGCTGGAAAGTCATCTTCACTAGAGCTGCTCGTTACTGCTGTTTTTGTATTAATATTTATTTTTATACAAATTCAATAAATACCGGGGCACTATATTTTGCTCTCTTGTTAATACAGACGCATTCTCTCACTCCTTCTCTCCGTCGTAACATTCTCTTTCCATACCCGCATATTTTAGCTGCACGTGCAAATACACATTTGAAATAAAGTAAAGTATTTGTTGTTGTTGTTGTTGTTAATTTTTGTTTATTTTTATATGCACACATATTTGACATTTTCACCGGTTGTGAAATATTTCGTTTATATACATATCCACCACCTAGCAAGGGAAGAGTGTATTAAATTTGTTATTAGGTTTTGCAACACCCAACAGAACATGAAGGTTGAAGAGAACATCACCTTTTTTTTACACCCAAAGACCGGTTTCTAATTATGCGCCTCCAGCTCATATAAATTTTGTCGTCAACCTGTAGTTTTTCCGCATATTTTAAAGAAATTTTGGTACAAGAACATGCTTTAGGTCAAAAACGGGCTTTATTGAAAATATATTGAATTAGATAATTTTCAAGTCCGCTTGAATTAAGTTTTTATTTGACAAAAATTCGTAATTTTTCGAGATTTCGAAAATTCGTGAAATTTATTTATTTAGTATGAAATTAGACCGTGTCAAAATTGGACTTGACCTTTACCTCTATTTGGAACTTCTTTCCATTTAGCTTTTTTTTAAAAAAAATCATAGTTTTTCAAATTTTTTTTAATGAAAATTGGAAGATATTATATATTACACCCTCCACAGAAGATGGGGGATATACTAAGTATGACATTCTGTTTGCAACACCCAGAAGGACGTGTCAGAGACCCTACCAAGTATATTGTATTCCTGAGCAGCATCATAATCTGAGTCGATGTAGACATGTCCATCCGTCCGTCAATGCGAGTATATGCTGTTATCGTAAACTTTGAGATATTGAGCTAAAATAAATTGAAAGCAGAACGATATTTAAATGGGGTCAAATGGTTCAATAGCCACGCCTACAATTGACAAAAATCTATTTATTTGCTACAACAATTGAGCTGTGTTGTTGGAATTGGGTACCCATATATATAATTAGCTTATCTAAAAATGAACCAAAAATGGGTGTGGTCGGGTAACATACACGATCAAAATTTACCAAAAAATATACTCAGTGATAAACTTAACTTCTAAGATGATGCGAAATATATGCACTTGTAGAGGGCGTAATTAGTAACTGCCACGCCCACTGCCTGCATGTTTGTGTAGATGGTCTTTAAGATTTAGCTTAAGCCAAATATTATATAATTTTTTTTCCTTTGTTTAGCTTAAAATGTAAGTGATCTAGAGAGTTTTAATCGAGCGTGCTGGACAACTTTTTAAACCTCTCTCCGAAAAACAAACTTTTTGAAAAAAGTAATTTTTATAAAAAGTAAAAAAACAAAATTGCACTTTCCCATATTTTTATATAAACTGTGGGCATGGCAGTTAGCTAGTTCATCAATCTTAACTTAAAAAGTCATGTTAGGCGTTAAATAAAAGTTCTTTTGGAAATTTTGGGCGAGGTAATTGTGGCACGTCGCCCATTTTTGCGATATCTATGGAGCGCCAATTATTATTTTAGACGAATTTTTTATTTTAGATGATAAATTTTTATCGGTTGAGGGCGTGGCAATTAAGCGATTTTTTCTAAATCTTCGTTAAGGAATCAAAAAAAAAATTTTATCGCGATATATCCAAACTTAGGACCTTTCCAACAACACATGCACAATCGTTTCGCCATGACTAAATTGAATTAGACTTTAATTTTGATTAAGAATATTTTAAACATTAAGATATGACTCCTTTTTTTGCCACAATGTCCACTGAAGCCCCGACTTTTCGGTGTTCGGGGAATATAAAAACTGACTTTTACCAGTAATACCTTCTAAACTAATTATGCCCAAGATTGCTAAAAAGCTAAATGTTGTGGGGTATTAAAGGCAAGGCTCAACGGAATTATGTTTTTCAAGAGTGAGTAGAAACTAAAGGGGACCTCAGAGTTGACCTCAGCTAAATATTTATATGTGGAGTTTTTTGCCACTTCTTCAATTCTCACTCCAACTGAATTTGTTCGACTGTCCTTTTTTGATTGTAATGCTTCTGCTTTGCTGCGGGTACTATTAAAACAATTTGTAATAATGTCTAATGCTGCTGTCATGTTATGTTCTGTTCTGTTCTGTTCTGTTGTATCAAATTATTTTATTTTAAGGTGTGCGATATGCTGGCTGGCTGATGATCAAATTCTCTTATTAAAATGCGAAACAAATGCGCCCTCTCACACGGCACAACAAATTTATTTGGGGGTTGGAATATATTCTTATGCGAGTGAAAAAATCTCCTTGAAATTTTCGAAAACGTTGAACTTATCACATGCATACGCACACACACACACACACACACTCGCATATATATATGTGTGTGCATGTACGGATGAATGTACCGAGGTTTGCTTCCCGTATTTTGGTTTGCTTGAATAGGGGTTTATTTTGTTTTGTAACAAATTCTGTGTAAAAGAAAACGCACGCAATTGTGTTGAGTAAAGGGTGTCCACATTAGATAGATGACAAAGATTAGAGATCATTGTCATATGTTGAGGTGCGCGTGCATGTATGTGTGAACAATAAATAAATAAATTTTCAATTTTAACGATTATAAAAGTCATACATGGAGAACTAAATACAGAGAAAGAGAGAGAGATGAGATGAAGTGGTGTGAGTATATTTTGCAGCTCTCATAAAAATGTGTCTAAAGTTACCGTTTTTTTATTTTATCTTGCTATTAATGGAGAGCTTTTTCTTTTTTGTTCTTATTGTGTTACGTGTTTATTTCTAGCAACGAGTACAGTGAGTGAAATCTTAGTCAAGCTTGAGTTTTGAAAGAATAAAAAATTTGCTAAAATTTCATTTATTTTTTATTGTTTGTAATCGTTCAACTTGCTGACTTGCTTGCTTGCTTGCTTGAATGCTTGCTCTTTGTCCACACAATAGTAGTTGAAAGCATGATAATATTTTTTACGCTGTTTGGAGAATATTTACAGCTGTACACACTTTGTTAAATTTAATGACGAAGAGTCTGAGAGTGTGACTCAGTCTGGAAATATTCTAAATTCCAAGGAAATCATAAAACGCGATTATATATACTAAAGCACATACACATGAATGCATAAGAAAAGTACGTGTAGAAGCAAATCCAGAAATAAAAGCCACAACGATATGAACCTTCGAAGCTGGTGCGAGTGTATATAGCAAGTAAAACAACTCAATTTGGCTTTGGTCACATCTTTAATAACCTCCACTTTATATACAATTACAGGGCGTGACAGGTATCAGGATTATGTCCTCTGGTAGTAGTGCATGCATTATGTGTCTGAGCGAATATAAAAATAAGAAAAGCCCATTTTTGACGCAACCTTATCTGCACTAATTATTAAGATGCTTCATGTCCACAAGTTAATTTTTATAGTTGAAGGAAAGGTTTTCGTCAATTGTGGGCGTGGCTGTTAATCGATTTTGCCCAGTTTAAATAAGAAAACCGAGAAAGCCTGCATCAAAACGCAACCGAACAGATATACGTTAAATCGGCTTCGATTTTAATTCTTATGCTCCTCGAAAATATATACTTTGTGGGGTCACTGACATCGCTTTCTGCCTTTTGCAAACATAATAACAAACTTAACATGATCCCATAAACATTTGGAGGGTATAAAAATAATATGTGATGAGAGAAAGAGAGGGAGAGCAGCTGTGCTGTGGAGGAACGTAGACCCCTAAACGCACATATGACGACGTGGTGCGAAAAGTTCAATAATTGTTTGGCGTTGCAATATACACATTTCAGTACTCTAACTCGATTTGCTTGAAATATCGTATAAACGAAACGTACGTACGAGTCGCGTATAGGTGCACATATGGTTGAATCTCCCAGACTACCAAATGGACAATGGCCGCACTTTATTATTATTTTATACTATATAAATATGTACCACATATATATAAAGATATGTACACAAAGCATATATACATTCACACACACGCTCGTACATATTGGAATATAAAAAAACCTGTTTTACATTTCTCAACCACACGATCGAAAAAAAAAAGAAAAAACCAAAATAACCATACCGTACATATGTACACACACACACTCACACACACACATAATGAGTTCATATAAATATGTATAAATATTGTATGAGTGGAGTGTTGAACACATACTCGATGTATTTTATGAAAAATCGACACCAAACCACTAAATGGCGACAAATGCTACAAAATAAATCGTATCGACAAAAATTAATGCAGAAAATTTTTTAATTAAAGTCGACTTCTCAATCACCTGATAAAAAAATTAATATTCCTCCGGGACATTTATTCCATCGCATTAGTTGGCACAACTTGCTTTGGCTTCTTGAGGATTTACAAAACAATTATGTATTAGATATCAAGTACATCGACATTCTGTGACGATTCTTGTATGCGAATAAGTGCTAAGAGATATTTTATCGTTTCCCATTTAGCACTTACCCTGATGTACAATAATTGATTAAATTATTAATTACAACAAATAACGTGCAAATGTAAATTTACGATAATCACTATATGGAAAAATGTGGGCGTGGAAATTATATAATTATTCATTTTCTGTGCAAAGACTGCCAAAGTAGAAGTTAGAAAAAGTTTAAACTTCGGTGTGTTTTTTTATTGTAGTCGTGTAGGTAGTTCTATGATTACGCCTTCTCCTAATCACCGTTAAAATAAAAGTCATTTTGTTAATTGTGAGCATGGCTGTTATGCAGCTTTGTCTATTTTTGGTTATAATGGTTGAAATAGTAAATTTTTACTGGAAAGTTAAACTTGAGGAACACTTCTGAAACGATTTAATTTGAATGCTTAAGTTGTCTACCCATAGTTTCAAGTAGAATTACAGGTTCAGTGTATCCTCCACCCATAATGTCTCACATTTACTAGTTACTACAGCCCAGATAACTGCCTTCTACTCGATTACATTGACCCGTGTATATTTATTTGGCCTGATAAGAAAATAATATACAGATCAGAGCTGGATATAGGCTAGAAGGAAACCTTTCTCTTCTGGAATCGCTTTATTTTAGGCCAAAGTAATTAATGCGGCGCCACAAAGAAAGCTTTCCAAACGCTAACTGTGATTTACTTGTGGTTTCGCTTCCAATAATCGTGGGATCAACGTTTAGATATTCAATGTTAACTGCTTTATTGGTTGCATCACAGGGCGCAGCATTAGTGCTTTTGTTTACAGACTCCACTACGCTTAACTTATTTTTACCGTACCACAATACTCGCTGTAGCAGTGACGTTCAATAAGTGCTGCTGGTACCACACCAAAGGCATCAACCTTTGCCATACAATGACTTTTACTAAACGATTTGAACTATTGATGCGACATCTCCTCTCCACACACTTTATATTCATTTGGAATAGAATTTTTTAAACGTCTAAATATGCAAAATCGCTTTCATATTGTTCACCTTGACAAATTTTTACACGGTTCCTCTATGTTCATGTATGTAGGTGTGCATATGTGTCAGTAGTTTGTTATTTTGGCTTTTTCTTCCGTAAAAAAATAAATTGAAAACCTTGAATACGATTAATGTCCAGAATGTAGAGAATAATCTAATGCTGATAACACCAACACACTGGACGTGTCTTTGTTATTTTTTGTTGTTGTTTTACATTCCAATAGATAATTTTATGGCAATTATTTTCTGATTCTGATTACGTGTGTATGTTCTCAAAATGAACTTCGTTTTATATGAATTGAATGAAATGAAATCTCTCTTGGATCCGACCATAATTATACGGTCTATGCTTCAACAGCCGGTGGTGCTTGTGTATGTTGTTGTTTGCACGCATTTTGCAATAGCTAGCAAATGACTTTAAGTAATTTGTTGTTTCATTACATGTTACATGGAAATGGATTCTTTCTTATTCAAAAACAACAACAACAACAACAACAACAACAAAAACTGTAATAATAATAATAATAATAAAACAATGTTATTAACAGCACCAACACATTCAAACAAATAATCAAAGTTCTACACACACACACACGCATACATGCACACAAATATAAAACATTAAACACAACGCACAAAGTAGTTAAACTGCTTTTCACAGATCTCCACAATTACTCACTCATTCACTTCACTTCACCTCACTTCATTTTATTTTGTTGTCGGTCTGTCCATCCGTCCGCCCGTCTTATTCTACTTATATGCCTGAATGCATATATAAGTAGCATACGTGTGTGTGTGTGTGTGTGTGTGTGTGCAATGTTAATCTATTTTTATACTTCTGATTGTATTGTTATTTGTTATTGTGCTTGGCTGTGTGTGTTGTTTAACCATGACATGAATACGGCCGCGCTACCATCTCCATGCATCTCGGTTGTTAAAAAATCTGACAAAATATTGTGTTCGCGACTATAAGTATATATATGAAATTAGTTATTGTTCTTATTATTGTTGTTGTTATTGTTGTTGTTATTGTTGTTTATTTATGAACATTTAGCTTAAAGTAAGCAACACAGCAAATACACTTTTAAAGCGATGACCTATTGCCGCAATAGTTAAAGGCAAAGCTCATCGTCGACATAGTCGACAATTATTGTGTCATACAATTCGCAGTTGAAACGAAGAAGAAGCATAAACACAATGCAAGAAAAACAAAAGTATATTTTAACCGAATCTCCGATCGGTAGCAATACTTGGGAATAACTTGTGAAATATTTTGAAAACGAAAATTGATTGCATTGTTAGTATAAGATGGCACAACAACTACATAATCCCACTCAAGTATATAAAGATTAGCTTTTATGTATTAACACTTAGCATTTATTGTGATTGTCAAGTGTGAAAATTTTGTATTGAAAGATATACAAAACGTTAGAGCAACAACTTATTAGTACAAAAGTACTAAAATTTTGTACCTACTTAATTACCAAGTCGTGCTCATGTACTAAAAAATTACAACTCAAAAGCAACCAAAATTAAAAATAGTTATAAAGGTATTAAAATTATACAGTTATCATATAATCTTACATTTCAAGTACTAAAAATTAGTACTAAAACGGAAAAGCTGTACTTCAAGAATTGAAAATTGGTGCACTTATACCTAATTATTTCATTTCATTCCAGTTTTCACGTATTAAAAATTAATATTTAAAAACATAAGATCCTAAAAAAAAAACTGTGGCCAAAACCTTGGGCATAAATTTACATGTGCAGCTATGCTTTTAATTGAAAATTTAAAAGTGATTGAAGCTAGGTGTAGCATTTTCGAATTAAGAGTTTTAAACATCCGCACAAACTTAATATGTGATGTAGGATATAAATATATTTAGATGGAGAGACGGACATGATTAAAGTGATTCAGATTTTGATTTTAGTCCAGTCGGTATCAATAAACGGTTTTATGTAAATATGTATTATGTAAAAATTTGTTTTAAGCATTTGATACTAAGAAGAGTTGAATCTGAAAAGTTAATAAAAATTGAAAAAAATCAACTCTCGCTAGCAACAAAATGATTATAACTTGTAGGGGGAGAATATATGAAATTGTAGCAAAAAAACAAAAACAACAAAAAAGAAGTGGAGAGATAATAATGAGTGGTATTAAATGAATTTTATAATTATAAGTTCTTTTACAGTTAGAAGTGGATATAAATTATATAATAAGCCACAGGTCAGAGAGTACCATTACTGCACATACACACTTTTGAATAATTGTTAATCATAAAATAAAATAAAAAAAAATGTAAAATTGTGCTATTGACACCAAAAACATTTCATATAATGAGAATTCTCAGTTGTAACTGTTAATGTATGCTTAAAACAAGTAGTGGTTTGTGGTAAATTATAACTCGATCAAACGTAGAGAGGGAGAGAGCGCGTGTTTGAGAGCGGCTTATGAGGTGCTAGAATTCTCTTAATCTTAATGCTGCTTCTTGCTTTCCTCATATTTTCGATTATAATACATTTTCAACATTTTATACAATTCATACAAATATTGTGACCGGAAGTCTTTCACTTATATATACATTCATACCTACTTGTACATATTTCGTGTAGATGCGATGCGTAAATCAGTTTAGGGTAATGCACTGAACATTAGATGTACGTAAGAGTTTTAATATAAACGGGTTTTTTAGGAAGAAACCTACTATACTTGTGTATATGTGTGTATGCATGTATGTGGGCATACAACAAAAGGAAGACAAACATTTCATAGCATATTGATATACATTGCGATTGAATATTAACAAGATAATATTTTACACGACTTGGACCGGTAATGGCTGGCACCACTATTTCATGAATCTTAAGTTGTAAACCTTACCAAAAATTAAGGAAAACACGCTTAGAGCTAATAAGAAACTAATACCATTTCGATTGATACGAATGATGAACATTGGGGCAAATAGTGTAGAGTACGTATGCATAACAAAGAAACGAACAAAATAAATTATATTTTATAAGAGCACAGCTAAGTATTTTAATTAAAAAACATTTCCGCGTACAAAGGCACCACACATACAATATTATGCATACAACACTCACACCGCTTTATATATTATATAGAAAACATAAAAACGGCACCACGCTATAATAAAATGCTTTATAGCATCTCCGACACAAAGAGAACTCATTGCATTTTGCAACAAACAAATTTTGTAATGAATAACAATTTAACAAATAAAGAGATTGCCTTTAATTAAAAAGAAAAGAAAAAATAATAAGAAAAAAATTAAACATTTATATCACAACCGCAACTTAATAACACACAAAAACAAATTGATTGTTGTAATTGTTTTCTAACTTATACTTGTCGTTGTTGTTGTTGTTGTACTACTCCACTAAACCTCTAAATGAAGATCATTCGAAAATCATACAGACCGCTGCCTGCTTGCTAACTTTGCAAGTAATCGCTTTATGAGAATTGAGAAAAACAAAATTAGCTAGAAAGAGATAGTGGTATAACAATACCTAACGGTTGAATATGCATAAATATTTTTGTACGCAAATCCAATCAAAACAAAGCAGAGTCAGCAAACTGATTGAGAGAAGATATTGAAGAATGGACGACAATGTTGTTAATTATATGGACGAATATGCAAAAGTAGAGCTTTTTCAATTTTCACAACAAAACAAAAAAAAAAAGATCGCGGTTGCGTTTTAAACTTACAAGTGGATACATATTTATACAAAATATAAGCAGCGCATCACTCCAAGTGTCAAATGTTTAAGAGAACTGTTTTCTTTCGTCCGTTATAAAATAATGGAAAATGTGGAATAAACAGATCCGCTCGCAGAGCACAAATTATTTTATATATCTAGTGTTTCTTGTAGAGTTCATTCAAACTTTCAGATCTTTGTATACTTTAATTGAATTTACCACGCCTACCTTTTTAATGTTCATTCACTTTACAAATGTTTTGGAACCATTCTTGCACCGTACAGAATGTCTAATATAAAAATTTTTGCAGACTTTAATATCATTTATAATCAATTTTTATTGAGTCTATAAAAAATCGTCTAATCCAAACTGAAAACCGCTGAATTGTCATGAAATGATCGAGAATGAATTTCCATGTTGAACAAATAATGAGCGTGAGGGTGAGAGCGATCTCTAGAGAGAGTCATTGACTAATTTAAAGGCATTTTTTATAATATTTATTATTATGTATAGAGAAAGAAAATAATAAAACGGCAGAACCCTACATTAACGGTCATGGTCATGAAATTAGCAAAATTAAGACCGTACTGGGACATATACCTACTGGGTACCTGAAGTATTACCAACACGTCAAGATACAATAATTGTACATACAAACAAACAAAAAATGTAGGTGATTTAGAAACAACAATTGTTCACTTTTAAAAATAATTATGAAATTTATTAAAGAAAATTTGAAATCATAAGTAGTTCGAGAGACACTTACTTTCTCTCGAAGAAAGACAACTCGAAGCGGTATTTTTGTTGTTGTTTTTTTTTTTTGCTAAACTGCTAATCGTTGATTTGTACGCATGAGCACTTTGTTTTCATATTTTTGAAATATTGCGCGGTGTAGAGTTGTCAGTTTTTTAACATGCAGAACAGAGGAGGAGATCTTATTAAATTCAAAATCCTTTATACTTAAACATTGATTGTGTTTGACTTTATTATTGTTATTGTTATTGTAGTGTATCAGTTCTAAATTAATGCATATTTTGCTTCTTCTTTTTTTATTTTTTTTTTGTTCTTTCAAATTACGGACGCGGCATATATTTAGCAAATATTTTCATAATCATTTTACATATAAACAAACATGTATTGGTTGGTGCTACAGTTACGCTCTTTCTCTCTATGTGAACGACACTATCAGTATTTTTATATTGATACGTATTTATATTCATCTATAAAATTGTTGCCCACTACAAATTGTTTCTCAATCCACACATAATTCTTTATCACAATAATTCATGTCTTTTTTATTTTCGTCATTTATTTAGCAGCTTGACAATACTTTAATGTGCGCAACTAATTTAATACATGACTGACATAAACAACACGAATTTTAATTTATACGCGTAAAATATTAGTGCGGAGAAGGCAACCATTTGTTTGCTTTTGTGTAACACAAGCCACCCGTCCTCAACACTTTACTCAGGCATTTTTCCTATCGTACTAAATTATTATTGTAACGTTGTTTTTGTTCAGTGTTGCGAACACACATTATATGTGTGTGCATTTTGTGGCTTTTTTAATAATGTTTTGTTTGCTCCTAATGCTGCCAGACGTTTTAAATTTCAATGAATCAAAATATACTCACCAGTGTAAATAATTTTATGAATCATTATATAAAAAATAATTATATTACAAAAATCATTGTATATCATAATAAAACAATGTTTTAATTGTATGGAATAACGGGGACAAAGAATCTCTTGGTTTATTAATCATTTTATATGGCAACGTTAAACTTGACACTAAACAAAAATAAAGAGAGTAAGAAGTAGGTGAGAGAACATCCACGGGAAATAACTTTCTTTCAAGATACACTAATTATTATATTGAAAGTTAATAATTATTAAGTTTAAAATTGATTGACATTGATAAACAAGACTTTGGTCAAACAATGCTCCGAGTTGTACGCGTAATCTTTTGCTAAAAAAAAATTAATTTAAAGTCCCTAAATGTACAAATTGACTCTTTTTTTTTTTTTTAAGAAATTAAAACGTCTGTCCATGTTAAATTTTAGCAATTGTTGACGTTATTTTTTCCTTTAATAAGCGAATATTTCAAAATCTATTCCCAGTAAGCATTCCATGTTATACATAAGCCTATTTTTTAAGCTTTAAATTTGTACAGATTGCAAGATTATTGCTTTGAAGGTACCTCTGACTTGAATATCATATATTCGTCTGTACGATTATTTTTTTTAAATTTAATGAAACACTTTTTTGAACATAATAAAATAAAAACCGACTTATGATTATAAGTCTCTGTTTATTTTCGATTAGTTTTTTTATGGATGTACGGACATCTAATAATTTTGTATATGTTTTCTTTAAATTTATAGATTAAAAATGCATTTTTATTCTAAAACGAAATACTTTTCGTTTATTTTTAAGGCTTCCTGATTATTGTTGAGTTCATTAAAAGAAAAAATATAATTAAACGCATTAAAAATTAAAAAATTTTACGCGTTGTAGTTCGCGTGGTTCACCTTTCACACATTTCGTGGTACTTAGAAGACTACTCATACTTCTAAAACTGGTTTATATGGACTCACAAGTATAATGTATCGTGTTTTCCTTTATGTTTCAAATTTATCGACAAATTAATATGCCCTACTAGAATATAGTACACTTATACTGGTAGCTTGTTCTGTTTCATTTCCATTTTGGTACACTTTGCTGTTTACCTTGTTGTTATTTCGTTTCTTCTTTCTTCTTCTTCTTCAACACCGGCTTACACGTATTGAAGTAGTCTTGTTAGTTATGTTTTGTTTAGTTTAGTTAAAAATTAATTTGTTTTGTTCTTAATTCTGTGTTATATATAATTTAATGTTTGCAATTATTTGAATTAAAGTAAAACCATGGATGTTAAAAATCCAGATTTGGATCAGTGCGCTGATGATTTAGATTTCAACGATGCTGCTTTTCAACGTTTACTCGATAATCCATTGTCCGCTATAGATAATTCCCGTTTGAGGAACAGTGAACAACATAAAGGTTTCGACAACAATATGGGTGATACATGGATATATCCGAGCAATTTACCGTGTCGCTCCTATCAATTGAGTATCACTAAGGCGGCTCTATATCGCAACACTTTGGTGGTGTTACCTACGGGTTTGGGTAAAACCTTTATAGCAGCAGTTGTTATGTATAATATATATCGTTGGTATCCATGTGGCAAAGTGATATTTATGGCCCCGACGCGACCTTTGGTCAATCAACAAATTGAGGCATGTCAGAAAATCATGCCATTCCCTTGCGACGATGTCGCCGAACTGACCGGTAAACTGGCTAAACAGCGTCGCCATGAATTATGGCAAACGAAACGTGTATTCTTTGTAACACCACAAGTATTACAATCGGATATGTGCAGTCCGGACGACAATTATCCCTACTCGGCTGTTAAATTGATGGTCGTGGATGAAGCGCACAAAGCTAAAGGTCGTTATGCTTATGTCGAAGTGATACAAACCTTACTACAGCATACAAAATATTTCCGAGTTTTGGCTTTGTCGGCCACACCGGGACGTACTATAGATGACGTAGTAGAAGTATGTCGCAATCTATTAATTTCTCATTTGGAAGTGCGTTGGGACACCTCAATTGATGTTACCCCCTATGTACACAAACGTCACATGGAAACTGTGGTTGTAACAATGGGGACACAAATTAAAAATA
Organism: Ornithomya fringillina; assembly: GCA_963978525.1. Taxonomy (NCBI): domain Eukaryota; kingdom Metazoa; phylum Arthropoda; class Insecta; order Diptera; family Hippoboscidae; genus Ornithomya; species Ornithomya fringillina. The sequence goes on along the minus strand of OZ021694.1, from coordinate 16,793,251 downwards.
CACGAGAACGTTTATTAAAAATCATTGATCCGTATTTAAAGCTGTTAACCGAAGAGGGCGTTCTATCCGGTTCGTTGGGTAATCTTAATCGCAACTTTTTACTGTACGAACAGAAACGTTTTCGTGATCGCTGCTTTCGTGATGGGCGCCATCCTCACTATGGCGCCATTAACACTAATTTCGCCATTTGCATTAGTTTGTATCATGCCCTGGAGCTGCTGGAGCATCACGGCGTGAGAGTCTTTCTAAATAATTTTGAGGAGGGCAAAGGCAAATTCATTTTACAAATGGATCATCAGTTGCGGAATTTAATTGAAGAATTGAAGAGTGAGGTGGGTCCCAATCCATTCGATGTGTCCGTCGGTGTTATGACCAATGGTCAAATAGCTGAAGTACCGAAAAATTTGGACTTTGGTCATCCGAAATTTGAAAAAGCACGTCAGTATTTAAGGCAGCATTTCGAGGTGAGTATTTTTAAAATATTTCTCTCTCTTTCTCTATGCTACGGTACGTCCAATGCAATATTAAGAGTGTTGGGTACCCCACAAAATTATATATATTTTTAATCAGCTTCAAAAGCTGAGTCAAGCCAAAGTTTTTCTCACTTGTTTTTGTATTTAGACTCATGCAGATTCCAGAGCTATAGTGTTTTGCGAATTTCGCGAATCCGTTTTGCTTATCTATCGCATGTTGTTGCAAGAGAAACCTTTGCTACGGCCCCGTTGTTTCGTAGGTAAGGAAGTTTTTCTCACAATCTAATCCTGTGATCCTAAATATTTTTCCACCGTTAAGGCCAAGGTGGCTCTACAGGGGCATTGCGTGCTTTAACCCAAAAACAACAAATACAAATAATGAGTGATTTCCGCAAAGGCGACAGCAATATTCTAATAGCCACCTCTGTGGGAGAGGAAGGCATCGATGTGGGTGAAGTTGAGTTAATTGTTTGCTTCGACATTAGCACCAGTAATCCTACACGCTTTGTACAGCGCATTGGCCGTACGGGACGTAAAAAAAATGGTAATGTGGTGATGCTGGTAAGCGAAGGTCGTGAACAACAGCTATTGAAAGAAGTGATGATAAATAAGGATCAAATTAATAAAAAACTATTACGTTCAACGGTTATTAAGGAAGCTTTGTATCCGAATAGTCCACGTTTGGTACCCTCCGAATTTCAACCGCAATGTGTTCATATGTTTATTAAGCCGGACAACAAAGGGGCAGCAAACTCGAAATTGGAAAAAACAACTAAAACGAAAATTAAAAAAGCTCTTAATGTGAAAGATGCCAAAGGTACTAAAAGAGTTCATCAAGATTTGCGTAAATTTCTAACGACCAAGGCCGACACTAATAACGATGAAGAAGAAAATGAATTTTTTGATATAGACGCCATTAAAACGCAACATAAGCCGGGTGTACAGACTCAAGAGAAAATGTCAAAGAAATTGGTGACAATGAAAGGTGTATTTAAAGATTTATTCAAAGATTTACAAACCACCATGACTACACAAAATGTTATTCAGGAAGAGAAAAACCGCCAAAGTACAAATGATTTAATGGCGAGACGTGACAACGAATCACCCTCTACCAGTGAAAAGAGTTTAACCGCAAAAACAACAACTACAACAAATACCGATGCGACACACTTGCGTCGAGTTAACAAATTACTTAAGACTACCTTGAACACACCGGATGTACTGACACGTGCAGAAATCAATGATTTAGCGTATCACATAAAATCTGGGGACATGTCGCCGGAGATGAAACTTACTCTGCTGAAACTTTATCCAGATTTTGTTAAAGAAAATCTCGAGAAAATGAAAATCGTACAAGCTTTAAACCAAGAGCAAGACGTGGAAGATGACACAGAAACCATCTTTACAGCTGAAGAGAAATCTGTGCGTGATGTGAACAAAATTATTTTAGAATTATTTGGCGGCCTAGCCCAAGTCGAGGACTTTTTATACGATTGCCAGTTGCAAGAACTGAAAAATCACTCTGATAATCTCAACTTGGAGCACACGAGCAACAAGTATGCTGATGTTGAGGAAAATTATTTTCAACTGTTGGATGAAATATTTGAAGGCTTCGGCAATGTTGGACCAAATGTGGATAATTACGAGGAAATAATGCAAGAATTTAGAAAAACCACACGCTACAAAGAGTTTGTTCAGCAACAAGCCCAACATGAGAGTAGCCTGAATAATGACAACTATGAAGAATCGATGGCTTACGATTTCGATTTAAATAATGTGGAACATGACTTAAAGGCAATGCCAACAGAGTCGACATATTGTGATCAGTGGTTATTGAATTGTGAACGAATACAACATAAATCCACGCCCATACAAAAGGCACACACTCAAGCTAAAACTAAAGTTAGTAATGAAGCAACAGATGGAGGAGGTGAGAACTTATTATTGAATCAAACACAAGAACCAGAGATTAGTATGCAGAAAAAACAAACAATTGAGAAATTGAATAAAAGCTGTACAAGTTTACAAAACCAAACACCCGACTCGTTAAGGTCTCCAAAAAAAGATTCCATAACACAGTCATCGTCATTGAAACACACTTTGACGGATAATGATGATGAACTATTCCTGCAAATATTCCCCGAAGAAGAAGCTTTTATGGAGCAACAGAAGCAACAACTTGAAAAGACACGTTCTCGTTCCAACAGTTTTAAAGAGAATCTATGCAACCCATCACCGGATCTCTTTACCAATGAAAGCCTTAATAAAACTGCCAAAATTCAATGTGAAAGTAAACCTGTACCGTTGTGTGAATTGCAACTGAAATCACCACCCCAACCAACAACAACAACAACAATAACTCCAACAAACACTAAACTACAAACGCCCAAGCGCAACGTTGTAAGGGTCGACAAAGAATTGGAAAAATCGCCAAATATTTTTGATTTGTTTATGAAGAACAGTCGCGGAAAGGGGAAACTACCTAGCGTACCATCAAGGAAAGAGAACGCAGTGCTTAACCGTACAGTTAGTTCCCCACTTTTAAAACCGAAAAACAGATGCCACCCACCTAAAACAATAATAATTGAAAGCAGTGAAAGTGATTCGCCGGATCAAACAAATCAAACAGAAGAAGATTTGTCAGCAATAAAAATACAGAATAATGATAACAAAGAGGAAGAAGAAGAAGAAGAAGGAGAAGAAATTGCTGCCACTCAAACGGTAAGTTTTATATAAATTTTTAAATTTTTTTACACTGAACGAATTTAATCGGAATGAACTGGGAACCATTTGAAACTATTTCTTATTTATTTATCGATACTTGTTGTAATCGAGCATATGTGTGTCATATTTGATTACAAATTTTTTAAAATGGCGGCAGCTAAAGCTAAAAAATTGTTTTAATATTTAACAGCAGTGCGCGCTTGACTTCCGAACTCGACGGACCTATGACTGGGGACTGCGCGCACTCATTTCATATAAAATAACGGGACAAAAAATTTTATTACTTAACTGTAGATATAGTTGCTGGGTACACGTAAGCCTTATATCCAAAAAAAAAAAGTGATAAAATAATTGAAAAATCGTTAAAGGCTCTCACGTTAGATAATGTATTATATAAAAAACGTTCCGTACAATTTGATTGCCGCCAGTATACGTATTTTGAAGGTTAGTATAAAAATTGTTACCGAATAAAGAATGTTTTTCGGAATATTTTCAATGTCGGAAGTAAATGAATAACTTTTTTTTCGAATAATGTGTGAGTTGGAGATCAACCGTTATGAATGCTTTCAATTGCAGATCCATCCCGCAAAATCGGCTGGGAGGAGACGTATTAGAAAGCGGACATTTTTAAATAAATTCATACAAAATGAAGCTGCAGTTAGTGGCGAGGAAGATAGCGGCGATGAAACTGAACGCACCCTCGATCATTATCATTATGATTCAATGATTGTGTCCAGCGATGATGAGTTTGAAGACGGGGAATCTCACAACAATCAACTGTCCCGCACACACATACAGGCCATGTATCTGCAGTCGATCAAGTAAGCCAAACAAATTATAAATAATCGAGAGTAGAGTTAGAATTAAAATTTTTCTTAATTTAAAGGAGTCCCCAACAAAGAAGAGGAGCCTTCAAAATACCCGTACCGCGCCACTACAACGATCAATCCCACATTTTCTCACAAGCTGTCCTTCCAACGGACATGTCATCACAATATATAACAGATTCATTTGTGATAGACGATGAATTGGTCGCTGAGGAGCAAATGTATAATGCCGAGCAAACGCTGTGCCCTCTGGAAAAAGCTGAGAAAATTTTAAAAGAGAAATGCAAAGCTAAGCGTAAATATGCTAAAATTGTGGAAATTGAAACGAAAGCTAAATCGCGGCGCAGAAGAGTACAACAATTGCACGATAGTTCCGAAGACGAGGAGAAGTGAAGAAAGTATTATTATTTATTGTTAAGTTTAAGTTTTTTATAATTTTTGTTTTTTTTTTTTGGTTTGTTTGTTAAAATACTGAAATTTTAATGAGAGTACAGAAGATTTCATTTATGTTTGTAAGATGCATTTTGCATGTGAACTTGTTTAAGGAGTTGGATTGAGGTGAGAGAGAGAGAGATTTTAACACTAAAACATACACATAAAATAATACGGGTAAACGTGTCGATATAAAATTCAATTTGTTCAAACAAAAAAACAAATGAAAATATGTGTTGTCCGTTCCTTTGTAAACACTTGTAACTTGTAAACATTTATTATATAAGTTTATAAACTATTAAAAAATAAAAATTTAAATAAAATGTCTAGACTAAGTAACTGCTTGTATTTATGTTATAATCAGCTGCCATGGGCTTAAAGGTGGTATTGAAGCGATGTTTATATAAATCTCTGGGTTGTATGTAAACTTCTTTGAAGTCTTCACTTAAATCACTGGGCACACCATGCATATAGCCCCGCCTCACTTCGTGGTGATTCGTGTACGGTCTCAGCTCCACTTCGGGCTCGTAAATGTTCTCCACTAACATTTGTCGCGATTTGGCCCTCGAGCGCATTTCCAGAAAACTACTCATTTTCAATTGTTTACGCGATACCCGCGTACAAGCCAACACAATGCTGAGCAAAACACAAAATTCCACAACGGCCAACACAAGGCTGCCCCCCAAAAAGATGGCATACTGTTGCCGGTACCAATTGTCCAAATAATCGAGACAGGGTGTGGTGTAACGGTAGTTTTGATAATATGCTTTTTGTGTGGCCTGACATCGGCTCTCATTAACGGGTCGTGGATCCAAGTAGGAGAACGTTGCCAAAGAATTCTCTAGAGTGCAGCAGGTTAGCGGCACTAGCCAATCCCTTTGTCCATATGCTTGTAATTTCCACATGGATTGATCATAATTTGCTACACTGGTCATGCCGCAACAACCGAAACGTGTTTGTGCTAAATCCATGGCTATGGTAAATTGTTCACGACCCGGATTGCCGTAATTCGTTTGCAGGGTTTTCACCATTTTCGCTTCATCCAAACTAATGCCCAAACAATGGGGCCACAGCGTTATGGCCAAACAAACAACCGATTCCATTAATAACAGCACCACCACCGTCAAGAAGTAGAAACTTAAACAGCAGTACGTGTTGAGGCAAGTAGCCCAAAATCCCACCATTGCGGCCAAAGTGGCCGTTAGACCCGCCACCGCCAAACCGATCGATATGTAATAGAATAATGGCTGCGGCAAGTCATTCAAGTGATCACTGGTGGCAGCCAGTAGTCTAGATAGCAATATTCTCTTATTGTCGCGGAAGAGATAAAAGCCGGATATAATAAGCAAGGCACCACAAAGCTAAAGAGATAAGAATAAGAATAAGTTTCAATTGCACGACCTTTCAAGTTAACATACAATATATCCATAAAGAATAATCAGGAGAAACATTTTATTTGATTGAGGGCAAATTTTGAATACCCACCATCGATGGACGAAAGTTTCCCTGGGAGTATATATGTATGTTAACACGTCAACTGTACTTTATAAGAAATACGGAAAATTTACTTAAAAAATTGCTTCCTTTTCAGTTTTTGTTGCATTGTAGGGGTCTCGCTTGATTGATCTTGCGCCATTTCAATGCCAACCATCGCATGACCTCTACCAAGTTTGGAATTGATATCTCAATTTTTGCCACCAGAAGAGTTATTACTACAGAAAATACTACTGGACAGAGGGACATTGTCAGATGGACTCAGTGTTTGATGCTGATTCAAAATAGATTTACTTTGTGGGATCTCCGGCATCTCCTTTTGGGCATTTCAAACGTTTTGACAAAGTAATATATAGCTCCTGTGATGGTGGGTACAAAAGAATGGATGCTATCTTTAAAATCATTATTTCCGAAACTATTATCTTTGCGTTAATTTTTTCATCGAATTTTATGCGGAACCATTTTTTTTTTTTTTTTAACATATTAAGTTGAAATGGCCAAGTGACTGAGACTCATATAGCCAGAGTAAGTCGCACTGACAAGGACTTCACTGCCAGGATCACATCAGACTTAGATGACGCAGATTATAAATAAAACGTAAGCACAAAATAGTGCAAAACAGAGGCAACGATAACCATGCGGCAACATTTAATATAAAGAATAAAACAGTAGAGGATTTTTTCAAATCAGAGTTTCCCAAACTTTTTTTTGTGTTATTTTTTTTTTATAGAATTTTTAATTAAAAATTTAATAGAAAGAAATAAAGCAAAGTTAATAAATAAAAGTGTACCAAACTATTTTTTAATTTAATTTATCTTTATTATTGCAAAAAATATTAAGAGAAGTGAAAACACTGTCGTTCAAGTCAGTGCTTCCCAAATGATTTTTCGTTGCGGCATTTTTTATACGGCTGCAATCGTTTGTAATGTAAAACAAGTGAAAATATTGTAGTCTGTCAAGCCCGCCCATTTAGTACCCTACACTAAGTATGCTAAAATTAATTTAATTGTATCAGTACAAGTGAGTCATTTCGTGAAATATCATTATAGAGAATGGGGTTCTAAAAATGGCCCGATCGGATTTAAATTTAGCACAGTCAGACTAAACCGATTGTCAAGTTTTGTTAAAAAAATATTGAAATTTGCGAATTTTTATCATTTGATGGCCCATTTTATATGGAGAGGTTATCTAAAAATTGTCCAATTTAAGCCATCTTCAATAATTTGAGTGTAGACACGCCCTTATACCAATTTTCATCGCAATATCTTACAGACTTGCGTATAAATTAACAGGGTTAGACACCGGAAAGACGGACGGACTTGGTTAAATCGATTCAGATTTTGTTTCGATGAATCGAACGGTATAACAGAAGGGGGTGTGGCATTTGTCGTTCAAGCAAATCCAAACATTCGCACAAACTTAGTATACCCTCATCACTGAGGTGGAGGATATAAAAACTGAGTGATATTGTTTAAATCAGTGGCTCCCAAACTATTCTAATGCGGTAAATGATTTGTACAGCGTTTTATAACGAAAATACCAATTTTTCTGAGGCATGCTACTTAACCGAAGATTATAATTATAATTTAAGAAACCAGGTATGCGAAGAAAGCTGCTTGAATAATTCGAATATGATTTCGCATCAAATATCATAATTACAAAAAATTCTAATAAAAATATAGCAATGTGTGAATGTGTGTGTGTGTGTGTGCATTCTTCTACCAAACAGATCTTGTTTAATTATCATTATCTCACATTTTCACTTTATTTAATAATAGTTAAAATTGCCAAAATAATCAGCCAAGCATAAACAAAAAAATAAATAAAAAATTAAATAAATTATATCCATGTGTATATATATATATGTACATATTGTATTGTTTTATATTTTTTTAATATAGCTAATTAATGTTTGATTTTTTATTTTTTATTGAATTTTTCACTTTTTTCGTATATTTCCGTTTCACGTTACTACTACATACCAGAAATAAACAATTACAACTATTGAGCAATAGTCTAGTATTGCAACAACGTGGACTCATAGTAACATAAAGGCAACAACAAAATTTAGCAAATTCAAAAAACAAAAATCAGTTATATTCTCGTTGAGGCTTTATTTTATAGTAATTTTATTTAAAAAAACTAAATCCACGAATTTCTTTTAGAGTTTTTTTTTTAGTAATTTGTATCTTCCGCCAAAATATATATCCGTTATATGCTACACATTCGCTACTTTTTTCCAAACTAAATAATTATCATGTTCCAGTAATATTATGGACTAGGTTGAGTGTTGAACATAAAATCAAAGAGACTATGAATGCATTATATGTAACAATAAAGGAGAGAGATTGAAAGACTGAGAGGCAGAATTTTGATTATGTGAAAAGTAAAAGATCTGCATTTTAAATTCTCATTAGTAGAGTGCAACTATGTGGTATCAGAGACTTCAAAACAACAACAACATAAGAAATAAACATAAAATCTTGGATGTAAACAAATCAAGTATGCATGCATTGTACTGAAGCTCATGTGTGTGTGTGCATATGTGGTTTTTTGTTTACCAATTTACACACACATCCGTATATATTCATCCGTATAAATAAAATGAAACGTTCACGTAAGTTTATATTTACCTGCATAAACATAAATGTATACTCTCATAAGTTAAATAATAGCTGAAAGGGCTGTAGGTTTTGTATACAACGATCAAAGGTGAAAGAGTTAAATAACAACAACAGTACAACAACAAATAGAAAATCAAGCCTTTTTTGTTTGATATAAAAAAGTGACATTTTTTGTCCATACGTCCGTCGAAAGAGAAACTGGATTAAAACGCAAAATATAATCACGATGGATGAAAATTTTTTATTACAAATAACGCGAATATTTAAAAACGTACATTAACCGCATATGTCAAACTTGACATAATGAAATAGAAATTCGATCGATATTTTTACAACTCATCATCCTAGCGATGGAAGCATACCAAGGTTGCTATTCCGTTTGCAACACCCAGAAGAAGGCATAAAAAACCCTACAAAATATAATATCGCGATTACATAACAGACACGCCCACAATTTTCCAAATTCTGATTTTGTTCTCTTTACAACTAAATACAATGTGTTTTAATTTTATCTGTAAGATTTTAAATTTTGTTCCAATTATATAGCCATGCTTCCTCTTTATTCTAATGTTAATTTGTATTCAACAATAACAACATTTACGCTCCAAATTTCATGATTCATTCATTCATTTACATTTGTTTGATCTACTTTAACTCTACGCTACACACTGACTCATTTTCATATAATGGAAATGTATAAAAAAAAAACAAGAGGAAGAAGAAGTATGTATGAAACTATATGAAATGGACTTTTCATATATCACTAAACTCAAAAAAAAAAAACAACAAAAAAAAGAAAAAAAGACAACAACAATAAGTATATAATACAACAATCATTTAAATTACAACAACAATAATAATGAGTACGTATATGTTATACTATGAGCACTATAAATAATTTCGTGCTTTCATGCCTAAACATTAACAAGGGAGAGCATGTTATTGACCTTTAACGGTTTACTACGCTAGTGAGCACACGAACAATCATGCACGCGCACACCTAACCACACTCGCTAACATTAAATGCAAGCATATGCTTTCATTGCATGCTTTAGGTGACAAATTTTTTCTCTTGTATTACTATTAATTGGTAGACGCAAACAATTATTTAAATTTTTTACCACAAATATATTCGAATTTAAATTTCTCTGTAATTTCATTGATTTTATTTCACATTATTTGGGGTATAAGGTAAGTTTGGGTGGAGGAGGAGGAGGAGGAAGAGAGATTTTCCTGCAATTTTCATTAAAATAAAATTACTCAAGCTGAAACAAACCATAATTATATGCAACAACAACATTTTTCCTATGTATATAAAATATATGTTTGCCTGTAAAAAGAAGAAAAAAAAAAAACAGTACAAAATGGAAAGTTAGTTTTCCTATTACGTATGTATGTATGTATATTTTTCATAAAAAAAAAAATGGTTAACATTTCACTTTACCACTACTGCAATATGCTTTTCTATTTTGATTTTAATTTAATTCACGTTGAACACTAAAAATCTAAAGATTTCTTTGAGCCAAGGCCACCGCCACCGCTGCTACAATTCATAGGAGGCATTACAGGTGATGACAAAGATTTCTCATTTGTCTCATTATCATCATTTTGTATTTCTAAAAATTTCAAAAATCAAAAATTCAGTTCATGTGGAATATTTTTCATAAAATCTGTTTACCTGGTGGTAAATGCAATTTTTCTATTATAAAACGTTTGCGTCTTAACTTAAAGGCCAAGTCAAGGGTTTCAGGTTGATAAACGTTCAACGTATTTAAGGCGGTTACTTTATGAAATTTAACAATACCGTTGTAATCTTTTAATACAGGATTCTCTTCATTGGCCGAACCTACAAATGATTCCAATTCAATGGCATAATCAACCAAGTTGCGTATTTTGTCCGGCATGTCTTCACTCTGTAATTAAATTCATGCAACATGATTGTGATTGTAAATGAGTGTATATTCCACTTACATATTTGGCTATTAAATGCATGGGCATGGTTATAAAGCATACAGCTGGATTACTGCGTACAACAGCGCGTAAAATTGTTAGAAATTTCAACACATCATATTCGAAATTCTGCTCATACCACAAGGGCGAACCCAATGACATTATGCAAAAACGGGCCAGCCTTTTGGCTGGATACTCTTCGTTGAATTTACGATTTTGATATTGTACGATGGCTTGTATACAGTTTTCATATTTTGTGTTAGTGAAACCGCACGATTGGGAAGATTCCGTAGAATCATTGCCGGCACTGCCCATCTCTCTATCGCTGCTTGAAGCATCAGCCATAATTGAATTGCTATCATTCAGAGTTTGTGTAATGCTGTCATCGTTGTTCATATCGCGATTGTCTGCGGTCGGCGTGAGGCCCGACCAGGTACAGCATGTTACCAGCGCATAATCCATTTGCTTAAGCAAATTGAAATGATGTCCAATGGTGATATTTTTCTCTTTAGCATTTAATAATGGCAAATCGGTGTAGCGCCAGGCTATACGTAAATCATTGTTCAGAGATTTGGCACAGTGGCTTCTATCTTCCAATTCTATTTCAGCCATTTCTTTGTTAACCTCATCGGTATCATCAATACATTCGGGCAGTGTCTTTAATATATCTTGAGGTTCATCATCTAAGTTTGCCAACCAAGTGCTATGGCCAGCGGTTTCACCTTCCGCTATATAATATTTGGCCAACACCTTGGCATATAAGGCATATTTGTCTTCTTCTATTAAACATATGGAACCAACAGATAAACCACCTCCTACACAATCAAAAAATTTAATATTTATTTTTTAAAACATATTCCGAAAGGTTTTTACTTCATTTTTAAATTACCCAATATTGCATCTAGCCACAAATTTCCCGTCGATGTTATTAATTGACCGGTGTGTGGGCTAATTCTTGTGTCTGGTATAGATTTTTGTACATTTCTTTTTCGAAAACTAGACATGGTATTTGGTAGAACCAAAACTTAATCGATTATCTTTAATATTTAAGCGAATTCTTATGAAAAATTATAAATTGCACATTTTTCCTATTGTCGTGATACTCTTTGTTTTGTTGCAGTAAATGAAATTCATATATCCCTGTTTCGTGATTATTTCAAATACAGGGAGGTTTTTGTATTTGTTTTGCTAACAGAGTTGTTTCATGTTTTATAGAACAGGGTGAGTAAAAATTGTCAAATAGTTGTTTTTATTATGTTTTATTCACTGCAAGTAAAAGCGTCAAGGCTGTTGTCTACAGTAATTTAAACATACATTTTATAGCAAGTAAGAGAAATATTAAATTGTACGGAACAACAGCATGTTATAAATTTTAATAAAATGACATAATTGCGTACAATGATAAATTTTTGTTATTTTAAAAATAAACATTTTTAATACATTTTTCAAAATGTTTTAATAAATTAATTATAAAAATAAATCTATATCTTATATACTTAAAATAATTTCGATGATAATGATTTTGAGCAATAATTGCATGAAACAGAAAGGTACAGAAATGAAAATGCTTTCGCACTAACAATCACATGCTGGTCAGTTAATATTTCAAGAGTTTTTTCTCAGAAAAATATATACAAACAAGGGTTGAATTGTGTTGGATGTGAAAAGCAAAAGGATTGCATACTCAACACATGCCTGCTTGTATGTATGTATGTGCGTTCAAGATTGTATTGTATTGTTGTTGATGTAACATTGTGTGTAATTGTGAACAAATATACAACAACAATATATTACGTATTATGCTATTAGAAACAGCTCAGATCCTCCCACATGCTAAACTCCTATCAAATGGTTTGAAAGATAACAAAAAATCAAAGACAAACGAAATTCTTTCAAACAACAATCGATTGCACACGTTAATGCATCATCTTGGGCATACAATTGAAAATTATTTTTACTGATCACTTATTGTGTTTTTGGCTTGTTGCAGACAGACAACAAGAATAAAGAACAACAACAACAAATAATAATAATAATAATGATAATAAAGAACAAAACAAGCAACACACAAACACACATTACAGAACCCTAACCGTCTTAGAATTGCATTAGAAAAAAAATAAAGGGCCAGAAAGGGTGACCACTACAACTACTACAACTACTACTATACAGAGCACAGCAAGACTTGACTTTAATTTTTATTTTAAAGGATATAAATAGTTGCAATGTGAATGTGAAAAGAAGGAGCAAACAAATGGAAAAAACTTGATTCATGGACACAATGCAGCATCCTAACAATAAATGCCCATAAATTATTTTTTGATGCAATCTGCTCGCTGAGCAACACAACAGCACCGGAGAGCTGGAGTTAGATGAGTAGACAAAGGCTTAACAAGAAATGATTATCGATTGAATTGTGAGCAGAACAAATCGAAGATTTAGAAATCTTTTAAAATAATTATTATCAACAACAACAGCAATAATAATACTTTCTTATATATTTGGAGCGCGTTTAAAACTCAACGAACGAGTACACTCCACATGAGATTTTGAGGCTGATCAAGAATGTATATATTCTTCCATATCTGAAAGGATTTAGTCCGTCCGTGTGTCTCTCCGTGTGTTGTTTCCATTCTCACGGTCGTATAGGTTGCGATATTGAGCTGAACGTTTCACACGTTTCTAGTTTTTGCAACCAGGTTTCTATTCAAATGAAGCAAAATTAGTTGAGAGCCACGCCCACAATCAACAAAAATCTATCCATCATTAACAGAAAGTAAGCTGCAAAATTGAAATTCGGCACAAATGTGTTTATTCAGCTTTTCCATAAATGTACCACATATGCTAATAGACACGCCCACAATTTTAAAAATACTAATACTTGGTTTAGATTCGACTTTCAAGTTGAGGTATATACTGTATTTGTTTAGCGTCTATCCCTGCCGTGGAGGCATAATTCGACGTTTTTTTGGGGTTTTTTATGCGTCCCGAGCACAGCCCCGGAGGAGGTAGCAAACCTTCCCTTTAGTAAAGGTTTTCCCTACTTTCTAGCATTACCACAACCCCCGCGATGCTCCCACAAGACGGCCATCCCATAGACTGGCAAGAACATTAGTCCTTGGGCTTCCAGCTACCCGCGGTACCAAACGTTACCGTCTTTGGTGGGACCTTCGACCATGTAGTCTTTTAACTTTGGGACTCACTTTATTCCCGTGGGATGGTAGCCCACTTTATGTTGCTAAGCAATATAATGATACTACTAATACTTACTAATACTCAGTGGATCGCCAAGATTGCTTGTCCCTTTAGTGTACACCGGCTTCCTTGGATGAAAGTTGAGGTTCACAATTAAAGGGCGTCTTTATATATTTGTCACGCCCATTTGCATGCATTTGATACCACCGACAACTTAATCTGTAATTAAATGATGCCCGCCTCTATGAGGAACCAAGGAGTAGTGATTTATAAATGAGCCGTAGCATGCTTGGCACAGGTTTTCAAGAAAACTGACAATGAAAACGTATGATTAAGAATAGATGTTTGATTTGAATAGGAACTAAGTGTTTAACGGAGACTCACTTTTCATCATCCGGTCCGTTTAGTTTTCATTTTCAAGGTTATGGCAACAAATTCCGAACGACGAAACTACAATTCCAGTCATAGGCGGCATTCAGAAATGCGTTATAATTCATCTTGAAACCATATGAACCTTAAATCAAACGGGACAAGTGTTTTTCAAAAGGACATGCTTGAAATGAAATTTAGAGTTTTTTCCTTTTTTTTTTTGGTGATAACACAACAAATGTCCTGCAAGCCTTTGCTATAATTTAAACAAGTATTTAACACATTTCCAAAAGTGTTGCATAAGTTGCTTTCATTTAAAAAAGGAAATTTCCATACACAACATGTGATAATCACATACACCCACACATGCATACAAACACTTATTATTAAGTGACCAGTTTTAAAACCGTTCGTACACAACCACAAATACTAGCGAGTAAACAAATGTTCTCAAGTGGTTTTTTACAACAACAATAACAACAACAGCAACAAAATATGAAAAAGTGAAATTTTACAGAAAAAAACAAAAACAAAAACGAGAAAAAGTGTGCACTACTTGTAATATACTTAACAATGATCGTTTGGATTCGTTACACTCTAGCACGCCAACAATTGACCGCATTGACGGATTGCCGAAAGGATACGAACACAACTTATGCTTGGATACGTGTTCTGGCATTTCTCTTGTTCTTTCTTTGGTAATAATGAATTTACGATGGTCAATAAATTTTCAAGTAAAGAAAAGAACTCGTTACATATGATCCACAGAGTAGAGTAAAAAATTAAAAAAAAAAAAAAACAAAAAAAAAAATACAATAAAAACGAAACTAGGAAACAGAAGAAGGCACAAGTTAAATGATTAGCACGACAGGAGGATAACAACAGATGTTTGAGAAAAAAAAATGCGTTTTTAAATATTTTTCTTTTTTACCAATTTTAATCAAAAACTTGAGGAAATGGTCCCAAAGTATATAAAAAATAAAATTGAATATGTCAAATTATTTGCCACACCCACAAGTAGGCTTCAAATACTCAACATATTTTTAAACATTCTTACATGTTGCTGCGATTTAATTATGTGTCCGTCGGTCCGTCTTGGAAAAATATTTTCTTGGCTGCAAAAAATTCATCAAATCAAATGTAAACTTGATAAGTTTGTAGGCAAAATCGTTCAATAGGACACGCCCATTAAAAATAAAGCCTATAGTTTCAATTATTTTAAGCAAACTTTGAATAATTAAAGCTTTTCTAGGGTCACTCTACATAATTATCCAATTATGTGTAAAGAAAGGAAGCGAGTTATTGCAAGTTTTGAACTTTAAGGTTAAATTTACAAACATTTTAATAATCATTGAAAAGAGGGCGTAATTGTGCACATGCCAGGCCCATAATTTACTTAAAAATATGGAGGTTATGTTGCATTAAACATAAGTCGTTTTTCACTCTTTTTTAATAATGATAAAATGGCTAAATTCCGTTTTGCAGCCACGCCCACAATTGGCAGAAATCTTTCCCTATTCGCAAAAGTTAAAGCATAATTATTTGTAGCGAGTGTATCCTGCGATATGTGTAGAAAAAGTGCGGTATGGAATAACAAACACGCCCACAATGTAAGAAAACCCATTTTAATGCAGTTTTGTACCTTTTTTGGTGACTTATTATAAATACATTAATAACTGTTGAAATAGTGGTTAAAGGTTTTCCAGCCACGCCCACAATTTTAATTGAAATAACGAGGCATTTTAAACTTGGTCTAAATATTAACTCCTACGTTGTTGTTAATATTATTCTACTGCTTTTCCCGCATCTATACATTTTGGTTTAAAGATTAGTTAACCTTCGGTTAAATAGCTAAATAGGCTTAAAAATGTTACCGCCAGCTAATCCTTTTCATGGAATACAAAGCCATTATATAAGATATGCTTTCTACAAGACCGCCAAACGTTTTTTCTTATTTATTTTATTATTTGTTACAAAACACACTCTCAAGGGTTAACAACACAAATCCCGATAAAATGTAAGATTTTGAATAAAAAAAGAAAGAATTTCAAATTTCAAAAAAAAATTCTTTTCTTTTTGTATTTATCACTTTATTATTTATTGTGTTTTTCAAAGGATATCGAAAAAAAAATCCCTTCATTATTTTCTTTTTTATACGTTGTCGAGTAAAACATAAAATAAAATTCAATGTATTGTTCAGTGAAAGTGTTAAATTCAGCGGTTAAAAGGTAACACCTTTGTTTACAACATATGCAGGATTTATGTCGGTACAGATACGTACTTGTGTAACAAAGCGAAGGCAACGATTTGTGATGGCTTCTGTGTGTGATTTTATCAAACACAGTTTTGGGGAGAGATTCTTCGTAAAAGTTTACTAATAAGTTAATCAATCATTTATATGTATGGTCTCTACATAAAAAAGCTTTCATCAAAGATTAAGTACATTATTAGCTTCATTATTAAGAACAAGGAAAAATATTGTAAGCGGTTCTACCCGTCGATTTAATACCCTACACACTTAAGGCTCCGCTTAGTTGAGTTAGATCAGGAAACGCGAGGTATTGTCATATAAAAGTCTCGTAGGAAAAAGTGTTATATGTTAAAATTTGCACAACCAATTATTATTACGCTGAATGACGATTATTTACCACATTTTTTAAAAAAAATATTGAGAATTGTGCTTTTTTGATGGCATTATACGGATTAGGACCTTAAATATGAATTCAAGTTCATTTTCATTAGTGAGAGGTAGTGGGCCTAAAACACATCGTTGTGGCAAACTTTATATAAATATTCATAAAATTTATGACCCGTAGCTTGATTATTGAAATATATGAACCAACAGACGGACATGCTTTAAACGATTCAGATTTTGATACTAATCCGATTGGTATGACTGTGAATGTGAGTTTTAATGTCTAGTTAGGAATTTCAAATCAAATATCTGCATAAATACAACAAAAATTTTTATCATATTGTGTAGTAGGGTATACAAATCACTTGATTGTTGGTAAAACAATTAAGAGTAGTGAGCCTGATAAAGAAAATCTTCCCATTATAAAGGACCTTATGTGGGGAGGAGTTCTAAAAATGGTACGATTCGGTCCATTTTCAATATATTGACTCTTTGGACAAAAAAATGTCCTTGAACCAAATTTCTTCGAAATATCTTAAAAAATACGACTTGCAGCTTGCTAACAAATTTACATGGACCGACAGACGGATATGGTTTCAATTCAGATTTTCATTCTAAAACGATTGCTATAATTGAAATTATACGTGCCAGTTGCCGTTAAAAAGTTACAAAGAAACACACAAACTTAATATACCCTTTCCCGTAAGTGAAGTATGAACCAAGAAAATTGCAACTAAATGTAAAAATGGTTATTATTAAAAGTAAACTTGGGGTTGTTTCCAAGCCATACAAAATTCATCATTTTAGCCGTAAGAACATAATCTAATCATTAATAGATATCAGTTCTCTTTATTAATCGTGAAATTTCTACAAGTCAAACCATTAATATTAAAGTACGTACAATAGCTCTCCACAACAACAGTGTGTCTGTCTACCATATATTAACCCACCATTGTTATAATTCAATCCACACGGTGTCCATGTACACTTCTCCTGCTCTTCAATAACACATAATTGCCACTTGGCACAATAAAAACCATTAAATGCACCCTCCGACATATGGCGGTAAAAAAATGAAAAAAAAAAAAAAAAAAAAAATGAACAATAACACGACAACACAAGAAATTTGCTTAAAAATGATTCAATATTAAGTTTAGGTTATACTTTGGGGTCCAAATGCAGCTAAATGAATAAAAAAAAAAAAAAAATCATATCAAGTGGTCACTTATTTACTTTATTGAACATTGAAGTCTCTCTTTATTTGTTGATATAGAATAAAGCTGATAAGCTTGCTGGAATTTTTGGGTTTACAGAGTAAGAAGAGGGGAAACCGAGTACATACACTAAAGCTTAATGTTGGAGAAAGCTGATAAAACAAAATTATCATTTGTTTTTTGGCATTTTCTTCTTTTCTCACAGGAAAGGGGGGATGTGTTCATTTTGTTTTGATTTATATATAATCATTTATTATATGCTACACATACACATACATTCTTCCCTCTTAAAAAAATTGCATGATTTGACCAAATTTTCTTTTAACCATAAAAGAAAACACAACAACAAATTCAAATGAACGTATGTTTCTAATGGGTTTTCAGGAATTCCTTTTTATGCATATTCGGTTTATATTGTGGAACTAAACTAAATCTATAAATTGTTTGTCATTGTTGTTGTTGTTGTTGCTGTTGTTACTGCTGCTATCGTATCAATTTTTTATATTATTTAAAAATAACTAGAACGGCTTGCACCAAACTTTCTTTATTCACATAATTGTGAGTGTGGGCGTGACATGTATCACACTACTCCCCTTTTTAAACGTTTACTAAAATTTTATTTAAATTTAACCTTAAAAGTTGAACTTTGTTTTAAAAAGGTTAAATATATAAATTGTGGGCGTGGATTGTTTATTATTACGCCTCTTTTTAAACTTTTATCAAAATTTTAAATAAACTTAAGTAAATTTAAATTTAACCTTAAAGGTTGAATTCTGCTTTAAACAGATTTTTTGTAAATTATAGGCGTGTCTATTATTCCATACTGCCCATTTTCAAGAAGTTAATTGATGGAATAGTTATACACATACATAACTTTTTTATTATTATCATTATTATTGTTAATATTATTGATTGATTGTTATTGTTATTGATCGTAAAAGGTTTTTATCCATTTTGGGCGGGGCTGACAAGCAATCTTGTAAATGGATTATTTATAATGACTTAATAACCACCAATGTTTGACTTTGATTTTTGTAAAATGCGAGCGTGGTTTGTAAATAATTACGTCCCTTTTTTGACCATTTCTAATGTACGTTTTACATTTTACCCTAAAGGTCCAAAAGGATTTAAATTGACGTAAATTGTAGGTGTGTTTGTTAGTCAGTGGATGAATTATTTATAATTATGTCTATGTGTAAAGTTTTTCTATATTTATTTACATTTATTTATATGTGGTCAAGGAAATAATTGTGAGTGCGGCTTTCAACCGATTTTGTCCATTTCAAATGTCAGTTTATGTAAATGGTGGGTGTGGCATATATACATTTGTATCAACTTTTAAAGACTATTGAAGTGTGTAAATAATTTAATCTCGAAAACTGAAATTTGCATCGAAGTGAATTTTTTGTACATTGTGGGCGGTCCAATAAGAAATTTCACTCATTCTCAATTGTACTTAAAAGGTACTTTCACATTACTCTTGAACCATGACATTTGAAGACCTGAAATTTTGTATAAATAATTTCTTTATACTCAGGTACCTTAGTATTGAAAAGGAATTAAATCGGACCATGGACAACATTTGAAAAACGTATAGTTTGTACGGGTTTTCCTTTATTACAGACAAACCTTAAGAGATACAAAAAGAAAATCTTGCCAGAATATTAACAAATTATCAATAATTTGTATATTTCGCAAAGTCAAATTATCCACGCCCACTTCAAATGGACTTAGCATGTTTTAAGGATTTGTTAAGAGTATTTGGCGCAGATGACCCTACAAATATATAAAATTTGATGCAGAATAAACATGTGAAAATGAGTGTTATTTTTATTAATTTTTTAATTGATTTTTAAAGAATTAATAATTTGTCAATTGAATTTGTCCATTTTAAGCAGAAAAATGATTAATTTGAAGGACTGTAGGCATTTCCAAGCACATGGATGGACGTACATACTGATATGAGTACTGAATGGTGCTGATCAAGTTATATATTTTGTGGCTAATGCTGCAGTCTTTTTCTGATAGTTGCAAATGGCATGATGCACTTAGGAGGCCCTCTCCATGTACTTTGCATGTTTCGTTCAATTTGCTAGAAAATGTAGTTTTTTGATTGAGAAAAATATATAATTGGATGTGTAGCTATGTGTTTATGTTATTTTGTGAACTTTTTAAAAACTTTTCCAATCGAAGTTTTTACATTTCTCAGCAACGCGATATTTAAATATAAGTGAAGGGTGAAACCTCGAAAGTCTAAAAGAGAGTGTTGTACAATAAACATTTTTTGCTTTGTTGTTTATGTAGCTGTAAATGATGAAAGAACTCTTTCCTTCTCTCATTAATCAAACGGTTTTTAAACAAAATCAGCGGGATTTTTGCTTTGGCTTTATATAACAAAAGCCAACAATCATCAACAATTTTTCAAGTATTTTTAATCAAAGTTTTACCAAAAAAACATCAAAAACACAAAAATACAACGCAAAATGTTGGCTTCCACACAATTACTCTTTATTTTTAATTTTTTTTTTTTTTTTTTTTTTTTGGTGAAGTAACGACAATAAAGGCTTTGCGTGGCATTCCCGCATGGTGGAGATGGAGGTTTTTTTTGTTTGTTTTATTTTTAACAGCATTTACAACCATTTTTATAAAGCATTGACTTAAATTATTATTGTTGTTGTTGTTAATGTTGAAGGTTTTCTTTTTCTTTTTGTGGACTTTTAAACACAACATGAAGCGCACAGCGATTGTTCCGTTAATCGTGTGTGTTGTACTCTCTCTCCTAACCCTTAAGTAATCTCAGCTTGCGTGGTACTCACAAAGAGTAAAGAGTTGCGGTTATAAAGAATAACTAACCAATCACATGCAAATTTGAAGTAAATTAAAATTTCTCTACAAACGATCAATTTAGTAGAAGAGAATGTTATTCATTAATTAATCGCCATAAAGCCACCATAATGTGTTGATACTTGTTTGTATTTTATTTGAGGTTTTTAAGTGGATCTTTGATGCTTAAACTAAGATCTAAATTAAGTAGATCGCTTAGGTCGTTCTTTGTCTGGGGAATGTACAATATTTGTCTCTTTACTCAAATTTTATACTTTTTCTCATTATTTCCTTATGTGTACTATAAAATTTAATGAAGTGACATCCCTAACACCATAAGTTTTTTAAATACATTTTTTTTTACGGTGAACGTCTGTGATGAGGGTGTATTTAGTTTGTTTGGACACTCTATAAATATATACTTTTAATCAGCTTTAAAATCTGAGTCGATGTACACATGTCCGTCTAAATCATGATCTGATGTCTGTGACGTATTTAATTTCAAGATATTAGGAAGAACTTATGCGTATAAATTATGAATTGTGCAAAATCTATTGACAGCCACTTCCCTCATCGACAAAAATCTATTTAACTGCCACAAAAATTGATCTAAAAAATTGAAAATTTTTATTAAGCCCATTCATAGATGTGTCAAAAATGGGTGAGGTCGAATAACAGACCCCATCCACAATTTACAAAAATCTTATTTAGCGTAGAATTAGAACTTCCAAACTATGTATATGGAAAAGAAGGGCATTTAACATCTGGCTTAAGCCAACTTTAGTTTTTTTTTCTTATTTTTCATATGATTGTTTTTTACATATCCCACAAATTTCTTCTACGCAATGTACATGATGTACAATGTACTCTAAAATGTTTGGGGAGAAACATTTCTATAATTTAACCCCCATGATATGTTTTTTTTGTTGTTACAAAACAGATGCCTTTCCTTCGTAACCATGTAGTCAGTAGCTTATTAATTTTTTTTATAGAAATTTTCAAAGATGCATAAAGAACAAGGAATCCTTTCCTAAAAACTTATCGCCTACCAAATTTGACACATTCGTTTGGTACACACATGAATATAATCTCATGAGGAAAAACATCCGTTTTGGATTTTCTTTGGTGGAGTACCTGTTACGTACACATATGTTAAGGGGTGTCCGCTTCTATAGTCAAAAGGCTCCTCAAGATGGACTATTTTTTATGGTGGTGGTTAATTTGTCGTTTAACTTCCTGTCATCTGCTGTTAAACAAACATTTTTTTTTATTATTATATGAAACAATTAAAAAAAATTGTCTTGAGAATGTTTTTTTAAAGTTTCTGTCCCCCAGGGTGTTGCAAACGGAATAAAAAACTTAGTATATTCCCTTCTTTAAGGTGGAAGGGGTATAATTAAAACTTTTTCGTCCTCCTTTATAACCGCCTAAGTTATATGCGACTTGCAGTGAAAGGGTTCCCCACCTATCACATATACTACGTAACGTAACTTTCGCATAATTGAAACTTTTATTAACTATAAAACGATCAATTCCTCAATGCTGGAGCACTATAAAATGGCTACCATTAAGTAGCCATTATTGTCATTGTTGTAATATATTTCATTTTTAAGCCCTAAGCAATGTTTGCGTTACTTTCTTCACTACTGCAACAGTTTTAGTAAAGCAGAAAAAGAAGAAGAAGAAGAATTAAAAATGCATCGACCGGCTTGAGATTAATGGTCAATTTGCAAAACAAACATGCAAATCCTACATTTATCCTTTCCCCCTTTCTTTCTACCTTTCTTCATTCCTATTGTTTGTTGTTTGTTAAGGAGGTTGGTCTGCACTTGGTAGGTGAGGTACGTAATGCTTTTAAATCTAGAGCAAAATTGAAAATTAGCATCTGCTCTGCATTACAAAATATTGTAAAAGGTCGGCTTCTATTATGTACCAAGTCAGGCCGACCAATTTCTTGGAAGCAAACATCTTTCGCAATCCATAGTGTTGATGAAAACAACAACAGTTTATCCTTTCAGTCTTTGTGTCCTCCTACGGTTATGTGATCTGCTCATAAGACGTCACAGAGAAACATTTCTTTTGTTTAGTTTCAGTTTACTGCTGGACAATGCTTAAGGGTTAAGCCGATTAAACAAGCTGCTGGTTGTTGTTAACAATTGTGCTAAGGACACGTTGGCTTTCCGTTTTCGGTTGAAAGTATTGAATAAATTTGTTAAGAAAATGTATAAAAAGATAGAATTTCCATCAATCCATGCAATCTATGGCAATTTTGCATAATCCTTGTCATGTACAGTGAAACCTTTACATGACAAACTCGTGTTGGGAAAATGTTGAAACATTTAATTAGCCTGCTTGTACACACTTTTGCGCGAGTAAACGTCCACTTAGGGTTTCACGTTTCGTTATTTACCCTCTTAAGAGCAATTTAAAGCTTCAACAATAACACAAACAGTTCAAATTTCATGTGGCGCCAATCCTTTCTCTCTTCTTCGCACTAAAATGATTCTACAGGGAGTCATTAAAGCAATTATTTTAGAGACAATAATAACAATAAATTGTTGTCAAAAATCAAACAACAATAATTTTAGATAAATTTGTTTCAAATAACCAACAGCGAGGTTAAGAGATGTAAACATACTTGAGAACCATCAGCAGTGTTTTTGTGCAAAAATCATAGTTGTTTGTTTTATTTTAATATCCAGTGATGGGCTATCCCAAGGAGAGCAAGGACCAAATCTGTTTATTAATCTTTACCAAAGAAGCAGAAACTTGTTTCTATTAGAAAATGCTTCTTGTGGAAGAAACTTAAAGAGTTTTCCACACTAGTAATGAGGGTTAAAGTTTATCATTTTATTTGCTTGGAGAAGTTGTCAAATACTTTATAAAAATCGTTTTGTTGAGTAACTTGTATTTCTTGCACTATAAAGCTAAGACACTCTAATTGTCCGTACGTCCTCCTTCTAAGGAATGCACAAGTTTATAAAAAAATTCTTTGTAGAGATATTTTTCCTTTTATACAAATATTGTTAATATTAAAATTCACTGAAATGAGTTAAATTTCACGCCCATCAAAACTTCTATTTCATCTTTGGGGCCACATTACGTACCTACCTGTTCATAACAACTTTTATGAATATTTTCACTTAAATATCGTCCTTGTAGAAAACAGAAAAGGGTTGCATTTGTGGCCGCTTTAATGTTCAAGAACCCATAAAATTCATTCTCTTAGAACCACTCGTTGCCGTCTCGTGACATTTGATCATTATTCATTGCACAGCATGTTGATAAACATATGGGCCTCTGGCTGGAAAACCATAATTTATTGATTATATTCTAATTAATAGCCACTGAGCAGATAATTTTCAGGTCAAATGCACGTTTTGTACATTTTTGAATTGTTGGTGATGGTACTGGTGATGAAGGGTTTCATTTTTTCAATTTTTTATAACAATTTCATTCGATTAATGTTCTCACTAGCACGCATTTTAATAGCTTATCTCTATTTATTTCTCTGTTTGGAAGAATTAAAGGGTTAACATTGGAAAACTATTTCATAGTTTAAAATGCGGGTAATGTGATGAAAAATTATGTACATTCATGCTAGCGAATGTAATTTTTAAATTTTTTGTTTGTTTGTACATAAAATCTTTGGTTCATGTGAGGTTGGTTTCTATTTGAACATAACTACTGCCACCTGGTGTAAAATATCTCAAAGATACTCCGCACCCATTCTTGGGCATGTGTGATTCGTCAGCAAGCCAGACTTTAACGAATTAGGTGGTTTGCCGTGGGCCAGGTTAACATTTACGTGCTAAACTACAATAATTGTTAAGAAATAAGTCAAAGAGTCCGACCATTTAATACCCTACACCACTTAGCTCTTCAAATTAAGCGACAACTAGTCAGTAAACGTGAGGTATTGCCATGTTCATGGCTTCCTGAAATATTTATATATGGAAAGGGGTTCCAAAAAATTGTCCGAATGGTTCCAATTAAGAAGTTCATTAACTTTTCTTCACCAAATTTTGTACGAAATTTTAAGAATTTTGATTTTCTGCCTTATAAAGACTTTCATTATAATAGAACCTCGTGGCCCGATATTTTCCATCCTAAATGAGAAGAGTATTAAAATGTCGCCTCGACTGCTTGAAATTTACTTGAAAAGTTAAACTACTGGAATTAATTGAAATATTGTGTCATTGAATGGAATAAACTGGTTGGAGTAATACTAAATAAACTGCCACATTTTTCACTCCAATCTCCAATGTCTCCAATCAAGGCCATAGTAACAATAAAGAGCATCCGTTTCTTAGGCGGCAAAAACTTAGTTAACCTTACAAAAATTGATAATTCGTCGTGAAATTTATTCATTAAAAGTTATAGAAATTTCGTCTTCAGTTTTCCTAAATGATAAAGTTTTTAACATCAATTATATTTAGTTAATATCTATAATGGGTTGTGTGCCGAATAGAAAAAAATGGCGACTGCTTAGCAAAGCATCGCTAAGACTAATATGATTAAAGCGTGTTTATGTTATTGTTGTTGTAATGCCACAATCCAACCCCTTTTACTTTAAAAACTTCTCCATATAGAGATTATAATAAATATCATATATATAGTAGAGTTCTATATATATAGGATAAGCAACGATAAATGGACGTACGTACACAGAGAATGTTTAAGATAAAAATATGCCCTCAACTAATGGTTGCTTGTGTTTCAGCTATGGCGAAGTGAATGCTTCAAACAAAAGGGTGGTCTTTTCCATATTGTGAGTCTGTATGCATGTACATATATGTGTGTGTGTGTTTGTGCGTACAAAAGAATAAAAAACTTTTCTTATTTTTTCTCAATTCCGGGCCGTATTTTATTTACTCAATATTTCATATTTTCCTTTCAATCCGTGCAAGTATTGGCAGTTTTTTTTTATGTTAAACGTAGCTATTCAAAACAGAAAAAAAAAAGGAAAACAACAACAATAACAACAAACAAACAAACAGAAACAAAAACTATGGTTTCCTTAGTGCACGTTTGTGGTATACTTATCGATATACATAATTTCCCTCTTGGTTAATTTTATTGCGTTTTGCCTTTAGCTTTTTTTTATATGTAGGTATGTACACACACACACATACACATACGTACAATATACATATAATATATATTTTCCGCTTCGTGAAGCCATCTTTTATAAAAAATGAAGTAAGAAACGTTGGATAAGTGGATCCCATTTGGTTATTATTTATTTCAGCCATACACAGTACAGCCAAGCATGCGGGCATATCAGCCACTTACAATATATCCAATATGCGTATACGTGTGTACGGATGTACATGTATCATCATGTTGATTCATTCACTCTTATATGTTAGATGAAGCTTTTATCTTTATTGCTTACATTGTTGTTGTTGTTGTTGGTTTTATGTAAATATCTATCTCAGGCAACAGTGAAAGGAATGAAGTCCTCCTTGATTAGTGCGATGGTGTTAATCCCTTCAAGCAATAAATCGTCCTAATGGAGAACATATAACGCGACATATTGTAAAATGTTGTTCTGTATAAATCAAAGATCCATAAATGGTGGGCATGGTAGCTACATAGCTGTGCCTCTCTTAACTTCTAACAAAAAGTTGTACGTACAGTTGAATTTTGCCTTAAAAAAGATTCTATTTGTATAAATTGTGGACGCGGCTGTTACTCTATATTGCAAATTTTCAGCACTTACTTTAACAAACTAAATGTAAATATTTATGCAAAATTTAAGCTTTATGTACAATTTTTGTGGCCGAAATGTTTTCAATTTCAATATAAAAGTGGATGCACTGCACGGAATTTTGTATAAAGGAATTAAATTTTTTGTAGTCGTATGAATTGTTTGTCTACGTAGGCGTGACATATTTACAACACGTCAATAGCTGAAATAAATGGAAAATTGTATAAAAAATTTAAACTTAACAGCAGGATTTTTGCAGTCATGTAACATTTTTATTTGTGTGTGGGCATGGCTCATCTTCAACACATAGGGAGCGGTGCTTACTTATAATAAATGCAAACTTTATGGCAGAATTTTTGTATATGTGGGCGGAATTATTGTGGACATTTTTATTGGTGTAAACGTGGTCGATTTTCAACATATAGAGAAAGACTTTATATATTAATTGTGTATACAAAACTTTAATTATTTAACAGAATTTTTCCAATCTTAACAATTATTTGTTTATATGGGCGTGGCTCATTCCAAAAATTATAGACTTGTACACCAAATATCGTTTTTGTGACTCTAAGCATTTCAATTCAAAAACAAGGACACTCAGACGAATCTATCGATTCGATTTTAATAATGATGAAAAATATATATAAATTACTTCGTGTAGTGTCTGAAGATTGCATCGATCAGTTGCAAATGAAATATGCAATTGATAACACACAACACTGTGTACGATAGGGAGCGTGTTAAAGTGAATAAAAACAAGTAAGAAAACTAAACTTGGCTTAGGCTAAATTTTAAATACCCTCCACATCTACAATGGTGGGTGTGGCGTTCCGCCTCTTAAAAGGGTATTTATTACTTATCAGTTTAGAAATTGAGTTTTACGTTGAGTATGGTTTTTTGTAAATTGTGGGTGTGTCTCATTTTTGGCATCGATAGATCGATCGATGAGATAACTATACATATTTGTATCAAATTTCTAGTTCATAGATCAATTTTTGTGCCAGATATATAGATTTTTGTCGATTAGGGGCGTGATTCTTGACCGATTTTGCCCATTTTAAATAGAGATCCTTGTGTAGAAACTAAAAATTCATCTTGATTACTTTAAATTTTATGACCTTGAGAATGCCAACAACAGATGGACACACACGTTTAAATAGATTGAGTTTTTGATGCTGATCAAAAATATATTTACCCTACAAAGAGTCCTTGAAGCCTCCTTCTAGGTGTTGCAAACGGAATGACATACTTAGTATATCCCCATCTTATGTGGAGGATATAAATGTACCAAAAATTTCATACACAACAATAACAAATTACGCCGCTGGTATATATGAATATAAAATATGTGACAATGACTGGCTCGCTGGTATATTCTAGAGAATATTTTAATAAAACAAATCGAACGGAAAAATGCCAAATAAAGTGTGTTCTTCTTATACAATCGACCACAGCAGTTTTCATTACTAAACTGGAGCAAATAAAAGCCAACAAAAATGACAGAAGAAGAAAAAAACGGATGAAAAAGATCAAACATTCCAAGTAATCGTGCATTTTTCTTATTACGTATGCAAAATAATGCACTCATGACAATCTAAACAATGTAGAAATTTGCAAAATTTTGCAATGAACAAAAAGAGAAAAACCCCGGAATGCAAAAGAATACATCTACACACACACACACACACACACACATACATTCTCTTTCAAATAGTAGAAAAAGGCTATCCTGCAAGTTTTGATTAGAATTTCTTTTCTTTACAAAACAACACATTATGTTTCTGTATGTATGTGTGTGCATTATATATAAGAAAAATTATGCAAAAATATATTCCGTACAACTATTTTGTATAAAGCAGCTGCAGGACAGGGAGAGCATTACAGCAGAGTATGGATGTAATCCACTTAAGTATAAATATGAAAAATTTGTGTGTGAAAAACAGGAATGTTCAATAAGTATACAAGCAAGCATATACATAGTTTAGTAAGGGTGAAGAATTCTTATACTTTTAACTTATAAACAGAATATTCTTATAATTGACGTTAATCCTTAAACTCAAGCATTTCTTAACATGAATTTGCATTATTTCTTAAAAAAAAAAAGAAATGGACAGACGGTCCATTTTCTCTCTTAATTGTAAAATTATTCAATTTCTTTTCCTTTTGTAACCCAGATCAACGTGGGTGGCAAAAAACTCATTATGACAGGCTGTGGAGAAAGGATTCTTTCATATTTAAGGCATTTCACACAAATGTTTTTAGGTTTTCGAGAAAAGATTATTAATGATGTAAAAGGATGGAAGTGATATATATACGTGTGTGTGTACATAATATTGTAATGGTGTTTGATAATAAATATTTCAGATTTTTGTTGAGGAGACCATAAATGGCAACAACTAGAAGGAGGTTTTCTCTATATCTGCCCTAGGGCTTTTTAGGGTGTTGTTCAAGTAGTACATTTTAATATATAGTTAATGAATCCTATGGATTCGTCATATTAATCAATAACTTTCATATGGCATCAAAATTGTTATATAAATGGATTAAAAATATGCTAAATTTTGCCTAAAAAAATAAAAAATTGAATACGCTCCCACCACCTTTAAATTTACCTCAATTCAGTCTTAAAGGAAATGGAACATACGTGCCAAGTTTTATTGAAAAATATCAAAAATTGAGGAATTTTTCCATATAACGATCTTTCCTCAGTGAGCTAAATAAAATTTTGCATCATAACTAAAAAGTTTGAAGTGTTACAGTTCTGTGTAAAAATAACGGTAGAAAAGAAACTTTTTCATCATTTGGTAACTAATACACTGAAAATTCATTTGAATGAAATTTTTTTTATGTTTGACCTATATTTAAATCAAATATCATAAGTTTCTGAGAGATAATTGCAAGGAATGTTGTGCGTGTTTTATGTGATTGTTTCAAATCTTTACAGAAGCTGCCAGAGTAAGTCAATCAAGCTCAAATTTGCCCTGTTGAATTCCAACAATCAATCAGTATGGAATGGTATCAAAATTTTTATATAATTTCACCAAATTTGCTGATTTTTGTAAATAAAAAAAAAAATGAAAAAAATTTACCAAAATATTAAAAATCAACCGATTTCATTCAATTATGGTACGTTTAGGATGTAGAATAAATGGAATATATGAGCCAATTTTCTTTTTTTCAAAAATGTTAATAATTGTCGGTTTTCGTTATATAATGAAGTTTCCATAGTGAACTACATGAAGGTTTGCTTTACAATATAATAAAACTTTGATCTGTTATAAAAACATTTTGGTAGACAAGAGAACCATTTTCATTATACCCTCTACTTATGGGGGTATACTAAGTTTGTCATTTCATTTGCAACAGTCAGATACCCTACGAAGTATATATATTTTTTATCAGCATTAAAAACTGAATCTATTTATACATGTGTGTCCATGTGTCTGTCTGTTGTTGGCATTCTCAAGGTCGTCAATTAAGAGATGAAATTTTGTACAAAAACTTTTAGTTTTTGCACGTAGATCGCTATTTAAAATAAGCAAACACGGTCACAAGCCACGCCCATAATCGACAATAATTTATATATTTGCCACAAAAATTGAGCAAATAAGTTGAAATTTCTACATAACTGCTACTTAAATTGACCTATGAACTTTAAATTTAATACGCATATCTATAAATATATTACTCCTCGGTGTTCCAAAAATCAGCATAATCGGACAACAGACACAATATACGAAAAATTTCATTTAGCGTAAAACTCGACTTGGAAGCTAATACATACACTATTAGAGAGCGTAATCAAATACCTGCCACGCCCTTTATTGAAGATATAGAGAGTATTTAAAATGTAACCCAAGCCATATGTAGTTTTCTTACATGTTTTATATTAATGACATTTTTAGTCGGCCATTAGCTACTTTTAATTATTTCGTTAATGAATTATGGCAGCATCAAAGCGTGATGAAATAATTAATAATAAATAAGTTTTTGTGAGCAGTGCTCATATGACGGCAATACGTAAACACAACATACTGTTTTGTTAAACATACTTTTTTCGCTTATTATCTGTTTTGGGCATGACTCTCACCCTCTTCTTATAAGCTATCATGGATAAGCAAAGCTACACCCTTGCTTTACCTCAACACACGTACTATTCACTGTATGTCGCATAACTTGTTTACTTTGCTATGCAGATGCTTTAACCCCAAAAAGAAAACCCTACACTTACTTTACAAACACGTGCTAAGGTTCCAATAACATTAGCAACGTGCACATAAAGTTTGTCAGCCATCATTGATTATTGAAAATGGCGTCCACGTGAGAACGTGTTCATATAATGAATGCATGATATGGCGCATATGTTTAGCATATTAGGCGTAGTATCGATTTTCAAGCAACATATGCAAAAATTTTCATTTTCACCCCTATCAACCGGCAACCAGCAAAACAAACAAACTAAACAAAATCAATCGGCTTAAAGTATTGAAGTATTGAAGAAGCAAATCTCATCCTCATTCTCATCCCCCTCAATTAATGAAGGCACACTTTTATTTAATTTTCTACCTATTTTTTACCTTCGTTTTTTCGTTTTTTTTTTTTATAACAAACGTGTGCATAAATGACTTTTTTGGGTGCCCTTTCATTAAAAATATAAACATATGTATTTATTATGTAATATTTGGATATAAAAAAGTGTGCCAGACGCATGTTTTTTAAGGGATTCCCAATGTAAAGTGGCATCGCTTGCTGCCTTCTCTCTTTAGATCAGATTTTTATTATTTGTATAACATCTTAAGGTTTTAGAGAAGAAAAAAAAAAAAAGGTTAAAAACTATTTTGAAAAGACATGCCGCCGTTATTTTTATTTTTCATTATATTGTAAAAAATGAATTTTTAATTTAAAAAATATACGATTTTTTTGTTGACCTTTTTAAGGAATAATGAATATAAAAATATTTGCCAGGTATTCATAAAGAGGATGCTGCTGATGTATGTGCAAAATGCAATCTTGCATCCCTTGTCAACACACACGTGACAGAAGGACAGAATGTAAAGTAAGCAGTTAGTCAGCTTGGCTGCTTTTGCTATATTGAGGTGGTGGTATGGTAGTAGTAGTAGTAGTAGTAGTAGTGGCATTAGGCCGCAGTTTATTGTTGTTTGATTTTAAACAAAAGCCTGATTTTTTCGATTTCTTTTTTTGTTACTTTTGTTGGGTTTTGAAATCGTTGATGACCTTGTGAGTGACCTCATCTCCCTTTGAACCAAAAAAAAATTTATATTTTTATATAAAGAGTCTGAGTCCGTTATGCTGTAGGGGTTTGTACGCTGACAACGCTGCTTAACTATTGCAATTTTCTATTTATTCCAATACCTTAACAATACTTTTCTTTTTTTTTTTTTTTTTTGATAGAATTTTTTCCATTTTACATTCGTGTTTTGTTTCCATTGAAACTTTTCGCTGCATTACATTATGAAGCGTGAGTGCTTGCTCTAAGCCTTGTGCTGTAATACATTTTAGTGGCTGACTGACTGACTGATTGCATGCTGCTTACATACTTGCATACAATTTTTTTGTTTTTTTGGAATACAATACAAATTTAAAATGTACAGTTTTCCCGCCATTTGTGTTGCATTTGTTTGCCGTACCGTTGCTTCTCTTTATCATTACACCTATTACCACCATCAGTCAGTTATATCATTGCCTTTGTGTCCGTCCTTCCGTCTGTGTGAAGTTGACAATTCTTTCGTTCTTTTTTTGAATATCATCCTTTTCAAATTTGCACAACAATACCGAATGGGATTGTAAATATTATTAAATGCATCAAAATGACAGTAGACTGTGGCGTTATGCCAAAACATAATGCATACCTACTTACAAACAACAATCACCGCAGAATATTTTCCTTAACGGACTCTACGTCTGCTTCAACTACCGGTTATTGTATATTTTACTTTATTTACCTATACTCTGTGTCATATGTGTGCGTATGTGTGTGCACGTATGTATAGGAAAAGGCCAAGACAAAGTACGGATATTATAAGACTGAACGCCCGCTTCCATTCATACATCATTTATTGTTGACAACTAATGTAAAATTTCTCCCCAAAATATTTCATTCGACCGTTACAAAATCTTAAGAGAGCGAGAGATGAAGGGAGATGGAAAGATTTATTGTTATGTTTTTAACAAATTACATACAAACACATTAAATACATATATGCCTTGTGCTTACACACATACATACGTATTCAAATAGTGTTAGTTATAGTTATTTTTATGATAATCCGGAGAGGGTTGAAAAAGTACATATATATGTATATTGAATGATTGGTTTTTCGCTCTTATAGCTCTTCTTTTTTTTATATATATAATCGCCATTACAATAATTTATCCTTTATCCCTTATCCTTTTTTTTCCTTCCCTTTTATGTAAATGAAGCCTTTGGTACTCGTTTGTTTTGGTCGTTCGTTATGTTCTTCGATGTAATTTTTTTAATGAAAAGCTGCAAAAAATGTCCAAAAATTTGTTCATTATTTATTTAACTGTGGGCATGTTTTTTAACCAATTTTATCTAATTTCTATTTTAAATCAATGTACAAGAAGTTCTACTAAGTGTGAAATTTATATCAAATTTTTTGTTTACCATAACTAGACAGACAGACAGACACAGCTAAAGTTTGTAAGATCTCTGAGTTTTTCTTTAAGTCATAATTTAAGAAGGTCCCTGCATCTTAATGTAATCTCAACAGAAGATGGGATTTCATCAAGTTTTTTACTCCGTTTGCCACAGCCACAAAAGGACGCCTCAGAAAACTTTCACACACACCCACCCTCGAGGAAACCTATCTATTAGCTATAAAAATTGACATTAGCTTAATATTTTACCGCTATGTTTTATATATTTTAAAAAATCGAGGTAAGCTCTGAAAAATTTTGCAAACTTATAAAACAATTTTTGTTGAAAATAAAGCTTTCAGGAATTCGTATTATTATAAAGTATGGGTGGAACTACAACATCGCAGACTGCACGACAGTGCCTTCGGCTCTAATGTTACTACGCAACAGAAGTAACATTAGAAGTTGAAAGTTCTTCATCATCTTCCAATACTCCTCAGATCTTGCCCCTGCTGACTACCATTTCTTTCGCAATTTGAACAACTTTTTACGTGGAAAACACTTTAATTCCGAAAACGCTGGAAAACTGGCCTTTCAGAAATTTATTTACTCTCGTCCGTCAAAGTTTTATTTCCACCGGCTTAAACAACTTGTCGCTTGAATGGCAAAAGTGTATAGACTATATGGGTGACAAATAAAATAATTCCTTTCATTTTAAACTTATCAACAAACTTTGCTTTATTTTCTACAAATTTCATACTAGACGACCCAATATATTAAACTTTTCTATCAATGTTCCCAAAAGAGAAGCGTGGTCAGATTATAGAACCTTCACAATTTAGAATCCGACCTGGTAGTTTTTTTTTCATGTATTACAAAAACTAATAATGGGTATCATCGACTTTCTGCTATGTGGAGGATATTTAAGATTTGTCCCAAGTCAGATTTTTATTCTTTCTTTCCTGCTACTGTTTCTTGAAATGATCTACAAATGTTAATTAAACAATATACATTAATTGCAACGATAAATAACATAATTACTAAAAATTACTGCTAATACTAGACATCTTTATATAACTGTTAATATGTTTCCTAAAGAATAACAAAAATTGAGAAACTCAAAAAGGAAATTTGGTTAAAACTTCTCTCCAAACATTAATCATTTCTTCTTGTTCATGTTCAGGTTGAATAACATTTTGAGTTAATTAACATTTTGTAGATATTTGATCAACAAAGCATAAATTACAAATAATCAAGTCAACAAGACAAATGAACAATACTTTATAAGACGCCCAAAAAAACACAAAATCGAGCAAAGCAAGCAAGAAACGAAATCTTTACTCTGTACTAAATATAAATTATATAAAAAAAAAGGCTGTCTAAGG
The DNA here is from genome assembly GCA_963978525.1 of Ornithomya fringillina. Classification (NCBI taxonomy): domain Eukaryota; kingdom Metazoa; phylum Arthropoda; class Insecta; order Diptera; family Hippoboscidae; genus Ornithomya; species Ornithomya fringillina. The sequence goes on along the minus strand of OZ021694.1, from coordinate 16,758,775 downwards.
ACAACAACGAAGATTATTAATCATTTATTTAAAATGTAGAAAAAAACCTGAAACACATGGAATTTCTAACAAAAACAAAAACTCTTAACATGTAAAAGGAATGTTTAAGAGGCGAAGATAGCCAGAGCAGCAGGGGATTTATGTAAAACATGAGTAAGGACGAAACAATTTTTCTATTTCTCAGATAGCAGTAGCAGCAATTTTAACCAACTGCTGTATTGAACACTAACTAGTGGCTAATATTTATACAAATTAATGTCAATTAGCTGTTCAATCAGAAAACGCTTCCGTGTTATAACTTAAAATATTTTGATAATTGTGAAAACTATCTAGAGATGGTCTAAAAATGTCTCATGCATCCCTATATATATTGCGAGGGTTGACCACAGTGTTCGTTTCAAGGTAATTGAACTCTACCATGGACTGTGATTTATAAAAAGCATCAATTATCATTTTTTTCTTTTAAAATTAGAAGAAAAGTTCTTCGTCATTAAAAAGAAAAATAAAAAATAAATAACCAACACCCCAATGCCACATTTCACGCCGAAGATGAAGATCACTGAAATTTACGTAACACGTGACACACATCATTTAATATTAAATTGAAGAAATTTCTTTGCGTCTTCGCTGAAGACAAGACTCCCTTAAAAAAACCGATCGATGCCAACATCATTTTTTTAATGTTTTCATTTTTATTTACAAACTTCCCTTCATCTTCATCTTTATCATATCAAATGGAAAAAAAGACGCGAGAGATACAAAGTTAAAGAAAAAAAAAAATACAAGAACGTGTCTTATTTTATAAAAGTCTGCCGTTGTCTCGTGTTGTTGTTGCTTTATGAAGATCACTTGGCACGTGTAAGCCAGAAGCTGGCACAGAATGTATTTAACATTTACAATTTTTTTATTGGCGATAAATAAAAAAGATCGTATAAATCAGTGATGGCAGCCTTGCGTGCTTGTAAATATTAATAGTTGGTTAAACATGTCTCCCTTGCCCCCCTTCTTGATGGGTAAGCTCTACGAAATATTTAAAGTGTTGATTAGTCGTACATTTACATTTCACATTTTTGGACTCCAGATAAAATAAATATGCGTTGCAATCGTTGTCTACTCTTTGGTATAATTTAAGTTCAAAAAAACAAGGCTTGTGGGGTTGGGAATAAATAGATATACGTTGACGTTTACATGTTTTAAAAAGTACTAAAAATTTTACAGTCGTAAACATTTTACTACACCACTGAGCTCCTTAAATTATGCTACAATTACATTAGTTGCATCTGTATTCACCGCCATATAAGTTACTTCGTGGAATATAATTATATGGGAAGGGGTTCTAAAAATGGTTCATTTTCAATATGGATCCTCTTTGGTTTAATATAAGTCATTGTACCAAATTTTATCGAAATATTTCAAAAAATTTGATCTGTAACTTGTGTACAAATTTACATGGACAGACTGACGAACAGTTGGACATGATTAAATCGATTCAGATTTTGATTCTTAATCGATTGCTATAATTGAACGTGGTTGTGCCTTTGCCACAGGTAACGCAGTGTATAACTATATTTAACTTAATCAAAATCTTAGATACCTCCTCCCCACATCCGTATTGAGTCGAATTCTATGCTAAAGAAGATTTTTTGTATCCAACCCCGTATATATTATTCAATTGCACCAATTTATTACATATCGATGGATGGGTTAATTATATTTATATGCAACGAACTTTAACTTCCTAGTTCAACTTTTGAGACTGATATATAAGCTTTCGTCAATTATCAACGTCACTCTCAACTGATTGTGTCAACTTTATGTAGGAACCTGTTTTCAGTAGTTAAGATTATTTTAATTTACATATTACCTCACAACGTACGACTGTGAGCATTTCAATAACAGGCGGACATTACTCTCATCTTGATGTTGATTTGGAATATATATACGCCTCCTTCTGGGTGTTGCAAGCGCAATGACAAACTTAATATACCCCTTACTTTATATGGAGGTTATAACAATTTCACACTAAGTAGAATGAAGAGTTTTACAAGATCAGAGTTCAGCAAAGATGATGAATTTTTTAAATATCTAGCAGCTGTCACGTTGAGATGCAAACGTAGATGTAGATTAAGTACATACAGAATTCGTAGTTAGAAAGTAGCCATTGCAGAAATGATAGGTCGTCACTATATAAAGCCGGCTCCTTCAACTTATCTTCATGCGAGCCACTTTGATCTTAAATATTAAACACATACAATAACACACTTGAATAAAACCAATTATTTCATATATTACAAAAACAAATTTTCGCGTTATTGTTTTTGTAAGGTTTCAGAGGAGAGAAGAAGAAAAAAAAACCAAAAAAACATTTCATGAAATTTAAACATTTTTGGCGCGTTATCATCTAACGACTGACCAGCTGTTGTATTTCTGAAATAATAAAATTAATACCAAGAACAAAAACAACAACATATGCCATAAACAAAAGACAACACACTACACAACATTACGTTATGCCGATAACGATGACGATGATGATGATGATGATGGTCAGTGGTAGAGTAGTAGCCGGTCAAAAGAAACGATATCGATACTGAAACAGTTAAAAATTATACAACAATGCAACAATAATAGGGGATGAGTTATGTACAATTTTCTTATTATTTTATTTAACTCTGGTCATGTAAAAGGATACATTTTTAACAATACCTACATCCCCATACATGTACCTGGGTTTGTGTATAATATTGTATCATGTGTATGTATCGTATGTTTTATGTTACTGTTGCTATGAATATAAGACATTTTTATGAGAACAACTAAAAAGGGGGAAAAAACTAGAAAAAATTACTTTTTATACTTTTTTTTTTTAGAATAAAGAAACTATTGTTGACCAGTTGTTTCAAGGTTTCAATAGAGAAACAACATTTTTCCATTTTCATGTAGATTTGTAATCAATTCATTATCGAAATATCATATTCAATAGCTTTCCTAACGTATGGAACAGTTTACAATTACATGATCAATAAAAAAAAGTTATTTTTAATATCCAGGGGATGGACAAAATAATATGAATATCTGACATAAAGGGTTTCGGAATGGGAGCCCTTCTATGAATGGTTAGCTTTGCGAAGCTTCCGTCGTACTGTTTTTGTCAAAATAATATTACTCAAGTAAGTGTTGAGTCCGTCCTGCTGTCACTTTTTGTTGTTTATGTTCAATTGTCTGCTCATAATTCTTTTTAATGTTCGTCGGTCTCTGTCAATTAACTTTGAGTTGATGTTTTATCATGTTTTATGTATGCTATCATTATTCGGTTGATCGTTAAACAATTTGCAGACATTTCCGCTAACCGATCACAAACGATTGGCCCTCTTTCGAAGTCTGAGTGATCAGGCATTTCATTGATCGCTTGTTTTACATACGTGTCGTATTATTTACACGGAAGCAATGTCGCCAACGTGCAACAAGTTGTACTATATTGCGTGGTGTTCATATTATTTTTTCCATCCCTACATACGTGATGGGTATAAACATATAAAAAATTGAAAAAATATTTTACAACTAAAATTTTTAATAATAATTTTATTTTTTATTTTATAATTAATTTAATTAAATTAATAATTAATTGAGTATGTGCATCGGTGCAGTATTTTAATTTTAACTTTTATTTGTTGTTGTTGTTTTAAATATTATATGTTGCATTTACGTTTAACAATAAAAACAAAAACAACAATTACAAACTGATTGAAATATTAAACAATTAGAGACATTTTCTTTAAAAAGCACCCATGCCAACTTGTTAATTATCAGGGCCATGACAATAATGACAAAAAGAAAGTTACATAGAGCACACATGCACACACATGTAACATATATTGTATAGATGCTACCATTACGTCTGCCTGGGTATTGAACATGTTGTGGCAAATTGCAAAGCATTACACACGGAGAAGAAGAGAAAAATGTGCATACAATACCACCCCATTACCACCATCACACAATCATTCAATCCATGACAACATTATGCCAAGATATACTTAATTCACCCCTTCAAGCACCCGCAACATTTACGCAATAATAATTTTTTGGAATAAAAAAGTTGGAAAATTACCCAAAAAGGAAAACTCGATTATAATAATAAAAACAACAACAACAACTACATACAATGACCAAAACAACAATAACAGTAATAAGCATTAATAACAAAGCATCTCATGTGCAAAATTATAGAGCACAAGCAACAGCACAAGCACAAGCAGCAGCAGCAACATGAACCAGCATTAGAAGGAGTAGAAATACAACCCCTTTTATTATATAATAAAACAACAACAACAACAGCAACAGCTTAACTACACTTTATACAAAACAGTACAGTACAGACTTTCACTTTGGTACGTATGTGTACATATGTAAACATATACACACCCCTTTCACTTTTCACCAAAAAAAAAAAAAAAAAAAAAATTGAAAAAAAAAAACTAAAAATCGATAATAATAGAAAACCAGTGATAGAAAAATTCAACTGAAGGGTGTTTTATCTATTTGTCCGTCCGTCTGTCTGTCTATTTGTCAACACTTGTGTGCATTTTTCATTTTTTAACAAAAAAAAAAGAAAAGAAAATCAAGAGTTTTTCTTACAAAAAAAAAGACCGGAATCGAATTCAAAATTTAGTAAAAAATTCACCAAAAAAAAAAATTGAAAATAAATCCTTTTTTTTTTCGTTAACCCTGTAAACACATGCTAAAAGTGTGCGCATGTGCACTTTTTTCTGCCCTCTCTGTTTCTATCTGTTGTGGTGGCTGCACCACCCAGCAAACCCTATAATCAGAAAAAGAGATCAGTTCAACAAATCAAAGCCAGCAATTAACCACGCACGAGTTTGCGATTTTCGTTTGCGAATCCTTTGTTTTCCTGTCATTGCTTCAATTTTCAACGTTTTTATTGTGTCACAGAAAAAATTAATTTTAACAAATTTTTTTTAGGGGTTTTTTCATACAATTTTCACATAAGTATGTATTGAGTTTTTGTGACAAATTTTATATCCTTTTGGATTTTTCTCCTTTTTTTTTTTTTGCTTTGTGATTATTGTTGTCAATGAATATGCGGTGACTGGCCTACTTTGAAAGAGTTTAATAGGGACGGCGTGTGTGTGAATTTTTACCCATTTGAAAATATTTTGGGTACTTATCGACGAGTTTTGTATATCTATATAATAGTTGTTATTGTTGTTGTTAAGTACAGTACTTTTTTGATATTTTAATAAATATTATTTAAATTTCATTTTACAGATATTTTCGAGGTGGTTGAAGGAAAGGAAGGAAGGAAGGAAGGTGGAAGAAAGAAATCTTATGTATTTCCTATAAAAATTATCAGAACCGAAGAAGACTTTTGTTGGAATACTTTTACATAAAATACTTCGACAACAAAGATTTATTACTTTTTTCTTTACATCAAGTACTGATTGACTGAATGACTGAATGACTCATCAATTAACTATGACCCTAAATATAATTAATTATAATTTAAAATCAAATCAAATAAAAAAGACAATTAAAGATCTGCTAAGAATTACGGTAAAATATACAAAGGGGCTACATATTGAATCACCTTTTGGCGTACAACCGATCAACCTAACATAACCTATAACTGATTGGTATATAGAAAGCTTTTTGTTGATTGCGAGCATGTAAAAAATCTTGGATTTTAGCAGTTTTTGTTTTACTAGAACACCCTTCTCACTCGCAATTAAATTTTTCAAATCATTTTGTTTACGTAATCGCTAGAGAAATAATGCCATCTTTGTTTCTTTCTCAAAGGACATAATCAAAACGTTCCTACAAGTATAACAATATTCTATGCAATAATTATACTGCGCACCCCTCCTTAGCACGTGTTAAGTGAACGAAAAAGGAAAATTCTTTTAAACATTCAATGCCGCCGTACAATAATGATTTTTATCTCTATTAAATCTCTAATTACATATATCCTGTGATTAAAGGAAGTTCTCTTGCTTCAAACTATCACCTTAACCCGCCTTCACTTTTACTTTATACTTACCAACCAAACACCTAAATACCTCAGATCCTCAGAATAGAAAAAATACTTTCACTAAATACGTGTTGTTTTCATACTAAATAGAGAAAATGTTATGTATTCGTTGTTTTTAAAAGTTTTCTTTAAAGAAAAAACTCTGCCATCCCGGGTAGGTTCTGTTTTCGTTCTTTAAACAGGAAAAATTTAATCAATGATCGATTATCAGCTGCTGCAAGGGCAACACCTACCAAACACGTGCTCCGTTCTGTTCTGTAAAGCATTTAAAAAGCAATAACTTGATAAATTAATAAGGAATTCTGTATGGAAAGTATAAGAAAATTTGGATGGAATCCATTCATAAAGGAGAGTAGACGAAAATGGGTTTTAAATAGCTTGGAATTGTAGCGAATGCATACATATTTCTATGATTAATTATCATTCGTATAATTTTGTTTTTATTAGAATATTTTTCCCAAAAAAAAAAAAATCCTTCTTTGTTTTCCTTGCTATAAAACTCTTACAAAGAAAACATTTATTTCTTAAGATGACGGCCTTCTCTGCCCCATTCAATGAAAAAAAAAACTGGAATTGTTTAATATTTTTTCACACCATAATTAAAAGAACAGAAAATGGAGAAAACAAAGGAAAACAAAACGCAGAGAAGATAAATGTTTATTATGCAAATGACAGAACAATATCCGTTCATCATTTACGCCATCTCCTCCACCAACATGAGCAAAAAAGTCAACTGAATGCTTAAGGAAAAGAATAGAATCAAAACTTGGGGATGGCAAGCGCTTTGTCCCTCTCTCTCTCTCTTTTCTTTGCATATCATTCCACATCTATTCATATTTTAAGCATTGTTAGCTAATTAAAAGTCCATGCAGTGCCAGTTAGTGTGTAATGAAAAAATATTTATTAACCATTGTTTGAATAATGGTTGAAATTTGTCACAAAAAGAAACCAGGCAGAAAAAAACCGAAAAGCAAAGCAGTAGTTGTTAGGTAGGAGGAAAAATTTAAAGAGACTAGGAAATGTTTATTTAAAACGAATACGATTTAGAATATTTTAATTCAATTATTTAGTATTTATTTGAGCAATTGAAAGTATGGAAATATACATGATTATGGAAGAGGTCTAAGATCAGCTGAAACCCTAAGCTCGAGAACTGAGTTTATTTATAAAACTTCACTGCAGCAAATTTTTAATTTCTTAATAAATTTTTATTAAAATTTTTTTATTATATATGATATGAAGTAATCAAGAGTTGAGCTTGATTAACTCGAACTAACAGCTTTTAGAAAGATCTAATACTGTCAAATAATACATAAAAAACAGAAACGAATCCAAAATTTTTGATATTTTTCAAAAAAAATTTGACCTATGTGTGCGACAAACTTAAAACGCCCATCTTATGCATTTATGTCTTATATATTATTATATTTGTAGTACCAAACACAGCAAATTTTGACATATTATGTTAAGCAATTACAACAACATCTATAAAAAGGATAATGTGACAATGATACCCTCTCATTAACCGCTAATTACTGGTGCAACCCTTTCATATATCAATTTTGATGTTCTAATGCTTTGTTGATACTGTTACCCAAATATCGATAAAATACCCAAAAATCGATGCGTTTAATAAGCCACTAATTTCAACCCTTTTTTCAGCGGCACTTCATCATCACATGAATTATTGTTAAGTAGGCTCTTATGTTACCTCTTATTTAGCCACAAAAAAGGGTTACGGCTCAATTAGTTTTTGGGGATTTGTGTTATGTGTTTGTACATAAAGTAAACCCTTTTAGAAAAACAAAATAATTATCAAGAACTAAAAAGTTAAGTTACGGTGAATTATGGATAAAACCAACAAGCAAAACAGATAGTCGCTTAAGACAAAGGAGATATGTTGGTGGTACATTTTAATAAACTGAAAATATCATCGACTTAAGCTTAAAACTGATCAAGCGATCCTTTAAATTACATTAAATAAGTCTTCCCTTAAAAATGCTCCTCTTCTCAAAGCCAACGTTCTTGTTAAAGTTAATGTAACACAAATTTTCTTGTTCTTTATATTGATTAAACAGGTAGACATATAAGCTGTTTGTCAGATGACTGATGACTACCAGTAAAGGTTAATTCAACATGGAAAAATACGTGATAAGTAAAGCATGTGTGTAGGGGCGTGTGTTTATTACAATCACCTGTTTGTTAAAATGGTTAAAATAATTTACAACGATTATTATCTCGCCTAGATATAGGTGAGCTCATAAATTTTCTTCATAGAATGCTCCAAATATTTTCACATTTTACAAGATTCTTGTTTGTGTCTGGAAGCCGTTCTTTAACTATCGTTCAACTCAACTGTGGCTGATTTATAATTAATTTTTTTTATAGGTGGTCTTTAAATTGTTAACCTTGTTGTTACGTTGTTAAAATTGTTTAAGGTTTCCTTTTCAATTTGGTAGAAGGTAGATCATTCTTTTGATACCTTTGCGTAAATGATTGTAAATGAAGCGGTTAAACACAAATGATAGGGTTTAGATAATTATTAAATAAGATGCAGGTGCTCTTGAATATCCGATATTTAGGCTCTACAAAGAGTTCTTGTGTTAGAAGCATAATAAAAATAAACACCCTTTAATGAATATGCCGATAATTAATGCTTCAGTTGCTAAAGTAAAACTAAAATGAAATAATTCAAAAACTGAAAACGAAAATGAAAACGGCTTAAAAGAATAATGATTTCCTAAGAGAATCGGCAGAGCCCCGCTCATAAATTCAAAATCCGCGCTAAGCTACAGAAATTTTCAAATATTTGCAAAAAAAAAAAATTCCAAAACCGGATCAGTAGTTTTCTAGTTATAAGCCAAGCAAATTCGCCTTCATTTTGTGGTCGTAATTTTGAAAATCATGCACATATAAAAATGTTAGCAAAATATCAGGCGCCCAGAATGGCGTAGTAAGCAAATATTGATTATAGATATTTTTAAAGTTCTATTACCTAGGAATAGCTGGACGGATTTTGTGAAACCTTGGAAATTAAATCAGCTTTCAAATGAAGGATAATATATGGGCGTGGCATGACCCATTTAGTCAATAAACAACCATTTATTTGAATATGTAATTTCCTAAGCAAATAGGCAATGCCACGCCCATCAAAAAAATTCCAAACCGCTGTTTGCGGGACCGTTGACCTAATCTATAACTAACGTAACTACTAAGTTTGTGATTAATTTTTTCCCCACATAATTTTTATAACCCACTGACTAAGAGACAAGACAATATACTCTAAGAAAATGAAAGCGCGTGACGGGTGACAAATATATCTTTCACTTCAATTTCTTAGCTTTGTTTTTAGAGCTACAAAAGAACCAATTGCGAGCGCGACTGGTAATCGATTTTGCTTATTTTAAATAAAAAAACTTTATACATGGACTAAGAATGTTTGTCAATTTTTATTATAAATTTAAATTTTTGCGATTGTGAACATCATCATCATAACTCACTGGAACTTCGATAATTTAATTTAGATTTTGATAATGACCAAAAATACATCATCTTTGTAGGCTTCTTTCCGTTGAATGCAAACGGAATGGCAAACTTAATCGCACACTATAATGAAGAGGGTGTACAAACAAACACAAAATCAATTAGGAAGTAATTCAAATTTTAATGTTCTATAAAACAGCATGTGTCTTAAAATATTTTTTTTATATATTTTATTTTAATGACAACATAAGCATTAGATGGGAGTACGAGACTCCTTCTTATACCCTCCACAGAAAGATGGAGGGTATACGAAAAAGGGTTTGTCCTTCCGCTTAAAACACCCAGAAGAGAGATCCTACAAAGTATATATATTCTTGATCAGCATGAAAAACTAAGTTAATCTAGACATGTGCTTCCGTGTCAGTGTTGTTGGCAGTCTCACGAGTGTAAATTTTGAGATACTGAGCTAAAATTTTATAGCTTTTTAAGCTGATTGACCTTAAGGGACATTCTCATATTACTCAATCTCTCCTGTCCCATATGTAATAGGTGAATGTCGTCTAAGGTCCATCTGAGCCCCTTATTTTAATAATATTCTAACGTAATCATTCTAATGTTTGGTTTTATTATTCAGTAATTTTTCTTAAGAAGAGCGCTTAAGATTCGTTCTTTACTTATTTCTTTATAGTCGTAAGGATAATTAAAATATGCTTATTATGAGCTACATATGTTTTAAGTGTAGAAAATTATTGGTCATAAATTTAATGAAGAATTATTTCTACGCAAATGAAATATTATGAGCTATACGGGGTAAAACAATTTCAACTAAATTGTCGCACAATTGTCAACAAACTAGTTATTATTATTTGTTGCTATAGTTGCTCTTAAATAGAAATATTTGTAAAACAATTATGATAAAAGAATTTGTTTACGTACTTAAGGTTACTATTAGTGAAAGAAGAAGAAACCATTACCAAGTCTCAACAATTGTGCTCTCTACGTACTTTCTTTATGTACTTATATCGAGAATATCTTTTCTCTTAATTGCAAGAAATTTAATTTATGCGTTTTTTTTTTTATTCTATAAAAAATTGTAAAGCTGCAGAAATGAAAGGAAAATATTAGAAAGAGGAAAAAACTCAAACAAAAGACATGAAACATTGTATTAAAGATCGCTTTGGTAACCTTTGGGGCATTGATGTAAATTTTTAAACGACATAAATGAGTTTAGAGAGAGAGAGACAATCATAACAAAATTGTCATAATGATAATGACGACTATGATGTTTCAAAAGCAATTAATGCGAGTACGCGCTGTTGATACTTTGTGTTTGGCTATCGCCACCCATCCGACTCATACCTGGCTGGTGTAAGTGGCGCCACACTGACAGCACTTGGATTGTATAAATGACTTAAACCACCTTTAAGTGGTTAAAAGACGAGTGATGTGGAACAAAACAACGTTTGTAATGTCATTAACAAAAACAAAACATAAACATAAAACAAGGTCCTGCTTTCAAGGGTGAGTACCTGAGTGTTTTAAATTAAATTTGTGTTTAAACTTGATTTAATTGATGAGAAAAGACATTTACATATAATTCGTGTTTTGAATGCTAAGAATTCCTAAATAATGATTAAATTTCATTAGCAGTTAGCTCAAATAGGTGCAATTATAAAACGTAAACTTCAGCTGCGGAAAAAAGCTTCGACACAGAAGTATAAATAAATACGTTCTTCTTCTAGAAATACGCCGTATTGGTTGCTGATTAAAACCCAAAAGCGGTTATTCGAGTCTAAATTTCTACAACGCAGAAACTTACGAAAGTTTATTAGTTTGCGTAAGATTTTTGCGCGGTTTCAAAGCGCATCAATTTAGTGAATTTGTGTATTTTAAAATTTGCGAAGAGGTTGGCTTTGCGTTTTATATTTATACCCTGTACCACTTGTGGCAAGGTTTGTGTAGACTCCTAAATGGCAAATGCCACACCCACCTTTAATTATACCGATCAATTCGGAAGCAAAAACTGATTTGATTTAAGCATGTCCGTCTGTCTGTTCATGTAAATTTGTGCGCAAGCTACTGATCGCATTTTTTGAGATATTTTTGAAATTGCTTACCACGACAGGCATTAGGCTTAATGTAAATGGACCGGATTTGACCATTTTTCGAAACCCTTCCCATATAAACTCCCATTACGGCAAAATATCACCACTCTTACTAATTTTTGACAAAATTTGGAGAAGAATAGTTAATTAGTTCAATAATTGATTGGGCATAATTTAGACACGATCTTGCTATTTTTTGAACGCCTTTACCTATAAGAATATTTTATTAAGTGACTTCTATGAACAATATCTCGCGTTTACTAATAAAACCAAACAAACTTAAAAGCTCGTTCGGTTGGCGAACGAAAATCAACTTATGTAGTAATTATTAACTGTAGTTGAAGTTGTTACAGGTCCAGTGTGATAGGTGAGTTCAAAGATGAGCTGATTCCTTTTTATTTTACCTCTCAGCAAGACTTGAACCCGCATTCCTCAGAATGTAGAGTTTACTAAGAAGAAACTTTGGATGAGTCGGTTATTTATTAAGAAGAGGATGCCATCTTTATCGCTTTATAATTGAGGAGCTTCGATATTTTATTGCTTAATTAAATTTTTACTAAATACACATATGGATAATTTCTAGTGTCTTTCAATGGAGGGTTTAGTCTTTTATCTTTCTTTTATACCAAAACCATTGAAGGAGCTTATGCGCTTGACAACTTTTTAGGTAACACTTTAAAAGACCACTCGCTGCTTGTGTAATGCGATGTTGTTTGTTTTCTAACCCTCTTGATTATTATTTTTATACACTTCAGTCCAAGAGATAGAATTACTTTTTACATTTACTTGTTTAACAGCTTTTTTGTTTTGTTTTGTTTTTTCTTTCAACATAATCTAAATAAAAAGGGTCATAAAAAAGCTACAGTCACACTTTTTTCTAATACAGTTCAACAGACAGAATATTACATTATCCATAACATTTGGTTGATGCTTTTGAGGAGTTTAACTTCGATAAGACTTGTTTTTATAATCAACATTACGACACGTATTTACTCTATTATGTGCATAGAGAGAACGTTTTTTCAAGTGTTCGTATATCTGTGAGTACTGTTAGATACAATACCTAAGAAGAAGAAAAAAATGGTTAAAATAAACCTTAACAACTTATGCTACATGGTACTTATACTACAATAAAAAAGGGTGAGAGGAGCGTTCTTTAGTGAAGACTTTGAATTTATGTTCCATTCAAGCTCATATTACAAAAAGTGTTATGTTCAAATGTATGTGCTTATATATACATTATATACCCTGTTGTATATACAAAGATAACACGTGTTTTTATATAAAATCATGCTTGAAAGGACATATTTACGCCAGTTTTAACATGAAGGACACTTTTTTTTATTTTTTATTTTTTTCTAATAAACTTGAAAAAGAGAAAATTTTTGTCATCCTAAAAAGGGTGAATTTTTCTTATTGTATACAGGCGATAAACGATAGATGTTTCAAACATACATTGGACGACTAATGTCTAATGAATACATTGAACATTTTTCTATAGAATGAATCCTTTAATCCACTTAATACAGAGAAAATTCTTGAAAAAAAAAAAGTTATTCCCCATTTTTGTAGATTATTCTAAACTAAATTCTTTAAAAATCGGGTTGAATCCATCAAGATTGAATTTTTATCTTGACTTATGCGTTTACTCTATAAAGGTGTTATTATTTCCGTGTTTTTTATACACCAAATATAAGATGAAGGATATTATAAGATGGCCGCTTAAAACAACTAAAAGGTGACGCCATATACCTTACAAAGTATAAACTGAGGCGATCTAGACAAGTTCGTCCGGGTGTCCAGCTGTCTCTCCATCATTGAAACTCTAAAGGTTGTAAATTTTGAGATATTGAGCTGAAATGTTGTACATTTATGCATACATTTCATAGTTTCTGCTCGCAGATGGTTATTTATATTATGCAAAATCTGTTATAAGCCGCGCCTACAATAGACAAAAACTTGTCTATTAGGAATACAATAGAAAATGCTACGCAGTTGGTATATATATGATTCCATCAACAAAATTGTAAAAAATTAGCCAGATCACATAACAAAGACGACCATAATTTACAAAAAAAACCTTTATGAGCAAAATATGACTTAGAAGCTCTTCCGTATTACAAGACGTAATCAAGTACTTTCTGCGCCCTTATATTACATGGAGATGTAGAGAGTGTTTAACAGTTGGATTAAACCAAATTTGGTTTTTCACTTGTTACCTCTCAATGATTTAGGCTAATTTATGTGATACTTACGTGGATACTTGGTGCTCTATGTAAGTTGATGTTCTGCGGGAACTACGAATCTATGATCTGGGCATTTGGGTATATGTAGTAGACCTTCTAAAATTTATTAATTAACAAGCTTGAAGCTTATGTAAACCCACACAGGGTTTACATATTTAAAATTAAATTTGTATTTAATCAGTTGTTGTGTGATGAAAAGAAAGTTAACAAATAATAAGTAAAATTACTAAATATGTCTGAGAGCAAACCTTAATTTTCCTCCACATCCACAACGGTAGGCATGGCAATATTGCGCCCTCTAAAACTGTATGTATTACGTTCCAGCTTGAAAGTCTAGTTTTATTGTGTATAAGGGTTTTTATAAATTGTAGGCGTGTCTGTTATCTGATCACAATTAATGTTGGCACATCTAGGGATAGGACAACTATAAATAGGAAATTTTTTGTGGCAGTTATATAGTTTTTTTTCGATAGCGGGAGTGGCTCTTTATCAATTTAACCCATTTTTAATAGCGATCTGGGTGAGAATGCCAACAACAAATGGACTCACGGACATACGGATATTCATGTCTAAATCGCCTCAGCTTTTGATGCTGATCATGAATACTTTGAAGGGTCTCTGACACCTCCTTCTGGGTGTTAAGGAAAAAACTTAATATACTTCCATCTTATGTGGAGAGTATAAAAAGGGTTGATGTCATATCAGTGTGCACATACACCAATGGGTAGATGTTAATAAAATGGCAGCATTTTTTAAAGGGTTAAAAGGGTTACCGTTTAAAGAAAGGGTTAAATGAAAAAATAAAACTCGTTTACAAGTATCGTGTAGAAATGGCGTTTGTACAGTAAATAAAATAGAAGAATGAATTTGTGTTTTTAAGAGAACAAAACAACTTTCACATAGGGTTTATGTATATATTGATAAACTTTACGAAAATCGATGGATTGGTGATACTTTTGTTAAAACAACATAAATATGTACGCAAACACATACATGAGTACAATGCGTTTATGTGGAATGTCCCTTAAGGTTTCACCCCCTTACAAAAGGTTTGAATCAGTAAAGCCCAGCAAACATTATACCTACCCTACACTACACTTAGACTTATTCCAACCATACGTTAAACCTGAAAATAACTGAATAAAGTTTAAAAAATATCGTTTAGAAGTTTTAGAAAATAAATTTTTGTAAAAGACAGAGGATTCAACTCTATTTCGAAATAAAAGCTTTGTAGGGTATTAGAAGAATTCTTAGGAAATGAAAATGTGAAAATTTCTTCAAATATCATGTGGTTTAATATTTTAGTTTAGTCTAGCTATTGTTGTTATTATAGTTGTTGTATTTAATGTTATTGATTATCATTTCTAACCCTTAAGCTTAAACGCCAGTCATCCTATGGTATAGGCTGTATATAACACATGTGTCCGAATATATGCTTTTTTGGGTGCGTTTAACCAATTCGACAGTATTTGTGAAAAGTTTTCTAATAAAACTTGAACTCTGTGGTGGTTGGTCTAGGGTTCACATGCCATGATACGGATATTTATACAACTGTTTAGAAAAAAAGGTTAAAAATGACATGTAAACTGGTTGTCTAGATATTTACGCATATGTGCGAGCTATGTAGAACTTTAGTGAAGAGCAATAAAAAACAGATTCATATTGTACGTATAATTTAATTTGAAAACAATTTTTCTAACAAACGTACCTATACGTGCTATAGGGACTTAGGGGCCTTGTACATAACTTTATATACCAAGTTGAATAATACTAATCGATTATGATTGTCTTTCCAAGATTAGGTCACAAAATTTAATTAAACGGTCCGGCAGAGTCGGCCTTTATTAATCCAGTCATCTATTGTAGTAATTCAATTGGTTTTTATACCCTTCACATAAGAATGGAAGGTATATTAAGTTTGCCATTCAACTTTCAACACCAAGAATTTACTTCTTTTTTACACGTTTCTATAAATGTACGTGGAGTGATTGTTGTTATACATTCACGATAAGTTTGTTATTCTGTAAGGACTCTTCAGGAATCCAATAAACTAATATATACAATAAAGACCTATGTGTAGACATTGAAACAAACGAATGAAAAATCTATGTCATTTTTACAATGTCCGTATGTCCGGATACCGTCTGTTGTGTAAATGCAAATGGTTGCACATATTAAAACATCCACGCTATATTTGGAACAAATATTTAGATAATATGTAATTAAAAATCACCAAAATCGGTTAACAGCCATGCCCACAATTGATAAAAACCTCTTTTAGCTGAAAAATGGACCTAAAAAGTTAATATGTTACAAATTTACTTTTATCCTTTGCATTGATGGGGGGAATTATAAGCAAAAAGACCTTCAATGTATAGCCCTTTTTGACCAGTGAGACATATTATTGAAGATTTTTAAATAATGCACAATTCTATGCATACCACACCCCTAACATACTTAAAAATGTGTAGGGTATCCCCAATTCGGTCTTAGGAAATTACAATTTTGTTTAGTTTTCAATATATTTCTCAAAATCTTAATTTACTACTAAGTGTGATAGTGCCAGGTTACACATCTAATTACTCCACGCACCGCACAGGAGTGTGTTTAGATTTTGCGGCTGCAGTTTTGGATTAATTTTGGTTCTCCAACTAACATATATTTTCATAACAATAAAGATTAACTGTACATGATAAATAATAATTAAGGTAATCTATATGAAAATTTTTGTTTAATAACTTCACAAATGAAAGCGGAAAAAAACAGTTCGTGCTCACTTTTCATATATTAATAAATTATACATGTATGGAGTATGTGTATAAATCATAGGGACGGACATATATCGTGGTAATAACAACCAATTGATATTTACCGTTATTGTCGATATTATCATCAATATTATCCCAGTTGTTGTTGTTATTGTTGTTCTTAAAACATCACGATATTGTTTCACATTACAGTAAAATGCTATAACGCTCACTTAAGGGTTGCTGCTATATATATACGAGTATATGCATGTATGCATAACCACTACTGTCACTCTCTACCATTTGCTTCTATGTCATACAATTGTTTTTTATGTATGTATGTATATAAAATGTATATACCGTACACACACATATGTATATATAGGGAAAACTTCTCAAGTGTCTGCAGAGAAAATTCAATACTTGTAATGACGCAACATAATGGTTACGTTGAAATGTTGACCAAAATAAAGAAACCAACCAATCGTTATGTACATGTGTGTGTGTGTGTATGTGCAGACGTTAAAATGAAATTGAAAGTGAAAGATAATAATCCGCAAGAGTACGTACGTATGTGTGCATGTATAATACATCTGTTTGTTGGCCTTGTTTGATTTTTAATATTTCATGCTTTTAACTGATTATGTATTAGAAAATTCTTGGGGCTTCTTCAAATCGTAATGAAATCATGACACCATGACACTACTCAACTTGTGTGTTCATGTGTATGTTTTCTTAATAATTTATAAAATGAGAATCTAATCTAAATGTCTGTGTGACTTGGATCAATCAATTTGTGCGGTTTGTCAGTTTTTAAAGGAAAAATTGTTTAATAATGGAACTGGCTTCAAGCATAAAGTTTACAAATAAGTTTAAAAAAGTGAAAAAGTTACATCCAATGCAAGTCCAATTTATAATGCGATTGTTTATTTATTTCATAACTCATAACAAGGCGAACATTGCTGAGTAAAGAAAAAATTCATTTAACTCACTACGGCATTATTGTTATGTGGAGAAAATTCACAATTTTTGATGTTTCTCCTCTAGTTATTATTCCATACACTGCTTTTAAATATTATAATGAAAGATTAGCTGCCATCATCAACACCCTTGTTGGCGATTCTCTACAAAATCTCAAGTCTCTTTAAAAATTCTTTAAATGAGCTGTCATACGGATTAAGTTTCAGCTAAACTGAATTCATTGCTACCTTTCCCGTGTGACACCCAATGACTTTCATGACACATTTTAATTGTATACTGATATTGAAGACTCCACTACAAACGCCCGTGGCACTTATGTAATCCTCAATAACCCAAAAATTCGCCAGGTGTACTCACAAATGAGGTATCAATCACTTCATCCACTCCCATAAACATATCTTTATGGCATTTCTCTGGGGACTATTGATTCAACTTTCCACTTGATTTTCTATAAAATTTTCCAATTGATCTATAAAAAGAGGTACTGCTCTGATACCAACGTATTGGCTACGCATTACACCTTCATATCCTAGCACTTGTTGCATCTGCGGCACTTCAATATCACATCACGTTCAATTTCTGTATAATACCACGCATTGGATCCCACAGCGCCCAAGGCTGCCTTAGTACAGATGAGAGCTTTCTTTACGCACATACAAAATTAATGCAATAATTATTTATTAATAATTTAAAAATGTTAAATAAAACACCAGACTTTTATTTCATTGATCATAGAATCAAACTAAATGTTTTTGTTTGTTTACCTTAAACTTTTTCTCATAAATTATCTGTAATTAAAATGTTAACGCAATCATTTAAAGGGAACACCAAATAAAAGCCACCGCATGATCACACTTTTTTGTTTTGTGTTCTTTTTTGTTAAAAAAGGCACAAGAAAAATTCTTAAAACTACTAATTTGAGGGTTATAAGTCGACCCGCATTCAAAGCCTAAACTCTTTACTTCCTCATCTCTCCGAACATAATAACATCATCATAAATATTAATAATAAGATCATTTAGAGGGTTTCCTGTAAACACGCGCAGTTGTTGTTTTCTACTTAAAAAAAAAAGATTTAACGATGAAAGAGTTGTTTTGTTGTATTGTTGATAACTTGGCTGTTGCGTTCGATCGTTAAGGGGAACCCAACTTTTATAGTGAGCCTGAAAATAAGAAAAAGGGTCACCGGCAGCTACGCTATAAATGATTTTATCAACAACAAAAAAGTGATAAAAAATGCGTTCAAGAGAAAGGGGAAAGATACACAAAAGCAAGAAAACGAAGGTGTTAAGACTTTTGATACTTTGAAAATTGAAAGGCGTTGCTTTGTTCATAAAAAGCATACTTCACACACACGTTTTCCGGCAACCCAAAACATGAAAGATTCTTCAAAAGGGTAATTTTCTTAAATGGCATAGAATTCAGAAGGAGAGCTAAAGCGAGAGGGAGAAAGAGAAAGGTGTTGCTTCTTAAATAAAATTAAGATAAAGCAACAAGCAGTCGAGCTTGATTAGAACGGCATGTGATCACTGATCTGAAGAAGGCTTCTTCTTAAATATATAAAAAATTCTCAAAGCATACAATTTTTATGGCTTGTTGTGATGTTTAAAGAATGTTGGGGTTATTTTTTTCTTTTCTATTTATTTACTTGCATGCGTAATTTTATATGTCGCTCACGTGTGTATTTAATTTATCATCTATTAGGCGTTGTTTTAGAGTTGTTGTGTGGTGAAGAGGCATGACGTGTAATGATTGTCATTCCGAATGATTTAGAAGTGCATTTTCAATGTCCTTATACCCTTCACATAAAACGAGAAGCATACTAAGTATGTTACTCCGTTTGTAACATGGAAAAGGCAGCGTCAGAGAATATATGTTTTTGATTAGCATAACATTTGAAACGAGCTAGTCATGTCTGTCTGTATGTCCAGGTTTCTGTGATTGGAATGCTTATAGTCACAAACCTGAGATATTGAAATAAATTTATTCATAGTTTTCTGGTTTCTGTAACCAGGTTTTTATAGAAATTAGAAAAAATTATTCAAGTGCCACGCCTACAATATATAAAAATTTTAAAAATACACCCAAAAATTGTAAATTTTTCATTTCATAAGACCAAGAAGTACAATGTACTACAAATGGGAGGGGTCACATCACATACCCGCCCAAATATTACAAAAAGAAAACATTATTGGGAAGAATTCAACTGTTAAAGTAAAAAGAAACAAATTTTCAACTGTCGTTAGAGGAAGTTGTGCCACGCCCACAATTTTGTATATTATTGAAATGTAATACAAATAATATGCCACGCCCACAGTTCACTTTTATGTGTACAGGGTACCTCACACATTTGGCGTAAACCAAATAGAGTTTTTCTTCTCTTTATCATAATGTGTATACTATTGCTGTTGTTGTTGTTTGTGTATCATTAAAATGTAGTATATATATATGTATGTATGTATGTATTAATTTATAGGTATTAAGAATTGTTAATTATTTCCCTTTATTAAGAAATTTTTGTGCGGTAGGTCGCCTTAATAATCATATAACGTAAAAGAATTTTCATTGTTGTTGTTGTTATTTATAAGGTTTATATTTAAACTATCATAACACGTATTGTTTTACTTATTTTAATGGTTTTAATATAATCTTTGAAATTACGATTTTTTTGGAGTTGAGTGGAGTTAAGTCACTTCCGATTTAAACTCATCAATTATTTAAATGG
Source organism: Ornithomya fringillina (assembly GCA_963978525.1). Lineage (NCBI taxonomy): Eukaryota > Metazoa > Arthropoda > Insecta > Diptera > Hippoboscidae > Ornithomya > Ornithomya fringillina. The sequence continues at coordinate 16,738,440 of OZ021694.1, read as the reverse complement.
TTTTTATATTCAAAACAAACATAGAATTCAAGAATGTGCTTTGTTGATGGAAATAATAATCACGTGAAGCTTCAAGTAGATTTTAGTTATAAAACCGTTACAGTTATAATGACAAAGTCTTGCTTAAGATAACAACAGTGTCTCTATGGTATCCAACACACCATACATACAATGTGGAAGTATATCGCTGCACTAAGCTGCTCCGTTTGTTTAAACCTTGAAATCAAAATCCAAACAAAGTTTTGTTTTCCCGATTATTTTAAGAAATGAAAACATCATACATCTCATTGTACAATAGTTTAATTAAACAAATCTTACCAAGTGGAGAGATGGCGGTGGTCTCTATGTATTTAGTGCTTTATAACAAATGATACAAAATTCGTAAATATTTGGAGAAAGCCAGATAATATTGTTAACATTACTTTGTTTACGTGTGCAGACAAGTGGGTTTTCTTTTGTGGTTTATTATTACACCGCACTCTAAAACGTTCAAGCATTACAAAGAAATGAAACCAAATTTCAGTTAAAAGCAAATAAACAAATATTTAACTGAGCGAGTTTGGTTTTTTTGCTTTTGTTTTTGTATTTGGTTTGGTCGGCGGTTATCCTTTAACATAAGTGTTATTTCATATAATTTCTCTATGCTGTGTGTTTTGCTTTGTTTCGTTTCACATCCAGTTGTTAAATTTGTTAAAGGAAATCCTTTCCTTTCTTTTGCTTTCATTTCATTTGTTTGTTACACAAAAAAAAAAATATTTACATACCCACTAATTACCTTAAAATTTAGCGCTTTATCTCTCAAGCACGCATGTGTGAAACCATGACATGATATGAAAGAATTTCTTACTATTTGTAATTAATCAGAAAAAGTAAAATTGAATTAAAAAGTTATAGAAATATGTCCAAAAAAGTAAAAATAGTATAATCTCTACATCAGTTGTACGGTTTTTTACAAGCTTATATGCTAATTCGCCGGTGCACCCAACCTTGACTTTCATGACGGTAGGTTATCAATTCAATGTTTCGCCTGAGTTTGAACCAGTGTCCTACACAGGGCATGGTTTACTAAGAGAAAAAGACTTAGCCGACTCAGCTACTGAGAGGACACCCTACACCAATTAATCCCTCGAATTATCCTTTACGTTAGGCGTTGTCACTTCGTAAGCTATCGTTTTATGGAAAGATCTTTTAAAAATAGTCCGATCGATATATGTAAAGATGCTTATGTCTTATGAAATCTAAAAATAATGATAACAACAACAACAAGTATAAATAAAATTAATTTGGCTTAACATCGACATACAAACAGTAACAAATCGAATTTTACGGTGAATAATTTATTTTGTTAATTGTGGGCGTGTTTATTATCCGACTACGCCCATTATAAACACATCCACGTATAATTATGAATATTTGAACCAAACTTACATTTTATTTGTAAATTTTTGTATCAGATAGGTAGATATTTGTCGATTGTGTGTGTGGCTCTCAAACGCTTTTGCCCAATTTAAGTAAGAACCTAGAAAGTTTTGTATCTTAATATCTTAAAATTTACAACCATGTGACTGTGACTCCTTCTGTTTGTTACAAACGAAACAACAAACTGGTGGAGGGTAAAAAAATTATACTATAACAACAACAACAAATAAGTTTAAAGTTGGATTTTTTCTTGAAATATTGTAGCGTGTTAAAAAATCCATTTAATCTTTTTGCTAAATTCAGTACAATTTTTGTCACACATCATACGTATCAACTGATGTATAAATTGACCGACAAATTGTTTGTGAAAGACCAGGAAATGAAAAACCCCATTTCATGATACGTACGAACCGACTTACTGTTAAATTATCATAAATAACAAGATAATTAAATTAAATTATGCATCAACGGCAACAGAAAGCAAGCGTGAAAGAGGAAAAGAGAAAGCTGTACAATTGTAATAAATCTTGAGAAAACACGAAAATTCACTTGACTTGAGTTTAATTGGATATAAATGTTATTCATGTTACACATACACCCATGATGGAAAGGAGAAGCAATTGAGAAAGGCGGCCGCTTGTCGTTACTCCGTTTATACAATACAATGCATCGTAAATTATACCCAAGAATTCACACGATTCTACATAACAGCACACACAATACTAATTTGAAGAGAACTAATTAATGAAAGATATTAAAGAGAGGCCATTAATGCATTCACTCACTCACACACGCACTCACACACTTTGTACATTTATTGAATACAAAAGCTAAATGTATTGTAAACATATTATGCGAACAGAACTGTAACATCATTTTTAAGCTATGCTTCTTCTTTGATAAAAAATAAACTAAAAGCGGGGTAAAAAAATTCTCATCTTCATTACTCATTTATTATTAGTATGATTTAACCGTTAAGTGGCTGATGGGCAATGAAGGCAAAATGCTCTTTAAATAGTGTCCACTTGAAATCTGTAAAAAATAACAAAAGACAAACCAACCGGAAATCTTTAGCAATGGCGGTCAATTGTCACCAAAAAGAGTATAACAATATGTTAACACATATATATATATATATATATATATATATATATATATAGTACATGCCATCATATTTATCATAATTTTTTAATGTTATTGTTGTGTTGCTTGCATTGTACTTTAATCAAAAGATCAACGCTTTGATGCCCTCTTGTGACATTAATACTTATGTGGATTTATTACTGTGAGGTTCAGCTTCCACATAGAGCGGGAACTATACTAACTTTGTTGGTTAAAAGAAGAGGTCAGATACCCTCTAAATATTTGCTATATACAGTCTGTATATATGATCAGTATCAAAATTTAAATTGATTGATTTGAGTAGATATATCCGTCCATATAACTGTCTGTTATTTGAATCTTTAAAAATTGAGTGCAGATATTTTTGGTAAATGGTGTTGGATTGCAAATTAAGTAAACATAGCCTACTATGTTTACTGGCACACCCATAATTAACGAATATCTCTTAGGCCTACAAAAATACAGCTACAGGGTTGGCTTTTAGTTTTTACTCCATTTAGCGTTTTTCAATTAGGTCAGACATTCCTGCAATATACAAAAAATCGCAAACAGATCGCTATTCAAAATTGGCAAAGTCGGTCATGGGCCACGCCCACAATCAACAAAAATCTCAATATTTGCCACAAAAATTGACCTATGAACTTGAAATTTGATGCACAAATTTATAGTTATCCCATCCATCGACGTGCCAAAAATGTGCGTGATCGCAATCGCAAGGCACGTCCGTATTTTACAAAAAACCATCCTCAGCGTATAACTCGACTTGCAAGCTGATACGCTTTTAAAGGGCGTAATCCACGCCCACCATTTATATGTAAATATGGACTGTATTGGATTTGGCTTAAGAAAAATTTCTTACTTGTTTTAATTTTATTTGTAGTTTTGTTTTGTTGTTGTTGTTATTGCATTAGAAGTTGTTTTTTAATTTTTTTCTAACATTTTGATTTTTCTATTACTTAGATTTTCAATTGTTGCGCTTACTACAAATTTAAATTTAAAATATTATGAAAATTCTAATTAATGCTTTTAATGAATTAAATAAATGTCAATCTAAAAAATTTTATTACAAGGCATGCACATATACAGAAATGTGTTGTATGCTACAAATCCATCAAACTCCGCCTTTTCCTTAACAACACCATTTTAAATTTACACATATCCGCACGTAATGAACGTCCATAAAAAATTAATGTTAAAGAGTTAACAAAAAAACACAAAGCAAACACTAAGCACATAAACACACATGTATATAAAATTCGTTCTCTCATTACTCATATGCTCACGTGAGTAGACATATTATAAAACCCTTTCAACCTTCCAGCAGAACAAACGACAACTACACACATATGTGCAGCATAAACTTTCACTTTCTAAAAGTGTGTGTATATGAAAAATATATATATTTATAAATGCTTTTAAGTAAACAAGTCAACACATCATTTAATATCTTTTCTGGAGTCTAGGAATCTCACTCTCTCTTTCTCCCTCTCTGTATTTTGTGTTTATGAGAAACCTTTCAAAGAGTAAATAAAAGGGTAAAATTTCCCCTTTTATATGTTTTTTTTATCCAACAAATATCTCCAAAGAGAAAAACATTTCACTCACTCAATTGAATTGAAAGCAAAATAACTCATTTGCTGCATAAACAATTTTTTTTAATGAAATGAGAGCAACAACATAAAATTCATGCTTGCTTGCACATGTGCACTGATGCATTCGTGTAACAAGTGCTTGATGTTTATAACAAAAACACAAATAGAGAGACGAGGCAAGTGCAGTTAATGGCTGCTTTATGTTTAGTTATTGAACAAGAGAGAATATAGAGCATTATTTACTGAGTGACGCAAAAGATGGTTGACTTTAATACCGTAAGCTTTTTTAATGGCTGCATATATGGGTTGGTAACATTACTGTATGCACACAGACTAGACGCCATTAAAAGGGTTATTACCAAACAAAGCACGTTGGTATAAGATGTTGTTTTTGTTCTTTATTCTTTGTTCGTAAAGAACTTAATAAAAATGCATAGTATGGAATTTTTTGCAAAAGTTATGCGTTGGCATACGAAGGTATGCCAAGCACTTGTTCTCTGCTGCATTGTATTGGCCGGTAAGCAACTGTAGTTGAGCATCTCAACTATTTGACTTTCATATGGCTGCTGATGATGACGGGGATGACATTCAGCCTGCTCTGTGTAAATTTTATGATATTAGTGCAGCTAGTTTGTAGACTTGTATTAATATTAATACTTACGGTCTTTGTACAATTATTTATATGTACAAGCAAAAATTTTAAATAAATTTTTATTTTTATATTATATTTAATAAACTTGAATTAAGGATCTTATATGACTTCCAATAGACCGGTGGAACATATCTTACACAAAATACTGACTTTATAAAAAAATTTTTGCAATCTGAAGAAATCTATTGTGCTAACTCAAGCTTTTAGCTCCGGAGCTAATTTGATTAATCTTATCATCCAGCTCATAGAGTGCCTCTCGAACACCCGATATATGGCGTTGCAGATTGCTGTGCACTCACATAAAATCTGAGTACGGGACGTTTTAAGTGCCCCTTCGCATAATCTGCTTACATCAGTATTAGAAATGCTTATGTTTTTGAGATGATATCTGAGGGAGGTTCAGTGTAGTCATTAAAGATGTCAAAACCTGTGCAAGAATACATTCCTACCATTTTCAAGATAAGGGATTTCCATATTGTTTTATACACAGGAAGTAAAGTAAGATTATGTTTAAGAAATGTTAACCTGTTGACTGTTGACTTAATAAGTCTTGACCAAACATTCTCATATTACCTGACCTTAGCACATATTACAGTGAGTTGTACAATGAGGAACAAATGTATTTGTATGCCTTTACATATATGTAAACAACTTAGTTACACCCTGTGCATCCTATGCAAACACATACGCCTGCATTTAAAACCAATTTTTCATCAAAAATATAAAAAAAAACACATGCTGCTAAAAAAGTCATTTTAATCGTTTTTTAAATATTAAAAAAAACAGGAAAGTCTCCAATTACACCTGTGTACGTGTATTGTATATAATATAAAAAACCTGTCTGTAAAAATATTTTTCATAAAAGACATCCCAACGAATAAAAATCGACAAAAAATTTCAACACACAAGTTTTTCTCTTATTTGTATGCATCCAAAGTGAAATTGAATAAAAGGTCGTTTTTGATTTCGCCAAAACAAAAACTCAAAAAAAAACAAACGAAATTGAAAATTGAAACTTTACGCCAATGCAACAGGATATGAATGGATATGAGTGGTGAAGTTATAGGATCTTCTCCGTTTACCGCAAACGTTTAAATAAAATACAAAAATTTCGATTTCATTGGAAAAACCACAGAAAAAAAGAAAATTACACCAAAATCCGGATGCAACAGAATAATTAAAAGGAGAGAAAAAAGAAGAAGAATGGACGAAAATTTCATCTCATATTGCAGGGTTTGGTTTGGTTACCAAAAACGGTTACGCTTAGAAAATAAGTAAAAAACCAAATTTGGCGTTGGTCAAATGCAAAATGTGGGCGTGCCGAGTACAAGATTATGCCCCTCAGTAGCGTAATTGGGAAAATACATATAGAAGTTTGGCTAATACTTCAAATAGGGTTTTTTTTATAAATTAGGAAGATTTCTGATTTCGGACCACGTCCATTGTGCCAAATTATGGAGAGGCTTAATATAAATACAAGATACGTGCGGTACTTGAGGACACTCGCATTTGGGAATATGGTTTCTACAGAACAATAACGCAAGAAATGAGGAGACATGCACTTATTGTCGCCATATGCGCGAAACATACCGATTTAGAAATCACCAATTTTCTCAATGGCACCCAATCATTTGCACATAAAGTTCGTCGGCATCAGCTGGCGATGTAGAAACTATTGCAAAACGTAAAAAAACATTAGAAACGTTCGGACACTACTAGAAATATACAATTTGTCCAACAAGTGCAAGATGCCGTTGACGAAAGCCTGTCAAAGACTATGAGGCCCATTGCTAGGGATCTAAATGTCTCTGATAGCCTAAACATCGAGTTGTCTACGAGGACCTCTGCTATACGTCTTATGTTATGCGCAAGGATAGTTTCTGTAATTGCCGCTTATTGTTTTTTTTTTCAATAATTATATAATCTAGGAGTCAATTTACGTTGTGTTGAAATTTGATGGAATTATAATGAATGTTGAAAAAAAATATAAAGAAATTAGTTTTAATTTTAATTCAATTTGTCCTCAATTACCGAACAGGAGGCATATATAACAAATTTTAACTACAAGGATAAATTTTTGTAGCAGATAGATAGTTTTGTTGATTAAAGGCGTGTCTTTCAATTTAAGTTCAATATAATGAAATTTGCGACCGTGAGAGTGTCAACAAAGAGAGACGTTCGGACGCACGGACGCACATGGTTCGATCGCTTAAAATTTTGAAGGTTATCAAGAACACATATACTTTGTGGGGTCTCATCTCATGTAAAGGGTACAATGAAGAGTCCGCCCCGATGATGATTTTCAAGTTTTTAGTGGTAATTAAATGTTTAATGCTTTGTATGACCGATTGTTGAATATCTCCGATAACAGAATTGTTAATAATTTCTCTGCCAACAACAATAAAAGCATAAGCTAGGCTTAATATTATCCTTTCATAACCATGGTATAATTGGTGGGTTCTGAAAAATCGCTTTGTTTTCATAAATGAAAAAGGTTTTCAATTATTACTGTAATTATTAGTTAGGAAAACACATTCAAACGCTAGCATTCCTTTACACCCAGATTTAAGTGAATCCCAAACTGTAAATAATAATGTAAAAGGAACGCTCACCTGTAATCCTTTTTCTCCTTTTTTTCGCCCTTCACATTTACTACATATTGCACAAGATTGACTGCTTGAAAACCGTACAAAAATGAAAATAAAAAATAAAGTCAAGGTGAATAGTTTGAAAGGAAAGGATTTCAAAGCTGAAAACAAAAACAAAAACAACAACATGTCATGGTAACGTATAGAAAAAGGATTCATTTGTTCTGGTTGCAATTCAGGATCATTTTACACAAAGTGCAAAGTGCACCATTATCGCAATTGACAAGTCTTTGTGTCCCCTTCGCCGAGCAGTAGGGAAGAAAGTCTCACACAGAATGTCATAGTCATTGAGAATTAACTCTTTTTCTGTTTTCAGTTCCCTTCCTTCGTGTCATCGTTCAATTATAAGTTTTGTTTTTGGTATTTTTCCTTTGAAAATTTAATCCTTTATTGATATATTTAGTGTCCCAATCAATTCTTTTCAATTCTCAGGAATTTTTGTTTCCCTTTTTCTCTTTCGAAATATTGTATAAGATTGTTATCAAGGATTTTGTTCTCTGTCATTTGCTCAGGTGTACAATAATGATTGATGGATTGATTTTTTGTTAGCGTTCTGTTGAAAATCAATCAGTCACTTAAGGTGGAAGAAAGTACGTTAGGGTTATAGGCAAGTGAATAAATATGAAATATCATTTTTGTATCGAAGCAAAGACTCAAACATTAACAGAATCATTGGAAATTTTAAGTATAAAGAGGAAATTAAATGTAAATTATAAAAAACTTTTAATCAACATACCTTATGGAATACAAAATCCTTTGGATTTACAGATTTTCAAAGTGGCGCAAGTCTATTTGCGTGTTAATTGCAAGCGTGTCTGTTATCCCCCCATTTTCGGCATATCGTTGGAAAGAATAATTATAAATATAAATTTCAACCTATTAGCTCAATTTTTGTGGGAGATATATATAATTTTGTGGGCGTGGATCCTGACCGGTTTTGCCCATTTTAAAACTAAAAGTTTTTGTACAAAATTTCAACCCAATACCTCAAAATTTAATTCCAAAAAATGACAGACACACGGACACCCAGTCATACATTTCTAACTATCGATTTAGTTTTTGCTGATGATCAAGAATATATATACTTTGTAAGAACTCTGACGCCTCCTTATGGTAGAATAACAAACTTAGTCTGTAGAGAGTGTAAAAATCTTACAAAAAATTTCAATATTTTTGTATAAACAAACTTCTACAACTTTCAAAATAAACCCTTCATATATGAGAGATTCTAAAAATATTACATAAGTACCTTACAAAAAGAAATGTAGGAAATAGTAAAAAGTGTCGTTCATTAAAAAATTCATAACAAGAAGAAAATGTATAAAAATAACCCAAAGATTAGTTTAAAGAACAACATGTTCAGTTTTTAAGTACTTGAAGAACCTGCCAATAAGTGTTTGAATAAAAGGGAAGTGCACTGGATGTAATTGTGACAGCACACAATGTAATTTCCATAAGTGACACTTTTACTTGTTTTTCTTTAACAAATTAGTGACAGTGTGTGACGGAAATGACGGCATTTAAGTACTTAAAAAATAAGTAAAAAAAAAACTGATTTTTAGATTAGAGTCAATCTGAAAAGTACCCTTCCTAGCTATGTGAAAATTGTGGGCGTGGCAGATATATGAATAAATGTTTTTTGTTAGTTATATGATACTTATCGATTTTCAGTTCTAAAGTAAGTAAATTTTTTTATAAAATATAGGGCGTGTCCCGCCAATTTTAACTTTATCATTGAATGGGTTAAAATTTTTATAATAAATGAGTTAAAAAATTTCATTTTTCTGGTTTAGGAGCATGGCACCTGACCGATTTCATACAACTCGAAATCTAAATCAAATCCTTTATACAGAGACTAATAAATAACAAATATAAATAAGTAAGAAAAGTAAATTTGGCTTAGGCCACATCTTAAATACCCTCCACATATAATAGTGGGTGTTGCAGACATATGATTACGCCCCCCAATAGTGTATGTATCTTTCAAGACGAGTATGGTTGTAAATTGTGAGCATGTCTGTTATTCGACCATGCCCATTTTCAGTGCACATCGATGGTTAGAATACTTATAGTTATTATATACTAAATTTCAAGTTCATAGGTAAATTTTTATGGCAGATATATAGATTTTTGTTAATTGTGGGCATGGCCCTTCACCGATGTTGTCCATTCTAAATAGCACCCTATTTATATCGAATACCTGAATGGTACAAAAAACGTTTTTGGGGGCGTGGTTCTCGATTAAACATTTTAAAAAAGAATTTAAACTTGTAATAAAATAATAATTTCAATAAAATTCTAGACGGACATGGCTTAATCGATTTAAAATTTTGTTGTTGTTCCAGATTACATATATTTTAATGGAGTAGTTACCAAATGAGTAACAAACTGAGTATACCCCCTATCTTAGAGGAGCCTTTAAGTGATTTTAAGTTCTTTTAATCATTCAAGAAAGAAAGAAAAAAAACCTATTTAGAACAAGATTTAGAAGAATAGAACCTACCCCGTTATGCAACCAGTTTGTTAGTGATTTATGTAATACGTTCGCATTGTGTGTTTAGTTGATTTTTGTATTCAAGCACTTGTAAAAAGGATGATCAAGGAATCACGCTTTAATAACAAACAACAAATAAATTTAATAATCCAAGGAAATGTTACGGATTACAGCCAGAAACTGACCATAGAAATAATAACTCTGGGCAAATTGAAAAAAAAAAACGAGAAAAATATTTCAAGTATTGAAATATAACAAAATATACATTACAATGTATAGAAATTGTGGCAAAACAAAAAACAGATAATAATTATCACGGATAATGCGGTAAAGGAGAAAACGATAAATGTGGGAAAATTTTCTAAATATTATTTCATAATAATGAATAAAATTACTGCGCCTTGCAAAACTTTTAACAATTTACAACGACTCGTTCGTTAACCGATTATACAATGTATTGACTTTCGTTTGAATTTCATTTACAACGAAGCAAAATTATGCTGTTTCACTTTCCCATGACATTTATGAGCAGCAGCAGCAACAGCAAGTGTTTACATTCAAGTTGTAAAGGTATTGAGCGCATTGTTATCTCTTCCCATGTTGGGTACATTTAAAAAAAAAAAAAAAAACATTATTTTTTCTATAATTATCACCACAGATGCGTAAAACTGTATAAACATTCTCGGGTGAAATGTACAAGCAAACAGGACAGACAGACAGACAGACTAACACACTGACTTACAAGTGAAAGTGACTGAAATAAAAATTATATAAAATTTGCTCAACATACATGAGTAGAAGTCGTACATGCAACAACTACAACTATTTGTGCTCATCTCCAATTTCTCACACATCCTTTTAATCACTGCTGGCAAAGGGATATTTTGTGGTTCATTTAATTTGTTATTGTTGTTGTTATTGTTGTTGTTGTTAATATTTCTATGCAGGTGTTGTTGCTATAAAATGAAAATTGTCAATGATTTGTTGCATTTTTACCCAACACTTTGAATGAAATGAAAGGATTCTGTCTCGTCATTGTCATGCACTTACGTGGCAATGATGAATAATGTGTTGCCATAAAGAAACGCATACATACGTTAAGTTATACATGGCAGAGGCTTATGAATTATAAGATAGATGCGTAATTCAATATATTTATGTGTTTATTTTTTTATTATTAATGACTGCAAACAACTCTTGCGTTTATGATGTTTTTTTATAATTTTGTATTTTCATGGAAAATTCTGCAATGCGTGAGAAAATTTTTGTTAAAAGAAATTTCCTAAACACAAAATTTAAATAAATATGAGTTAAGTTATAGTAAACAAGGAGTACTATTCTCACACGGTGGTGTGTAGCCAAGCTGGTACGAGAAAGCAAAGATCGTTTATCAATTTCGTATCAAAATGAAAAGGCTCGGCGAGTAGAATATTTCCTAATCTTATTTTTAGCATGTGAAATCCAAAATGACGGCCGCCACAAATTAGTGCTCCTCCGATTTCTCTGTAGTCCACTTAATAGATGCCAAATGAAAGGACTTTACAAGTAAAAGGCCAGAAGCGAAATTAAAACCATACTAAATACAATACAGCGGTTGTCCGAAGATGTTATATTAGAGATTTTCGTAATGTATCCCATATGGGTATAAATTAAAGAACTTAACGAGTAAAAGTTATCAAATCACAAATCATTTCCTTATCGATATTTTGAACTCTTCCGTATATCCGATCAAGTGTAAATTTTGCAAATAACATCGATGCTGCTCACAATATAATGCACTACACTCTCGTATGTTCAAAATGTTGAACATGGCACCCGCCCGAATATGATATATGTAAGATATGGGCTTGATAAATAGAAATAAAAAAACATCTTTTCATACCCTCCACATGGGATTAAATTATTCCTGTTGCAACACCTCCAATGGGACATTACAGACAACACAAAGTATATACTTTGTAGGGTATTTGACGCATCCCTAGCTTAAGCCAAAATGCATTTTTGATTAAAATTTTTCCTTTATTTAATTTAAAATCGCAATCAGTTATAAATGTTATCATTCCTTTTTTTATTCGTATCACTTCTTTTTCGATACGTGACTTTAGAGTAACATTCATTATTAAACTACAACGTTCGCTTCTCTTTGATGTCTGGGTAATCTTTACGCTAAAAATTTGTCATCTTTCATATGTGCTGGTTACCAAATCCTTTACAATGAAGAACAATATAGGAAACAACACACCTTTTATATACAGTTTGACAATCATTCGGCAGCGTTTTCCATCATTATCGTTTCAATAATACCTCAAATGATATAAAATCACGTAAGCACCTGAATTTATTCAACATTTTCTCGTTGAAAGCTGATAATTATTTCATTTAATCGGTATATATAATGTGTAGTGTGTGCTAATCTCTATTAACACCAGAATCAGTCACCATGCGATTGTATAATAATCATGAGCGGTCATAAATTTCATTCGATTTGAGACTTTTTTCAAACATTTCCTCCACTTCGCATATGTTATAAGAAGAAGATGAAAAGGTGACAATATTCTATGAACGTGTTCTTCTACAGTTTGCCAGAGTTTGTCCTTTTGCTAATGTTTGCATTTTACAAAATCGTTGTACGGGTTTGTTGGCTGATTACATTTTTATTTAGTCTGCATAAAAAATATGTTTTCTTTTATTTTTACGAATGACATTTGATTATCACTTAATTTTTACCAAAGAGTATCAAAACAATGTTTGGGTTTTTGTGTTGTTTTTTTTTGCAGTTGATAACATTTTAACATAAATGAGGCGCATGTTTATATGTCAGTACGTACTCGTTGACTATTGTTGTTGTTTTTTATTTTGGAAATGATCACCATTAATTCAATCAGCAATCAGCAACCAATTTATTTTCGGCTGGTGCCAGTGCAATAACCGTTTCATTTGATAAGAGTACTGAATCCTTGATCTTGAGTGATGGTTATAAATTTTTTGTATGGATTTTGTCATTTACGAAAAAAAAACCCACAAATTTTATAAAATATTTCTTAATTTTACCAGAGTGTTGTGATTATTATTTAGCTATTTAACTATAGATGTTTCATTTACTTTATTCATAAAGCAAAAAGTTAATTAACCTCTCCTTGAACTCGCAAAGAAATAATTTAGTTATTTTAACGAGACGCAGTTATAATAATTAAAATTTTATCAAAATACAAAACGTCACCTACATAGCTCACTATGCCGATTTCGTTATCTGAATAAAGTGGATAATTCTGAAAGTTTGTTAAAAAATAAACTATTTTTGTTGTAAAAGTCAATCGTGCCAAGTTTGTGTGAAATCGCTGCATTTTTATTATTTCAGTGTTAAATGCCTCAAAACTGTAAACTTGGAAAATTATTGATGCCATATGGTATATAAATTTACTCTAGTAGTTTAATAGTGCAAGAGCTTGAGTGATTATTTGAATCCATCACAAAAAAATATAAAACAAGTAAGAAAACGAAACTTGGCATAGAAGCCAAATCTTAAGTATTCTTCACATACGGAGGGCGTGGCAAGTATATGATTACTCCTTCTAATAGTGTATAAATTACGTAACAACTTTTAAGACGAGATTTACACCGAAAACGGTTTTTTGTAAATTCACTAAAAAAAACTAAGTGTTTGTACAAAACTTCAGCTAAATGTCTCAAAATTTGCCAAAATGTGTGAGAACGTCAACAACAAGAATACTTTGTAGTGTATCTGAAGCCTTCTTTGGGGTATTCCGAATGGAATAACAAACTTAGTATAGGGTACAAAAATACTCTCAAACTATGCTCAAACACCGAATTCTTAATTTTTTTTCAAAGAAAGTGAAAAATCCTTTCTGTCTTTATTTTACATAGACAGTTCTGAAAATTCAATCTTTAAACATAATGACAAGTTTCATTTACATGGAAAAATCGTTCTATATTATTATTGGCGTGGATATTATATTTTAAAAAATCAAAACATAGCACTTGTACTGCATTTAAGGCTCTTTTGTGCCAAGTTTTAGTATAATCGCTGCTTTTCTATTTCTTTGTACATTTTATTTACAATAACATATTAAGTGAAAATTTGTTTGTATCAAAATTTCAATTTCCTGTAATAATTATTAATCATTCAAATTGAATAATTCCAATGGATCCACTCTAGTGGCTTCTGGTATCACATTATACACGAAATTCTTACTATCTCCCTATCTTCGTAATATTTTGATCATTAATATTTATATTTGAGTTTTTATACTCTCTACATAAGATGTAGGGTATACTACATCTACTCCGCTTGTAACACAGAGAGGAAGGCGTCAGAGACCCTACAATATATATATATTCTTGATCAGTTACACTATTAGAGGTCGTCAACATATACCTGCCACACCCACCGTTGTAGATGTGTAGGGTGTGTTTAAGATTTGGCCTAAGTCAAATCTAGTTTTCTTACGTGTTTTTTTCACATAAAAATTTAATTGAATTATTAACGATCAAGTCACGGAAAATTTTTGAAAAAATTCATCTATGAGAAAAATTCGCAGTTCATAAAACCATTAAATGAAAGCATAATACTCTCAAAACAAAGCAAAAGATCAAATGACTAAACTTATCACTGAATAAAAATCAAAATGCGAAAATTATAAAAGGCTAAAAATGTTATCGGACAATCTTCCCACAAGTGTCTTCTGTCCACTAAATATGTCAAATATATATATACGAGTATGTATATAAATGAAAGAAAGATAAATAAAAGACACGGAAATAAATATCAAGATCAAGATCTGGCGAAAATCAAGGTCTGTCCCTGTCTCTCACTGCGTCTACAACTGCTTAGTAAAGATGGTCTTTTGTGGTAGGATTTAGAATTTTTTGTCAATTGCTTGTAACCTGACAACTCAATTAGAATGTGTAAGAATACAGCAACAACAACACATGCGAAACATGTAAATATTTTTTTAATATATTCCTGTAACAAAAATGAATGAACAGATGTTTTCTCTTCAATCGAGAAAGGAAAAGAAATTTCTCAAAGACAATATTTTACTCTACTAGGTGTGCTTGTATGAACGAACATTGGCTTGCACTCGGTTGCATTATTATTTTGCAATATATTTATTTTTAATCTTCTCAAAAGACACCAGAAAAATGATTGAAAATGGAAAAAAAAAAATGGACCAATTGGGAAAAATGCAAGTAAAATAAGCAAAATATAAGTAATATAAGCTTACACCAAATTTTATATACCCTACACATTTATACGTACACTATATCGTATAACACTTAATGGGGTTCAGGCATTCTAACTTGGAAGCTGTTGCTATGAACGGCGGCAACAACCGTCAACCATAGACGGACGTACGGACATGGCCTTAGAATATTCGATTTAAAATTATAAATTTCAAATATAAAGTGAACATACATATATGTATATGTATAAAAAACTTTTTAATTTCGAATTTTCAATATTTTTTCTAAAAAAATTATTTAGAACGATTGGAAATCATAAAAAAATCAAGCACAAGCAGACTGATTAGCTTGATATACTTCTTACTCAAGTAAAGGGCATATAAAGAGGTTTTGTTGTTTGGTAGGACATTCAAGTATTATTTGTAGAGATGGTAAGGTTAGGAGACAACAGGTTTACATTTTTTTTTTCAGAGATATTCGCCTTAAGAACCACAAGTAATTTATACGATACCAGTACTTTTGTTTTATTTTGCTGTTTTTCTTATTATTTTCATTTGTAATGAAAATGTCCGACAATGAAAGGTATATTTTTCTTTCTCATTCATTGTTTTAAGCAAGAGAAGAGTCCCTTTCCTTCACTTATTCGTACCTAAAATTTCGCAATATATTTGTAATAGTAATTGATGATGGTGATAGTTTTTTCTATTCTAGTCATATAATTTTGTTTTTGTTGTTTTTGTTGTTTTTGTTTTCATTATAAAAACCCTTTGTTTTTTGTTATTTTATTTTCCTACTTTTTATACCCTCCACCTTAGGGAAGAGGGTATATTCATTTTGATCATCCGTTTATAACACATCGAAGGAAGCATCGGAGACCCCACAAACCATATATATTCTTAATCAGCATGAAAGGAGAAATCGTTTGAGACATGTCCGTCCGTGTGTCCGTGTGTCCGTCTGTTGTTGGCACTCTCACGGTCGTAATTTTTGAGATATCAAATTGAAACTTTGCATACGTATTCTTAGTTCAATTTCGCTGTTCCGTATTAAAATTGGGCAAAATTGGTAAAGAGACACGCCCACAATAAACGAAAATCTCATCATACCTCGAAAAAATTGTATCTTTAAAAAATTATATATCGCACAATACTATGCCTATCAAGTTGATTTTTGGTATAAATATAAGTGGTACCGTTATCCACTGTGCCAAAAATGGACGTGATTGAATAACGCAAACGCATATAATTTAAATAAAAAACTATTTGCGTAAGTACATGAAATAGTCATATACATAAATATGGCAATAGGAACTTATTTTTTAGAGGGTTATAAAAGGTGGAGGGTATTTAAGCTTCGGTCTTAACCGAACTTCTTTATCTTGTTTAGATTATTTTCAGTTTCCTTCACGTTGACTGAGGGACCTACTCTTAGTGCTGCACTTAATCTACTTACATAGTTCTCGTTGGTAATCATAGTTTCTTAAACATTAAAAATTAAGTAAAAGTGAAACAAAATTTAAAATATATTCTCAGCTTTTGAAAAATATGCAAGGTAAAAAACCAATGGCACAAAGAAGCCTTTTAGTAAATGGAATCTAACTAAAATTTTTTTATTTTTTAATATCAAAATTTATCCATTCTCTCCATAAAAAGCTTTTTTAATAGAGCACCGTGTTGAAACTATTGTAACTATGTGGAAAATGAAAATATTTCATATAAAATTTGAAATAGAAATTTCCCATGTTTGATTCATATTAAGTCAAACAGTTCCTTAATGCGATCTTAAATAATGCTTTATAATCTAAAATCATCACATAAGCTTTCACAGTGGTCTGAATAAGTTCAAATTTGTACAATTCGTGTAGACAATAATTATCATGTGACATTAAAATTTCTATATAAAAATTTGCTAATTTTTGCCAAATAGCAAAGACAATGGGCCTGGGTGTGGTATTTGCGGTATATACCTTTTGCCACAATTGGGGCAGGGTATACAAATTGTCAAGAAATTCACCAATGTTTGCTAATATATATATATGTATATGTGCCAAATTCCCGGTTAATATTGAATTAAATAAATATGTTGAACATTATTAAGAAATTTTTATGAAAACGATTTCAATAATTTTAAACAATTTTACTTTTCATGCTTATTATACGCTAAAAAAGGGGAGGATATACTTCTTAATCAGCATCAAAGCTCAGTCGAACTAGACATTTATGCCCGTTTGTCCGTGTGTCTGTCACGGAAATAATGAGCTGAAATTTTGTGCAGACACTTTTAATTTCTGCATTTCTTCCCTATTTAAATTGGGCAAAATCCGTCAAAGCCACGCCCACAATCGTAAAAAATTTATTTAAGTATCACAAAAATTTAGCTATTGAAATGAAAATTTTATGGACAATCATTCTATTTATCGATGTGCCAAAAATGAGTGTAGTCGAATAACGGACACGCTCATAATTTACAAAAAACTGTTCTCGGCGTAAAACACGACTTGCAAGCTGATATGTAATAGATGCAATATTAGAGTGCGTAGTCATATACCTGCCACGCCCACCGTTCGAAGGGTATTTAAGATGTGGCCTAAGTCAAATTTAATCTTCCTTTTTTTAAACAAAAAGTAACGGCTGGGGCAACCATTATGACCCTATCGCATCTTATAAAAGTGATCCAACAATGACAATAACAATTAAAATGCCAAAACAGGAGCCATTAATACTTAGTACTTAATAAGGTAAAGTAGCCAAGACGAATCATTATGAAGACATTCTTCAATCTTAGTAGCATTGGGTTGGTAAGAGAAATCTCCTCAAGGATAATAATATGACTCAATGATTTGCAGGAAGTTGCTTAACCGAAAGTAAAATTCAATGAGGATGAT
The DNA here is from genome assembly GCA_963978525.1 of Ornithomya fringillina. NCBI lineage: Eukaryota > Metazoa > Arthropoda > Insecta > Diptera > Hippoboscidae > Ornithomya > Ornithomya fringillina. Next base: position 16,720,424 of record OZ021694.1, on the reverse strand, counting down.
ACAATATAAGGGATAATAACCATGGATTTAAGGACATTGATAATAAATCCATATGTGCATGTAGGTGAATACGAATACGTATGACTTACAAATACACCCTCATCCATAATATAAACTCCATATATAAAATTTTCCTCTTCATTGAGTCTACTTCATATCATGCGTTAGACATTATTTCGTTTTTTGGTCACTTTAGACGAAAGCAGAAACCTTCTAGTTTTTAGTTTTTAATTTTTTTTTTTAGGAATTTCATTGATTTCATTTCACTTTCTTTTTATATGCTTTCATTTGTATGTATGTTCAGGTAATATGAGATAAACATGTGGGTTAGAATTTCTCTACACATTTATAGCAAAAAAAAGTGAAAAATGAAAATGAGAAGACAAACGCGTTTCTATGGAAAAAAACCCTTAAAATCAATACATTGAAAAATGTTTATATGTTTGATTCGGCAGACTTTCCATTTTAATTGGAGTAAAGTACAAACATTTCCGGTAGGTGAAACCCCATGACAAATATTAAAACATTTACGTATAGGCGAAAGATTTGTTTGGTGAGATATGAATGAAAACCACAATAGGGCGCTTAACCAAAAAGTTTCCCGCCCTACTTTTACATTGCCTTTGTAATTTTTCCTGAATAGTGCGGTAAGCATATAGGGAGGGTGTAAGATTGTTCCTTAAATTAAAATCGAAATAATTCAAATTTCAAAAATAAAAAAAATTTCACTTTTTTTTTATTCATACAGGTTTCAAACAACAAGCAAACACACAGTATTAAGTTTGTCATTCTGTTTGCAATATCCAGAAAGATGCGTCAAAGATCCTAGAAAGTATATACATTCTTGATCAGCATCAAAAACTGAGTCGATCTAGACCTATATGTCCGTATGTCCGTATGTCTATCTATTGTTGGCATCCACACGGCCGCAAATTTTGACATATTGAGCTATTTAGTACAGACACTTTTAGTGTATACGCGCAGATCGCTATTTAATATGGGAAAAATCGGTTTTAACTTTTAAGTTGAAACTTGGTAAATATATCATCAATCCATATGCGTGGTCAAATAACAGATGCGCTCACAATTTACAAAATATCCTATTCCACGAAAAACTGCAAAAACTTGCAAGCTGATATGTAATACTTACATACATACACTATTAAAGGGCATAATGAAGTACCTGCCACGCCCTCTTTGTTGTATATATGTATCCTTCATATATATTCTTCATAGGTAAATTTTTGTGGTTGATAAATAGAATATAAATAATTGTTAGAGTCTGTAGGAATGACAAATTAAGTATACCTTCCATTTTATGTGAAGGATATAAAAATAGGGTACACGAACTAAGAATGTCTATAAAAAATTTCAGTCTTTAAATATTGTGCCCGTGAGCTATTCAACAACAAACAGAAGTGTCTGTATGGACTAAGAGGGGGCTTTAATCAAATCTTATCATTTGTACACATATTTGAAATATAGAAAGCTAAGGCATAGCTATATAACTTATAATGAGTGGAGGGATAGCAAGAGGCAGAGAGAAATAAAGATTTTTGTCCACCAAGTGTTATCATGGTACTCCTGAAAAGTCAGCAGCATCCTTCTAAAGCACCACGTGATGCACTATTTGTATTGTTTTAAGAAAAAGTTATTTACAAAAAAATTGATCCTTCTCCATTAAACAGTCGTATGTAGTATCTATACAAAAAAAATTACTGTTAAGAAATCCGCTTAAAATCCACTAAATAACAAATTTCGAACAGGACAATATATTCGAAATTACTAATAAGCTGAGATGCCGTAGACAGATGTTGTTTATTAGAACTGTTTAATCGTTATTGAGCGCGAGCTCTTCTTTTTCAATACAAACAAACAAACAAAGAAATTACGGTCAAAATATCGGATTTATAAATTTTTGTTAACTATCAATTGAGAGGGAAAGCGAAAGAGAGTAACAACAAACCGTTTTATTAAAATTATATTTATAAAAAAAAAATTAAGTAAAAAATACTTAGAGAACTGCCACTGGGTGCAACCTATTATGTAAGATATGAAGAACCCAATAGACTGAAAAATAGCAAAAGAATGGTAACTGTTTGGTGCTTCCAGCTTCCTCTTCTATTTATTTAAAAACAATAAATAATAATCGATACAAATTTGGTAAAAGGTTCGTTGTCTAATTTTTTCTTTTCCTCTAAACAATATTCTTGTAATTCTTGTACACATTTTAATCCTTAAGGTGGAGTTTAAGAACAGGAAGTTACTATCCTATCACTAATGAAGACGTGTAAACAATAGCACACTTTGTGAGACTAATTAAAACGATATCCTCTATATTTATGATTGTAGGGTCCATAAATTTGAAAAAGGGTGGTTTAGGCCAAATCTTGAATACCCCCACATCTACATACGAACGGTGGGCGTGGACGATTTTGCCGTCATCTATTACACATCAGCTTGCTGACAATAGTTTTTTGTAAATTGTGAGCGTGCATGTTATCCGACTACGCCCACTTTGTTTAAATCAATATGTTTGGCAAATTTTAACTTCATAGGTCACTTTTTGTGGCAGGTATATAAAATTGTCTCGTTTGTGGACGTGTCTTTTATGCGACCACGCCCATTTTTGGCACAGCAATGGGTCGCATATTTATGTGTACTAAATTTTAATTTAAAGTTAAATTTTTGTGGCAGTTAAAGTCCTGGTTCAACCTCTCCAGTCGCGAAGTATTCATTTTTCACAATTTCTCACATATCATTACAACTTTCAATATAGTCAGATGAAAAAATTCATTTCATAAAAAGATTTTTGTTACTTGTGGGCATGGCTCTTGACCGATTTTGCCCAATTTAAAATAGGGATTTGCTGTACAAGTATCTGTACAAAATTTCAGCTCAATATCTAAAAATTTACGACTGTGAGACAGATAGACGGACACACATGTCTAAATCGGGCGATGGGCATATACTGACGCAAGATGCCATTATATTTTTATGCGTAATGATAGACGCTGGGCTCAGCTATAAAGCACACCTAAAATTAGGTGGCGAAAAAGCTGCAAATGCCGTCACTGCGCTTTCGAGGCTTATGCCTAACACGCGGGGTCCTAGGCAATGCCGCAGGCAACTTATCGTTGCGGTTGTAAAATCAACCATACTATATGAAGCACTCATTTGGCATAAGGCTGTTCAAGTTGCATCGTACATTGGAGGTATACAGACGTCCTATCGAACATGTGCGTTGAGAGTTGCTAGCGCTTTTCGCACTGTATCCGACGATGCAGCTCTTGTAATTACCGTCTTTTTCCGAAAATAAGACACTGTTTTATTATTTTTTAAGCCCCAAATACGCGCTAGGGCTTAATTTCGGGGGTAGACCAAAATAAATGAATTTTTATATTCTTTAATTTAATATAAATTTTACACAACATACAGAATTTAAAATTTATTCAATTACAGTCATTTCATCTTCTTCTGGAACATCGTCATAAAATAAATTCTGAATTATATTTTGATTTTTTAACAAATTTATTTTCTGTTGAATCATTAGTCCAAATCCCCCTATCTTTTTATCTAGGGCTTATTTTCGGAGGATGTCTTATTTTAAAAAAAATGTCGAAAATTGCAATAGGGATTATTTTCGGAGGATGTCTTATTTTCGGAAAAACACGGTAGTAACATGATCCCCATAGATCTCTTGGCAAAGGAATGTACATATATGGCCAATGGTTCTTCCTACCAAGAATATGGCGAGGCAGCACATGATAGCTGAATGGCAGACGCGATGGTCCCATTCCAACGCGGGTTCTTATACCGTACATAGAGCAGTGGCTCAATAGGAAGCATAGCGATGTAGATTCTACACTTCACAATTACTCAGTGGTCATTAGTGCTTCAGAGAATACTTCTACAGATTCAAGATTGAAACTAGCCCATTGTGTAGTGAGTGCAATTGCGTAGAGGACGCCGAACTTGTTATTTTTGTCTGCTTAAAATACGGAGAGGAACGTTGCAAGCTTTAGTCAGAACTAGGAGAGTGGCCTACCCCCAAAAACCTGGTGGCACATATATTGCATAGTAAAAATAATTGGTCAGCTCTATGTGTATTTGCCGCCAATATTTTCAGGAAGCAAAGACGCGAGGAGTACCAACGTTGGCTTGCTGGAATTGCCTAAACGGCCATCCTTCTTGTGAAGGTATACCTGAACGGTCGTCCCACAGGGAAGGAGTAGGAGCATATATGGTTTTTAGTGGCTTAAAGTCCCACACTCAGGCTAGTGATGCTTTTCCAACTAACCAAAAAAAAAAAAAATGTCTAAATCGACTCAGTTTTTGTTGCTGATCAAGAATATATATGCGTTGTAGCATCTCTGAAGCCTTCTTTTGGATGTTGCAAACGTTACGTGGAGGGTATAATAATTTACTTTTACGACATATTGACTAAGACCACTTTAACAATACTTTAGGACACAATTGATTTTTTGAGTTTGAGTTTTTTTTTTTTTTTTTGTATAAAAATTTTTTAGTTTTTGCCTAAATGTAATTAGGCGAAATAGGTCGAATGCTACGCCCACCATTGATACAAAAAAGTTCTTTAATAATCACAAAAATCGATCTCTGAACTTAAAATTCGCTAATCTCCTTATCTTCACAGTTTGTATATATAGATAAGTAGGGGTCTTAATATAAGACATTATTCAAATATAAGCTTTATTTGTTTACTTGAAATATAATAATTATTAAATCTTCTTTCTTGTTGTTGTTGTTCTGGTTGTTCTTGTTATTTTGGTTCCTGTTCTTCTTGTTATATTACACATGGTAAGGTGATATTTTTATTTTGTGGAAAACTTACTTTTTTCTGCTTTAATTAAGATTCAGAAAATTTTTGTAGAACAGGCATGTATATATAATTGACTTTTCTAGGACTTCTTTGTCTTTGTATTTAAACTTTTTATAAAAGTTTAAGAAGACGTTTAGCCAGTCTTTCTAATATAAAACAATAATTGGATTAATTTTAACATGACATTTTGTCTCAGAGGTTTTTGCTTTGTTTTGTTATGTTTTAATACCCTCCACATAATATTAGAGATATACAAAATTTGTTATTCCATTTGCAACAGCCAGCAGGAGGCTTCGGAGACCCTAGTAAGTATTTATATTCTTGATCAGCATCAAAAACTGAGTCGGTCTAGATATGTCCGCCTGTGCGTCCGTACGTTGTATTCTTATGGTCGTTAATTTTTGTACGCACATTTAAAAAGAGCAAAAATAATCAAGAGCCACGCCCACAATTGACAAAAATATATATATTTGCCACAAAAATTCACCTATGACGTTGAAATTTGGTACCCTCCTTTATAATTACCCCATTTATTGATGTGCCAAATATGGGCGGGAATGGAAAATAATTTACAAAAAAAAAGGAGCCCAGAGCTTGTAAGTTAATACATAATACATGCATTAATAGAAGATACATCTGCCACGCCCACAATTTAAATGCAGATATGGAAGGTATTTAAGATTTGGTCCAAGTGAAATTTAGTCTTTTTCCCTCAATTTCATTTAATACGCGATACATGTTTGAATACTTTATTTAAACTCCTACAAATAAACCTAAGCAAAGGTGTCCTGATTGTTTTCTTAAGTTATTATTACAGTCCAGGGTAAAGTTATCTTCTATCACATCACATAACGCTTCATATATTTTTCTAATTCATTGACATATAGTAAAACGAAAGATTTTATAAGAAAAGTTGTCAACAACCTTAACTAATTTTTGATTTCTATTTAACTTAATTCATTCTTTCTTTTTGGTACAATTTACAAAAATTACAAACGATTTGTTGTGAAGCAATTAATCATTTTTAACTCTTTGTTTTTTTTTCCTTCTCGTAAAAAAAGGAATCTAAAGAAAGAAAGACTTTTTCTATAAGATTGCGACAATATTTGTTTAAAGGTTAGAAGGAAAAGTATTTCAATGCTTAGTTTTTTCAGGGAATTTACTATTCCTGTTATAGAAGCACTTCCTTTAATGAACTCTTCAATGATTTATGAGATTTTTATTTTTGGACGCACACACGACTGACACCAATTTTTCCTTTTGTCACAAGGTTCCACGTTGTTTACTTTTTTACTCTTTCTTTGATAATGATTTTTATACCCACCAACTTAATGATTATGGGGGTATATTGCTTTTGTTCAAACATTTGTAGGTACCAAGGAAGGGCAAGCCATAAGTATACATAATCTTGACCAGCATTAATAGCCCAGTCAATTTAGCTGCACTGTCCGTTTGTGCGTATGGACGAACATAACTTATACATCAATATTACCACGCCCAAAATGTTGTTCAAATGATTTGGAAATATTATTTATTATTATGTGCAGCAGTGATTCTATTTGTAAGTGTTTAATGATGGTGGGTATCCTAGATTTGGCATACGCCTAATGTAGCCCTTTTTTACTTATTTTCGTTTGTTACTGTTTTTTTGTTCTTAGTTAATCTTTTTATTTATATTTTTGAAAAAGAAAAAAAAGAATTTTACGAGAAAGTGTAACTAAAGGTGTCAAGTATAGATTTCGTCTTGTCTTTATGGAATCCTTTGGGGAAATACATTTCTTTCATTAATCAATATTTTACCATCATCTTTACCTCTCCTTCTGTGTTGTTTGTAATTTTATATAAGTGCTTTAGTATCATCAGACGCAATCTGTAATAATTTCTATAAATTTTTCTTTGCAATATTTTGGTGGCATTTCATGTTTTCAAGTATATTTTGTCTAAATAAAACATTAAAGAAAAATGCTTATCATTGTGCCACCGATGTTGGCACTTTTGTCTTCTTCTTTCCTTTAAGGTTCATATACATTTATTTGGCTAACAGTGGTTTGACAAATGTCTCAAATGTCCATTTTGTAGCATTAAGTCCTTGTCACATGGCAGGAATTTCAATAAAAAGCCACGCAATGATATTTTTTATATGCAACATCCCCAAAGTAGCTCTATGTATTCCATGTGTTGCTAAAATAAACAGATTTCATAGTCCCTTACAAAGTATGCAACTTCTGAGTAGAATGAAACTCTAAATGTATGAACGTCAGTCTTCATGGGAACAGTGTGCGGCAAGCCTTCTTTCCATTACAAAAATGAATGCATTGATTAATAAAACTGTATATGTATATGTATGTACATATATCACGTTAAGCTCAAAATTTAAATTTAAGTTTTTCAATAAACAAATCAACGGAAACTTTCCATAAACGTAAGAGTAGACGACTGAATAAATATTATCTCTAGTATGAAGTCATTATAATAAAATGTCTGTCCACTTGACAATAGCAACTATTTTTAAGTGCAAGATAATTAACTGATTCATAATGTCTATAAACCATCTATTTGAATTGTTGTTCGTACGTCCTCATAGCAATCTTTTTTTTAAATGAATCATATTTTCCTTATCCTTAAATTTAAAAAGTATCGTTTGTAAATTTCAATGCATATAACTAGCATATACTATGCAAATATTAGTCACTGTTTTATTTTCAGAAAGTGAATAAGCCTTGTACTATACTTTTTTAAAAGATAAGAAATTTCTTATCTTCTGATTTCTTACACGAATTGACAATAACAAGCGTCTCACATGCAGATATGAATAAGTCTTAAGTTTAAAAGGATATTTGTAATAATATTAAATAATGAACAAGTTTTCTTAAACAGAGCAATGCAAATTGTCCGCTTGTCCGTCTATGAATTTAACGTTTTTATACCCGCCACACAAGATAGGGGCTATACAAAGTTTCTTCTTTCATTGGCAACACCTAGAAGAAGGCGCCAGAGACCCTACAAAGTACATATCTTTTTGGTTGGTGGCATTCTCTCGGGTAAATTTTGAGATATTGAGCTGATTTTTTGTACAGGCAACTTTGGTTTTTGCACACAGATCGCTATTTAAAATGGGCCAAATCGGTCAAAAGCCACGCCCAAAATCTACGAAAATCTATAAATCTGCCTCAAAAAATGGCCTACAAACTTGAAATTTAGTGCTCATAAAATAGTTAGGGCGTGGTCGATTAACAGAATATCAACAAAAGTCTAAATAACGTTTGCCTTGAACGTGAAATTTGATATGCGTATCCATAGTTTTCCCATCTACCGACGTGCAAAGAAAGAGATTTCTTAGACCTCTAACCATCAAAGCCGTTTACCATTAAAGCTTAATCGATTCCAAAATATCAGTACGCCTGTCTTCATGTCGACATTCTGTGGCAAGCATTCTTTCCATCACAAAAATTGATACATGGACTTATAAAACTACATGTACCTATATACATATGTCACTTTAGGCTTAAAATATAAGTTTAAGTTGTTTCAGCCTTGAAATTTACAATAAACAAATGAATGGAAGCTTTAGATAAACCTAAGGTCATACAACTCAATAAATATTATCTCTAGTATACGAAGTCATTAAAATTAAATGTTCATTTTACAATAACAACTATTTTTAGGTGCAAGATAATTAACTGATTCGTAATGTCTATAAATCATCTTTTTGAATTATTGTCTGTAAAACTTTTCTTTAAATGAATTATATTTTCCTTATCCTTATATATAAAAAGTAAGAGAACTAAATTTCTCATAGACTAAATCTTAAATATCCTTTACAAATTGTGGGCGTATATATGACTACGTCTTCTAATAAAGTAAGTCTTAATTAACTTGCAAGTCCTATTATTCGTGGAGGACGGTTATTTGTAAATTGGGGCACTTTTGTTATTCGTCGCCCATTTTCGGCACATCAGTGGATACGATAACTATAGATATACGCACAAAATTTTAAGTTCATAGGTCAATTTTTGAGGCAGATAAATACATTTTTGTTGATTGTGGGCGTGGCTCTTGACCGATTTTGCCCATTTTAAAAAGCAATCTGCGTGCAAAAACAAAAGTGCCTGTACAAAATTTCAGCTCAATATCTCAAAATTTACGGCCGTGAGAATGCAAACAACAGACGGACATACGGACATCTAGATCGACTCAGCTTTCGACGCTGATTTGTCGCCTCTGTCGTCTCCTTCTGGGTGTTGCAAACGGAACAATAAACTTAGTATACCCCTCATAGAGCATCAGGCCCACTTCATCAATAATTTTTGCCGAGGTGATAGCCTCGCTTTGAATATCAGAACAAGTAAGAAAACTAAATTTTGCTTAGGCAAAATCTTAAATATACTCTTCATCTACAATTTTGGGAGTGGCAAATATATGATTACGCCCTCTAATAGGGTATGTCTTACGTATCAGCATGCAAGTCTACTTTTATGTTAAATATGGTTTTTTGTAAATTTTGGACGCATCCATTATTCGATCACTCCCATTTTTTAAACACTAAATTTCATCTTTATATCTGAATATTTGTGGCAGATGTATATATTTTTGTTAAGTGTGGGCGTGGCTATTGACCGATTTTGCCCATTTTTAATAACGATCTGCGTGCACAAAGTAAAGGTGTTGTAAAAATTTTCAGTTTTGTATCTAAAAATTAACGCCCGACAGAATGTCAACAACAGACAGACACACGGACACTCGAAGATACATGTCTAAATCGACTCAGTTTTTAATGCTGATCAAGAATATATACTCGTATACTTTGTAGGAACTCTGACGGCTCCTCCTATGTGTTGCAAACGGAATGACAACCTTAGTATACCCCCTGTTTTATATGGTGGAAAAAGTATATTTTGGAGTCAAAGTCCCACATAATCGTGTTTGTTGATTTTTACAATTTTATATTTAAACATTATGAACATAAAGCAAATCTCTTGGTCAGTGTATTGTACAATTGCAGTTGATGATCAAATGTTAAGCATTTGTATCAATAATATGTCTCTGTTGACCGGTAATTTAACTCCGAAGATATTTCAAATTCTGTCAGATATTTGAAAGGCGGCTATATGACTGCATTAACTCCGAATCTCCTAATTAAGCACAGGATTATTTGGAATTTAGTCCGAATCTACTCCGGAATGGGCCATAAAGTCAGTCTGCCAATGATTATTCAGAATCAACTAGGAATCAATTCAAAGACTTCCATTTGACCAAAACTTCATTTAAACTTGTTTCCGAAATACCTCCGAAGTCATCTACTCCACATCATTTTAGTTGGCCACTTTTAATAATTTTGATTTTCAATTTTCTTAATATCAGTGATAATTTACAGAGTACTGAAGAACAAAGGGTATACCCTAGTTATTAATAACTTATTGTTTTTAATGTAATTGACATTTAATTTATGGGAATTTGTTCCATAGAACAAAGGAAAAGTCTTCTGCAGATAATTCTGTAACTACGCACTTAAATACAAAGAATAACAACAGGAACGCGAGTATTGCATCCCAGGCAGTGTTTGTGAAGATGGTTAGTCAGGCAATTAGAACAATATGTATGCATTTTCAGATACTTTGTACAAGCATGGCGTACGTATATATGTGTAATTAGTAGCTAATCTATGTACAATATTGAATTGGTGACATAATGTTTTATGATAAAGAAATGCACCCACTTATAAGTACACATAAATTGACCCGCAGTTTCTAAATAACATTTCCTTACTTATGATTTATATTGGATGATAAAAATTTATGGTATATGCGTACATACCATACCATAATATACCTTTGTGTCTATTCGGACTGATTCCCATTAAATTTAAATATATGATGGTAGTGTTACGAATACAAGCATTTTTATACCCTAACCCCCAAGGGAAAGCAACCTTTTTCAGGAGTCGACTATGTTTCTGATATATAAAAGCACAGTGGACACCGCCGACTCCGTTTAGAAGACGACGATTAAATCGATCCAGATTTTGATTTTGGATTTGTATGTAAAAGTGAGTGCTTAAGATTTGGCCTAAGTCAAATTTAGTGGTTTCTTAGCTTGTAGTACCTCTCCTCGTATAAAGTTTTTTCACGAAGTGAATTATTTAGCAATGACCAGCTGATGCTGTTATTACTAAACGAACTATAAGAAAAAGATTTGGATGGTGTAGGGTATTAAATGGTTGGGCTACACCGAATATAACATTTCACTTTTTTTTTTATTTATTTCTTTTTTATAAAATATTGTTTAAATCATTTAAAAATCTGAAACTACATGTTCAGCTTCAATATCAATTTGAATAAAATCTGTCCAAATGATGAATTTTTTTTATATTTTCATAATTAATTTTTATTTGCAATAATCCTCAACATTGTCGTCATTATAATCTTTTTATGGATAGATCATTGTCAACATTATTGTTGGCAGAGCCCACAATAATGATCGTTTCTCTATCAATGTTGTCTATAAATCATTGATCAAATATAAAAAAATTAAATACCAAAAAACAAAGTCACCCTTTACCCGGAATGAGGGAAAGCCCGTAGAGAAGGCGAGAGAAGGAGATAGAGAAAGCATTAAAAATTGTTAAAAAATTATGTGTGAAGAGTGAACAACACCAACAACAATTTTAATGAATGGGATAGATGCAGCACACATCGAAGCGCCCAACCCTTCATTGCAAATCGTTTCTAACTTGAGGCGCATGCTTGCCTTACTTTATTATTTATTTTTATGATTGTTTGTTCGACTGACAGTATTGTTGCTTTTTAAGCGATTTTTCATCATTATTATCTTTTTTACGCTCTTGTTATTTTGTGTCTATGAGTGTGTTGTTATTATTATTTCTCTATTATCATGTATTTGTGTACAGCCAACAATTTGTTTTGCAATTGTGTTAATAAATCCTTTTCTACTATTTTATATCTGTATGTGTGCATGTCTCGTAATGTCCTTGCGTCTATATGTCATTGTACTGTATTGACAATTTGAAGTATCTCTCTGTGGTGGTTATTGTATAATTTTTTACTCTTCCGTTTTTTGTAGACAAGTTTACCCTTCTTTTCTATTAATTTGAAAATTATAACACCACTGCGACTACAAAAAAAATTTAAAAAAATTCAGCTATTGTGAGGTTTTTTCAAAAGTATTTATGTCACAGGCCATACACAATTTATTGTAAAGAAATAAAACCTAAAAGGTTTCTTAATTGAAAAAGCTAAACAAGTATGAAAACTTATTTAAAACTAGTACGAAAACTACATTTGACTTAGATGCAATCGTAAATATCCTCCATCTATAACGGTGGGCCGTCTATTAGGAAGTATGTATGTATTACGTATCAGCTTGCAAGTAGAGTTTTGCGCTGAGTATGAGGTTTTTTGTAAATTGTGGACGTTTATGTTATCTGACCACGCCCATTTTTGGCATATCAATGAATAGGATAACTATAAATATAAGTACCAAACTTCAAGTTCATATGTCAACTTTTGTAGCGGGTATAGAGATTTTTGCCGATTGTGAGCGTGTTTGTTATCAAACCACGCCCATTTTTGATATATAGGATAATTATAGATATGCTTACTTAATTTCAACTTAATAGTTCAATTTTGATAGCAGATAAATGGATTTTTGTCGATTGTGGGTGTGGTGGACCCACGGACATACATGTTTAAATCGAGACAATTTTTGGTGCTTATCAATAATACACTTTGTAGGGTCTCTGACGCCTCTTTCCGAGTGTTGCAAACGGAATGACAAACTTAGTAAGAGAGTAAAGCAACTAAGTTTTATTTAGGCCGAACCTTAAATACCCTCTACATGCAAATAATAGGCGTGGCAGGAATATGAATGATTATGTCCTCTAATATATATATATTATTGTACGTATGAACCTTTCAGTCGGTTCCTACAATAAATAGGGGTTTTGTAAAAAGTGGGCATGTCGGGCCATACCCACTTTCTCATTAGGATAATTATAAATTTGTGCAGTAAATTTTAATTTTATAGCTTCATTTTTAAGCCAGATAGATAGATTTGTGTTGATTGTGGGCGTGGTTTTGAACCATTTTTTTTCAATCTAAATAATAGTCTGCGTACGGTAAAAATTTATGTTATAAATATTTTTATAATTTAGAGATAATAATGATGTCGGGCATTAACTGTCTGTATAAAATTATATTTTTGCATTTTCTTAAAAATTCTTCTTCTTCAACAAATGTTTACATAAATTCTTTAAGATAAAGTAAACATTTTCACATTTAGTTATGCGACCATTATCCTTAGTGATGAAAGTATGTATGTTAGCTACCTAACAAAACATTGGCATACAAACGCATATGTGTTGCAAAATATTTGTAATTAAAATTAAAGTCATCGTTCACAGTGCAAAATGTTTGCTAATGTTTCAAAAAATACAATAGATCCTTTCTAGCTCCTTGTCTCGTAACGCCTTTCTTTGTTGTTAAATGGTTTAGGGTCAAACTATAAATTTGCATTTTTACAACCGTGCATTATTAGAAGAGTACCCCATTACGACACCGGCACAGTTGTACACGTATTTTTGAATATAAACGGCGGCGGGTGTTCTAATTTATTTTTAAAGTCGGAATGTAAGAACAACACTTTTTTCAGGTCCAGTTTGTTGCGTATTTAAGTGTGACATAATTTATTTACAGTGTTACAGAATATTTGTCATTTTTATGGCAAATATTTTTCAGCAGTCTTTAGAAGTTATTTGCTTTCCTTTAATTGGTTACCATTTAGAATAGAATTAGATCGCAAATGTCTTCTTTTTTTTTTTTCCTCCTCGCACTGCTTTACTGTATTTTAATTTTCTCGGGATCACAGTCATAATTTAAATGAAGGTAATGAAGAAGAATTTTTGTTAATGCATATTTTCTAAGAACAATATCAAGGTAAAAAGAATAAGAAAAAGAAAGGAATGTCATGGCATCCTTTAAACTAATCTTCGTAAAATTTCTATTGGCTCCGTTAAAACCAATGCTTTAAAGGTGGTTTTAATTCACTAAATGCAAGCTTTTCTAATTTTCAGAAGCTTCTAGAAGTAAAAACTTTGGAAACCTTTCTAAGCTTAGCGATAAACTCAATAAATTAAACTTTGAGTTTAAAAGGTCCTTCTGAATCCCGTTGCTTATATGCACTTTCCATTATTTACCTATTAAAGTTGATTAAAAAAGTTTGCCATTTATTTATACATATTTATTTCATAAACGAAACTTGGTGCTTTCCATAGGTCAGTCTATATAATGATTAAATTTTCACTAAAAATACATATAATCTTAAGGAAAATTTTCAAAGTAACATATTTGACTATGAGATCTCAAGATTCGTCACACCAATCAATCAATTTCCTATAAAAGGTGTAGAATTTTCAACCACTTGTGACAAAGAGTATATTACCCACCTTCAATTATACCGTTCAATTCAGAATCAAAATCGGAATCAATTTATCCATGACTGTCTGTCCAAGTAAATTTCAGCGCAAGCTATAGATCGCATATTTGAGATATTGCAATGTAATTTGGTACAAGGAAAAATGGTCCGAATTGGACCATTTCTAGAACCCTTTCGCACATAAGGTTTTATATTAAAGGTACACTTTATATGGCAAAAAAATCGCAATTCTTAATATTTTTTGACAAAATTTAGTGAATAATAGTTAATTAGCTTCGATTGTATCATTTTTAGAACCCCTTCCCATATAATCATATATCATGAAGTATATACATATTTAACCAAACCAATTGTAGTATAATTTAAATGGTCGGGTTTGACCGCCTATAACATTTTTACTTGTTTGCATTGATTTCTGTCCTATACGTAACGCATTTTTTCTCTTTCGTAAAATATATCTCAAAAGAATAGACCGAAATATTCTTCTACATGTGTTTGTTTTTTTTTTTTACTTTTTAGGACAAATTCTTTACAATTCTCACAAAAAATTCACGTCTTAGGAAAATTTCCACAACAAAGAAACTTTTTTTAGTTCTTAGTTAAAAAGAAATATGAATCGACCGCTAATCTTAAACACTCAAAAAGTCAAACCGCTATATGATCCAAAAATATGGAAAAATACAAAATTTCTCAAATTCTTTTAAAAAAAGGAAGAAGAATTAAAATAAAACAAATGTTTAATTTTTTCCTATTTTTATACCTGTTTTAACTTTATGGTAGTCATGGAAATATTGTACTTTTTTTACTGTTCTTTGTATTTCTCCGGAAAATCATAAAGAAGTTAACAAAAATTTGCATGAAACAAAAGGAAAAAATCAAAAATCAATCGTTTTGTAGGTTTTTCCTTAAAAAGGATATCTTTGCAGCAGAGATTTAAAGAATGTCACGCAAGCTAAACTAACATTTTAATCTTATTTGCCAGTAGGTAGTAAAGTTTTATGACCTCTTTATTATTATTTTCTTATTTTTTCTTTTTTTAAATGTCGCGAACCCAAAAATGTAAAAAAAATTGTTTACGTTTACCCGGTCAGGTAATATCACACTTTCAAAAAATCCAAAGACGGATGTAGGGACACTTAAGAGGGGAAGCAATCTGAGCAAGTGTTTGTATTGCAGTGTAAGAAGATGCTTAGAAGACTGTTAGAACGTTGCTGGCTAAATGTATTTAGTCCTGGACCTCAACAAATCTACGATTTCCAACAATAAATGCAAATACATTTTAGATTAGTTTTCATTCATCATGATCTTTAATTAGTCTTGAAGCGATTTCCGCCAACTGTTGAACTTAAAAACGCGTGCTTAGTAACCTTATCCTATCGTTATAACTGCACACGTAGATATGTAAGTTGCAAGGAGCTAATGCCATTAAGAGAAAGGAAGAATGAAGATTATTTACTAAATCCTTTTGCATATATCAAAACACACATGATGATCTCGTTTGTCTTCCTACTCCACCTATATGCCACGTTTCCCCTCTTGGCATCTGTTATATAAACAAATATTGAAAATAAAAGTTGAATTTTTAAGGGTGTACTTTTTTTTATCAAAAACATAAAAAAAACTATTGGTTTTTTTTATATAAATACAGCGGCTGTTTTGTGTGACTAAACAGCAGCAGCAACAGCATCAACCTTTTCTGTGTCTGTCCTTTTCATTTCAGCACATGCACACACACAACATGCGTGTGCTTGTTGTCTTTTTAGTTTTTTATGAGATGAGATCTAATGTATATTTTAATACCATACGCGTAGGGTGTTAATATGATCGCGTGTGTATGTAAGCGTATTCATTCTTGTTTTTGTTTTTGTTTTATATAAAAAAGATCCAAGAATTGTCTCATTTTTATATCAAACATTAGGGGTCTGGCTGATCTAATATGTTTGTGGTTGTTGTTGTTGTTTTTATTGTTTTATCCGCGTGTCTAATGATCATGTTGATGATGATTTTTTAGCTCGTGTTATCTCTTCATGCGGCTTCTTGTTTAACAAGGGTTCCTTTTTTTTCTTTTATTGAGTTTTTTAATCACAGAGGTTCACTTTCGTGGGTTTAGTAGTTTTTTAATGTTTACTATCTGTTATACTCTTTTATTATACGAAGAAATAACCATTTTTAAAGAGGGGTTTCCTTAAGGAACTTTTTCTGTTGGTTATTTTAGAATTTATACAAAACATGCGTTTGGCATGCGTTGCTTAAGCAAAAAAAAAAAAGTTAATTTTTCTGATGGATGAAATGAGGAAATATTTATAATGAGATAACAGGTGCTTTTAGAAGCTAAGTAAACAATTCAAAGGTAAAAAATAAAATATATCTATTTTTCCGACCGTACGAAAACCATTTACACTGCTGAAGCTCCATTTGAATGAAAACAAATGAATGAATGAAACGCCAACTGAGCGCACAATCAAAGCATAAGTTATGTGGAAAAAAGCAAAATATTTTATTTAAAACAAGAGAAAAAAAAAACAAGTAAGAAAACTAAATTTGTCTGTAAACTCTACATCTACTTACAAAGGGTGGGCGTGGCAGATATATGACAGGTATATGATCGTGTATGCATTTAGTCTCAGCTTGCAACTCTAGATGTCTGTTATCTCACCACGCCCATTTTTCACATCGATGTATAGGATAATTATAGATGCGCTTACCAGAAGGCAAATTTTGTTCCAATGGGTACATACCGAAAACACCTTCAACTGTGCGGATCAATCCAGAATCAAAACTGATTTGTTTTAACCATATCCGTCTGTCTATCCATGTAAATTTGTGTACAAGCTATCGTTAGCAGTTTTTGGAGATATTTCGATAAAATTTGGTGCAAGGACGTATATTGTGTCAGAGAGAAACCTTAACTAAACCAATTCTAGCGTATTTTAAGGAGCTAAGTGGTGGTCGAGGTCGAGTTTAACCGAATAGAACATTTTCACTTACTACATATAAAAGTTTTACAGCCTTTGGATACTGATTGATCATAGAAATTAAATAATGTAAGTTTGAGCATGATTGACCCCCTCTAACAGATCTTGTGAAGCTATCACATAACACATGAAAAACACCCCTTAAAACTAAATACCACAAATACGAAGAAGAAGAAAAAGAAAATAAGCCAACTTTTATATAGCCGCCGTTTTTAAGGTCATAATATTCATTTTGTAGTTTACAGTTCCCGGTAGAAACGATTGGAAAACGGAGCAAAAGAAATTTTCCATCTAATATGTTTCTGCAGAAGACCTACAAAAAGCAATAAATCTTTTAAGCAGACAAAATATTATTTGAATTGCAATTGACTTAAAATAGTTTTCTAAAAATTAACACAAGGTTACCTGCCCTTGCATTATTTCACGCAATGTGCTAATAATTTGCTATAAGTCACCTCTCCTCTCCCTCTCTCTCACACGCACATATTTTGTGTTTTTTCTCGTAATGTGACCTCTTGCAAATATTGTATTTTTACTTTAATTTTATTATCTTGCAGTACCGGTTAGTGGACGACGTTCCAATAAACAATGAACTGTAACGGCCACTTTCGTGCAAAATAACGCGTAACCGACAAAAACTTAACTCAACTGAACTGCCATAAAGGAAAACTAAACTGAAACAATTACCTGCAAATATAGTTTTTGTAATTGTTGCTGTTGTTGTAATAGTTGAGCTGTGTGCATATGCAAAAAATATCTGTCTTTTTGGCAGCAATTCGTTAGGGGTAGGTTGTATCGTAAGTAAGTCAACGATATCCTTTGAATACAAATTATCAACAAAAGGTTTACTTGAAGGTTAGGTTAAGGCAAGAAGAAGAATAAAAATGTCATTTCTATAAACGAAGTACCTCAGTGTGTGTTTATGATGGTATATGGGCTGCAGTGTGCAACAGTGACCATAAAACCATTCATTAAAAAGTCAACACGCAAAAAAATTGTAAAAAATTTGTCAGTGGTTTGTTTGAGCGGACTTTTCCTCATATTTTTTTTCTTCTCTTTACTATTTTTTATACTAGTACTATTTTTTTACCAGTTACCACTGAGAAAGATTATGTTTTTTAATGTCTTTTGTTTCAGTTTTTTATATTTTCCGAACAGAGACATTAATAAAGAGTTAAACATTTTTTTACCTGTTGGTTGGTCATGCATAGAAAAAGGAATAGATTGTGTTTTATATTTTTCAATATGACGCATGCCACAAGTATGCAGGACACATTTGGGAAGAGATAATGATTAGAATTTTTATATTCTCCACAAAATGGCGGTATACTAAGTTTGCTATTCCATTTGTAACAGTAAGGAGTTCCTAGAAAGTATTTATATATATTCTTGATCAATATCAAAAGCTGAGTCGATATAAATATGTCCGTCCGTATGTCTGTCCCTCTGTCAGTACTCTAACGGTGGATGATTTTCTTCAAATTTTTTTGCGCACAGATGTATTAAGTAAAATAGTCAAAAGAACTTAGACGCTTAATATTAGTTGTAAATACATAATATAAAAAAGCATCGCTACTGTCAGGCATATACAGCTATTATCAAGTGTACAACAACTCCGCTGCTGGTTATTAAGATTTTATTATTCTTACTACCATTATAAACGTTTCTGACTGTATTTTATAGAGACTGTTTTATTTCTTATTATATTTTAAAACACTATAGATAAGTAAACCAAAACAAAGCAACAAAAACATCTTTGGTATTTAACTCCTTAAAGATCCAAATAATATGTGCACGAATGTATTACACGCACACATTTATACATTTGAATTCCCATATCAGTGTATTAGTATAAATGTCATAACCCAACCAAAAGGCACAGTGGGGTATAAACTAGACTTGTCCTTGTTTAATTTTTTATGTAAAAAATTTACACAAAAATCAGTAAAAAGTGCAGACATGCTGAGAGTTTGAACTATAAATATAATTACCATTAAGAAAGTGGGTTTTTAAAATGGAATTTTAAAAAAATAGAAAATTTAAGAAGAACTAAAGAAAAAAGAACTAAATTTGACTCAGACCAAATCTTAAATACCCTTTACATCTAAATATAAACGGTGGGTGCGGCAGGTACGTGACTACAGGCTCTAATAGTGTATGACTTACGTACTAAATGTAAATTGGAGGCGTTTCCTTTTTTGTTTAATTTTTCCATTAAGTACAGAAGATTTATTAATTTATATTTTTTGGAAAGCTTTAGTGCATCCCTCAATTCGTTTGCTTCATTTGAATCGAAATATATAGCCTAAATCAACATTTCAAAAATTTAGACCTTTGACCAATTTTGCCTACTTATACGAAACTACAAACTGGACTATTATACGTGACAAATATCAGCTCAACATTTCATCAATTCCAAACGTAACAATGCCGATGCAAAAATGCAAAAATGAAGAAATTTACGCATACGATAATATACCCCCACATCATTATTATGGTTGGTATATAAAAATCGAAATTTTCTTATATATTAAAACGAAAAAATATAAACACAACAAAAATTTATATAAATCATTCCATCAAACGCATTCGCAGCTCGTTTAACTCGCTTTTTACAGCATTAATAGCTACGAAGACCACGAGAATACATTACATATATATGAATGTACGTAGTGAAATTTATATACGGAGTATGCATATAAGTAAAAAAGTCAGCAACAGTGCACCTTTCCATTTATATATAAATCTTTTTATACACATTTATGAAGTAAATGTACATGTTTTCATAACAAACTCAAACATTTGTAAACACAAGCTATACGAAATGCTTTGGTAAACAATTGATAATAAATGCATATGTAATATACATACATTATGCATGTAAAACAATCGCCTTGTACCCTACTGTTAAAAACACACATTTCTCAAGAAACCACTACTACTACTACTACTACTACTATCAGCAGCATATTATAATATTTTTAACAAAAATGGAGTTTGCGCCCTTTTTAAAACGAACGCTTAAACAACTCATTGCCAGAGAAGGAAAGAGAGCGAAAAACTTTTAACTATATACATATACTCACACTGCGGCGGTATCAACATTAAACGGGTACGACAATAATAATTACAACAACAATAACAACAACAGTACCATCAACGAAAAAAGAATTTCCATACAACTTGAGTGATTTTTTATAATTTTTCTAAGAGTATAGGTTGGGCCTACACCCGTATATATAACATACATTCAAGAAAAACGGCACTTTTTTTATTTTATTTTTAATTTCTAACAATTCTTTTGATTATTTTAAAAAGTTAACAATAAAAAAGTATTAGAATAAAAAATAATTATTTTAACACATTTTCGTATATATTTCAAATATAAATATTAATGTATAATTTTTAAAATAAAAATTCATTAAAACTAAATTAAAATGAAATTTATACAAAAAAAAAAATATTAATATATTGTAAATATAAAAATGTATGTATATATATCTTAAAAAAATGAGTTGAAAATGCAAAAAACGAAAATAGCGGCAGCTTCTGATAAACACAACAAAACTGAAAAAATGCTCTCTTTCTCTCTCTATTGCTCCCTCTGTAAAGGAATGAGTGTACAAAATACCTGTTTATCAGTTTCACAAAAAAAGAGTATGAATGAGTGAAAGAAAGTGAGGACCACCCCTAAAAACAAAAAATCAAACATCAAATGAATGAAAAGAGTAAACGAAGAAGGTTCATTTAGCGACACACACACGCTCACTGGCTTAGCACTATCGCGACATCGATGTCGTTTCGTCGTTGTTATGTTATGTTGTGTTGTGTTGTATTGTGCTGTTTATTGCTTTGCATTATACATATTGCGTTAAACTGTGCCGGCAGATATCAGTGTGTTTGTTTGTGTGTTTATGCGATGGTTAATGAGTGTTTGTACACTATTAAGGGGTGACTAGCTTAAAATACTTTTATAAACACCACGTTTAGAACGTAAGAGAGAGACACTGAGCGAGAATGCGCTGCCATATAACAAACACATACACATGCAAATATGCAGTTATCATAGAACAGAAAATGTTTACTTAAGCCAGCTATGAGCATACTTTAGTATCAGTTGTGATTTGTGTCTTCATTAGAGAAGGTTAAACAGACGGAAATGAAAATTTTTGATGTTGAAACACATTAAGAAATATATATATATATATTTATATATATACCAAAAGAAAGGAAAAAAAGTCAGTGCATAAAAACCAAAAATACCTCAGATTTGAATTTTTCTTTAAAACCAGTCAACAAATAAAAGCGATGTAAACAAAATTACCTCACTAGTAAACATTAAACTTGTTGTGTTCTAAGTTTCATCTCTAAACGAAGCAAAAACAAAAGCTCCACTAACTACCCCACAAAAAGCACAAGCCCCACTTATATGTATACAAAGGTTAAGGAATAATAATTATAATAGTAAGAACAACAACAACCAATCTAAGTACAAACTACTACCAATCAACGGATTTATTTACCCTGTAAAATAAAAGAAAAAAATAACTAAGAATACAAAACTTAAGTTTCCTAATTAAATAACATCAAAAAACAAAAACAAATGTAAATAATTGGTCAACCATTTGGAACGTAAAAAAATAAACATAAATTATGGCAATATCCATGCTGCAAGACGCGCAAAACAGAAGTGAGTATTTTATTGAACAAAATTATATTATATGTAAAGATTTTAAGATTTTAAAATTTCAAACTGAATTATAAGCTTATTGTAAGCTGCTTTCTAGCGAAGAAGCCACTCTGTGTTTAATGAGCAGCAAAATACTCTTATTATCCTTCGAAACTTAAATTGTGGTCCCAAAATATAGGTTACATAGATGTAAATATTAAGTGTATTAAGCATTTTACATACGTTCAAAATATAATAAATAACATTGTGCAATTAATTCCGTTGATTTACACGAGAGAATTATAAAAAAATTCCATCTATCTAAAGTTTTTGTTTATAAAAACAATAATATAAATTAATTTTTTGTATTTTTAATATAATATTAAATGAAAGGATACACCTTGTACATATTAAATAAATATATGTATATATGGACCACAATAATCCTTCTTTGAGGTAACCCGATTTTTTACGCTTTTTATACCCTGTACTTGAGACAAAGGGTATATTAAGTTCGTAACTCCTAAACGCGAAATGCCACACCAACCTTCAAATACACCGATCCATTTAGAATTAAAATCTGGTTTGATTTAACAATGTCCATCTGTCCGTCCATGTAAATTTGTGCACAAGCTACTGGTCGCATTTTTTGAGATATTTCAATGAAATTTGGTACAAGCCAATACACATGGCTCAGAAAGGAACCCTTTTGAAAGTGTACCGAATCGGACCATTTTTAGAACCTCCAATTAAACTAATTGTAGCGTAATTTAAGGAACTAAGTGGTGTGAAGCATTAAATGGTCAGGCTTAACCGACTTTAACATTTTCACTTGTTTTTCGTTAATTTGCCAAAGTTAAAATATAAATTAAATTTTTTTTTCAAATGTACAGATTCTTGATGAAGTTGAGTACCGTTATTCGAATTATGTTTTACAATTTTTTTTTTTTTTTTTAAAGCTATTAGATTTCCCGTCTTTTCGATGATTACAAGTAAAAAGATCAAAATTTGTCGACACGTGTTACTAAAGCGATTTTAATTAAACATGTCTCGTTAGCTTAAAATAAACGAGTGCGCGCAACCGTATCATACTTCCTTTAAGTGCAAAAGTTAAACGCGCACTCTAGATTTTATATTATTATATATATTATGCCCCTCCCTTAAAAGCTTATTTATAGTCGTTTTCGTTTTACACGATTTTTCCACATAAAAATTATTTTTTCGAAATACACGATTTTGTCAGGAACGTATCTCCCGTGCAAAACGAGGAATGCGTATACCGTTCAAAAGTACAGGTTCCAACGGTATGTTTTTTTTTTATTATTGCCAAATTTTCAAAAATTTCCTAATAGAAATATCGATCGTTTCGACTAATTGAAATTTAGTCTATGTTGCAATTTAAAGACCTTTCTCCTACAAATGGAGCGTTTACGAGGAAAAAATTGATTGTGGGTATAAGTAACAGTAAAAAAAATATTTGAATAAAATCGATGAGGAGCCCTTAAGTCAAAAGTAGTTTTTTTTAATTATAAATTCAAGACAACACTTCACATTCTTCTGTAATTAAGAAAGTACACTAATTTTTTTTTTTTTTAATAAAAATTAAACCAAAATTAACTTTAAAAAGAATCAATTAAGCTACTTTGAAATTATAAGCATAAATCTTTGTTATTTTTTAAGTGTTAAGGATCGTTGAACACAATTAAAAAAATCAATTAATTAAATGATTATGAATTAACGTAAATAAACTAATAAGTAAGAAAATTAAAATTGAATTAAACCAAATCTTAAATGTCCTCCATATCCACAATATTGGGCGTGGCCCTCTAATGGTGTATATGTTACGTATCAGCTTATAAGTTCAGTTTTATGTTTTTCGTAAGTAGTGGGCGCGTCTGTTATTCGACCATGTCCATGAATGGAATAACTATAGATATAAATACCGAATTTCAAGTTCATAGGTAAATATTTATCTCTTGACCGACTTTTCTCATTTTAAATAAGAATCTGCGTGCAAAAATTATCACCAGAGTAAGAGTAGCAACAACGAGACAGAAACACGGACATAGATGTCTAGAACGACTCAGTTTTTACCTTTGAGGCCTCTGACAAACTTAGTGTACCTCCTATCTTATATAATGAAAACAAAACCATTAACTACTTAGCAGCAATAAAACATTTCCAGAGACCATTGGTATAAAGTAATTTTTTTTTGTTTTTTTTTTTCAATTATTGCTTTAATAAAAAACAATTTCACTGTAAAATTGTTTCTTAACAAGGGAGCCAAGAAAATATTACTTGTTGTTACTATATATAACAAATTCCTGATTGTATTGTTAATAACATTTTACAATAACATGTTATAAATAAATTTTCTTATGCACGATAGATTGGAAAAAATAAATAAAATAAAATAAATTATAATTAACTTAAGAATGACTTTATACATATATTTTTGTATGGAAACATCTCAGTCATTAATTAATTTAATTGATAGCTTAAGCTCGACTTTGCAAAAGCATTAATTTTATTTTCAAACATTTTCTTTTTAGCCGCCTTAGCCGCTGCATTAGCAGGCATACAGCAACGCGACAGAGAAGTGCCGCGTTCGTTATCTCTGTCACCGACAATGTCTGCCAATAGCAGCCATTCAGCCATATATCCGACAGGTTTACCCCAAACCGGAATCGGTACGACACCTTTTAGCCTAATACCAGCTTCTCATCTATTTGCGGCCAATCGCCAGGCAGCTGTAGCTTTTATGGCCGCTCAACTGCCCATACCCAGCTTGGCCTCAACCTTCTTCCCCCACCATCCAGCCGCATTGTTTGGCTCATGGCCGATACCACCGCCAAATCACATAAATGCCACACAACAATATCAACAAAATGGTCACTTAACGCCAACACAATCACCGCCTGCATCCCCTAATTCACCGGCATCATCAACATCAACATTAGCAGCAGCAGCAGCAGCACATTGTCATGAAAATAATAATAATGAGCAGCGTAAAGGTAAAGAGGCAATGAGTAGTAAATTGATATCACCGCCAATTAGCAATAACAACAACAACAACAAACCAATCCAAATTAATGGACATAATGATGGGCCGGCTAAAAAGTCACGAAAGTTAAGCGTAAAGAAAGGTTTAATATCTCCTGCAATAGCAACGACAACAACAACGGCAATAAATGTTAGTGATTTGTATGGTAATACAACGGCACCCATATCGCCGCCCTCTTCCAGCTCCTCACCCAACTCTTCAACCCATGAGTTTAACAGTCCCAGCGGTAGTAGTAATAATACCATCACCATCACCCAACAACGCAGTCATCACGACATAAATTTACGTGACAAAACTTTCACTTGTAAAATATGTTCGCGATCGTTCGGCTATAAGCATGTTTTACAAAACCACGAACGCACTCATACGGGCGAGAAACCATTCGAGTGCCCGGAATGTCATAAAAGATTTACACGCGACCATCACTTAAAGACTCATATGCGTTTGCATACGGGTGAGAAACCCTATCACTGTTCACACTGTGACCGTCAATTTGTACAGGTGGCGAACTTAAGGCGCCATTTGCGTGTACACACGGGCGAAAAGCCGTATACGTGCGAAGTGTGCGAAGGTAAATTTAGTGACTCGAATCAATTGAAGGCACACATGATGGTGCACAACGGTGAGAAACCGTTCGAATGTGAACGTTGCCACCAGAAATTTAGGCGTCGGCATCATTTAATAAACCACAAATGTGAATTATTATCGCCCATCTCACCCATATCAAGTCCCGGAAATGTGAATGCTCAGCCTAATGAAGGAGCTGATGATGAGTTTACACCCATAACGGTGACAAATTGTGATGAAAAATCATATTGTGTTTCCGAAGAATCTTTCGATACCGCCAACAATAATAACAATAACAATGACAACGATGACAAAGACAACGACAACGACGACAAAAGCAACATCAAGCCTCTGCTATGTACTTTATATCCAAATACCGAGGAAGATGAGAATTATGAAGATGTTCCTTTGGATTTATCTGAGGAAGGCTGCAATAACAACATTGAAGATCTACGCCTTATGTACCGTTTGCCCGCTTCATCTCAACATATATTACATATGACCCAATTGGAAATGCCAGTGCAAACTGAGCCGGAAGATTTAAGTATACGCACTGACAGAGAAAAGAAACAAGAACAAATGAACAAATTTTCACCAGACAGGCAGTTGGAGTTAAATGATTATAATAACGATAGCAGAAGCAGCAGCAGTAGCTCCAGCAGCGGGCTGATTAATTAAGTTTTTCTAAGTAAAAAATAATAATCAATTAAGGGAACTGGCATCAAACATTTGACATTCTTGACATTGTTTACGTAAAATTGGAACAATGTGTAGTGTCAAGTACCAAATATTTGCTGCCAGCTGCCTTAATAACGAATATAACTTAAGCAGTTAGGGAAACGATTTGTTACAATAAACTTTAAATTTATTTTATATATAAGATTTCTTTTGCCAGCTGCCTAGGTTGTACTTAACATCTAAAGCTTGTTAAAAAATAAAAAAAAAAGGATCCAAAGATTGTACTC
This sequence comes from Ornithomya fringillina, assembly GCA_963978525.1. Classification (NCBI taxonomy): domain Eukaryota; kingdom Metazoa; phylum Arthropoda; class Insecta; order Diptera; family Hippoboscidae; genus Ornithomya; species Ornithomya fringillina. The sequence goes on along the minus strand of OZ021694.1, from coordinate 16,693,891 downwards.
GTATTCTTAAATGATCAAAAACAAAAAAAAAGCAAAAAAATAACTTAAAGCAGTTGATTGCCAATCTTTTCTCTTCTTACATATATTTTATAAGTTTTCTGTATTTTTTTTTTTGCAGAAATATATACATAAATATACATACCCACTCAAATAATACGAATTTGTGCCATTTTTATAATTTTTTTTTTTTTCGTTTTGGTCACAAAAATATTGTTTTTTAGTTTTATTTAGTTTTGTTCGGGATAAGCAAAAATAAGAAATGTTAATAATTGGATGTAAATAATTACTTTTTCTACTGATTGCCTCTTTCAAATCTCTGTACATATGATTGGAGTTCATTATATTTTATTATTATTATTAAAATATTTGGTTTTGTTTTCTTTGGGAAGAAAACAAAACTGACGGAGGAGAAACATACACAACTGAAAATCAAAAAATTCTCTAAGAATGTATTTTTTTTTTTTTTATTTAAAATTTATTCAAGAAAGTTTGTTCGTAAATAAAATCAAAATTAATATTAATTTTTAATACGTTTTATTGTATTTAGTAATAATTCTTTTTTATATTTAATGTATTTTTTATTTAAAGAATAATAAATGGAGAACAAAAACAACAAACATTTATTTGTTTCTATATTATCTTTTTAATTAATTTTCATTTTTTTTATTATATTCTTAATTAATTACAATTTTTATGTTGAGTTAATTTTTTGTAAAATAATTATTATTTATTCTGAAAGTCTTCATAATAATAAAGTCCGACAAACGACCAATAATAGTCGTAAAACTAAATGTAAGCGTCTCGCAAAAGGATAATGTGAAAGCCTTAGAAAAGAATGTTAATCAGAGTAAAAGCTATGGAGTAACAATTAAAAAAGAAAACAGTTACAAGAGAGACGCTGGGTAACCATTAACGACTGTATTATGGCAAACATTAAGAAACTATTTTAATTTAATAATTATTTCTCCATAATAGGCTTTAACTACTCAAAGGTCACTGGAAAAATTAGAAATGGGAAACGTTTTTTTGCCTTTTATCAACCGACATAATTTCCTTTTTGTGGCTATAGCTCAGTATGATTAATATGTTTTATATATTCTTTTAATTTTTAATTTTTTTTTATTCCTTATTTATTTTACATAAGTAAAATTTTTAAGTTATATTTATATATATTTTTGATTTTTATTTTTTAATAATTATTAAATATTTCGTTTATTTATATTTTTCTTTATTTTATCATTATGTTGATAATTTTTTTTTGTTTTGTTTTTATACAATAAAAATACATAATACGAAAAAAAATACTTTTTTTTTTTTTTTTGTAAAACCTGCTTAAAAATTGAAAACAGGAAATATAAGCGAATCAAAATACCTCGAATACCTCCTTTTTATAAAAAAAAAAAAAATATTAGTGGATATTAAAACAAAACATTCATCTTAGAGAATATAAAAAATTAGTAAAAAAAAAGTTAAAGACTTTAAATAAAATTTATACAAATCACATTTTACGCATGAAAAGTGTGTAATATTAAATGAAAATCGAAAAAAATTCAAAAGTAAATTTAAAAAATTGTAAAATTAAAAAACATTTCAAATAAATACCTCAATAATTTCTTAAGAATACAACGCAAAAAAAAATTATGTAAGAATAGTGTAAAAAAAAAATACAACGCGAACCCAAGAGACATTGCACAGACAGTTTACTGTGTTCTAATTTTAATCAATTAAAAACATTAGAACTAACTTTAAAGTTTAGTTTCATCATCAAAAGATTTTGATGATGAGTGTACATAATGTATATAAATTGTATAAAATATTTTCATATACAATATTCTCATGTACATGTATCCGTTTTCTTAATAATATTTAATTTAATGTTTTTTTTTGATTATTTGCAAACATAATAAAAACAAAAAAAAGTATGGTATATAAAGTTCCTCTTAATAATTGCACACAAAAAAATGAAAAATATCACCAATAATTATATGAAAATTGTTTACATGCATTGGTTCAAATATTTTTCAAAACAAATCTTTCAGAAATTCCCAAATTTTTTTAAAAAATATTGAAAACAATTTTCATATAATTATATGAATTTTTCTTAGACACATAGCATAAACATGAAGTAAACAATACTCAATGTATCTATCTAACAATTTATCTCTTGCTATGTCTAATCTTTTCTCAGTATCTATTTAATAATTAAATATTATATTCATGTATATATTATAATTTCAAATTTTTTAAATTAAACTTAAGAGCTGTACAAAATTATTCATTAAATAAATGTCAATTAAGTGAAATATGTAAAAAAAGAAAATCAAAATCAAAAAAATATTAACGATTGTGTGCAATATATTTATAGAACTCAATTGAAGTAATTAAGAAATAAAAAAATATGTATTAAATTAAACTAAAATCTAATAAAACAAAATAGAATCCAATAAACAAAACAACAACAAAACCAAAAAGCAATCAAATAATATTAAATAATTTAAAAAGAAAATAAAAACAATAAATTAAACAAGCAGGAAAACTAAGTTTGGCTTGGGCCAAATCTTAAATACCTTCAACATTCACAACGGTGGGCGTAGCAGATATATGTTTACGCCCTCTAATAGTATATGTTTTACGTATCAGCTTAAAAGTCGCGTTTGGTTTTTCGTAAATTGTAGGCGTGTCTGTTATCCGATCAAGCCATTTCTGCCATATCTTGCATACCAAATTTCAACTTGATGGCTCAATTTTTGTGGCAGATAGATAGATATTTTTGTCAATTGTGGGCGTGGCTCTTGACCGGTTTTGCCCAATTTAAGTAGAGATTTGCGTTAAACTAAAAGTGTCTGTAAAAATTTCCAGTTTAATATTTCAAAATTTACACCCGTGAGAGTGCCAACAATAGACAGACACACGGACATACATGTCTATGTAGATTGACGTAGTTTTTAGTACTGATCCTTTATAGGGACTCCTAAATCTCTTTCTATGTGTTGCAAACAAAGTGACATACTAAGTATACCCCCATCTTATGTGTTTGGTATAATACAAATTTATTCAAATAAATCTAAAATAATGATAAAGAATGCAATACTACATTTTATAAGATGTACAATTAAGCATAAAAATTAAAGATGAAAAAATTTATCGTGCAATTTCTAATAAGAAACAAGTAAAAAGCTAAATTTGTCATAGACCAAATCTAAAATGCCCTCCACTTCCATGTACAAATAGGGAGTGTAAGTACATAGATGATTAGGCTCTGTAACAGGGTAGACAATACTCATATCAAATTCACGTCAGATTCTGTACAAAAAAAGACTTTTTGTAAATTTGAGGCGAGTCTGTTACCCAAATCCGCCCATTTTCGACACATGCATGGATTAGTAGGTTTTAAATATGAATATTAAATTTTTGTGGCTTATAGAATAGTAGAATTGTGGCCAGACAATATAAAACTACCGCGGCAAAAGTGACAGCAGAACTCAACGCTCACTTGAGTAACACTATTTCGACAAAAATAGCTAGTATTCATGAAAGGACTGCATTTGCGAAACCTTTATGTAAGGTGTTCATATTATTTTGTCCATCCCCTTTATTTTTTGTCTTAGGGTCTTGGAGGCTTAGTGTACATTCATCACTGAGGTGGAGGGTATAAAAAAAGCAATGATAAAAGTGTCACTCATTATGTGTATCATATATGTATGTATACGTGTTTATTTAAAGGAAACTTATATAATTAATACATATTTGTTTAACTTTAAATTAATTTTACTTCTTTATGTTGTTGCTAACTGGAAGCCACTAATATAATACGATAATTTTTTCATTTTTATTTTTTAATATTTAAACAAAAGCAAAACTTATATCAACTTTGCAATAAGTAATAAAAAAAAAAAGATTGTGCAAGGAAATTATTACAATATTATTAAAATAATTAATAGATGAAATGTTTCAAATAAACATGATTTCCATAAAATTTCAATTTAAAGAGATATGATTTCAGTCTCTCTCTCTTTTTCTTTTACTCTCTTTCTCTCCCCAAAACATCAACAGGAATCCGAATAAGACAAATCTTATAAGAATCTAGCAACAAAGGAACTCTACGTATCAGTCTTTAGTCAGAATGAATGCTTTTCAGGGTATGTAGTATGTACTTGTAAAGTTTGCGTTAGGAACTTGAGTTTACTTTAAAAGTGTCCCAAAATGGATGTTAATTATAATTGAACGCTATTGTTGATAGAAAAAATTCTCCTATTTACTCCACTTTTAGTTTTAAATTAATTAAAACACATATAAAGGTATTTAACAATTAATTTTTCGGATAACACATGCGCCCATAATCGATAAAAAAAGAAACCCTACTCAGCGTAAAACTCGACTTTTAAGCTGTTAAGTAATATATACTCTAGAGGGCGGAATCTTGTACTTGGTACGCCCAGTGTTTGCATGTATATATGAAGGGTTTTTAAGATTGGGTCTAAGCAAAATTTCCTTTTCTTACTTGTCTTTTTATGATTTTCATATTTTTAAAGAAAAGCGTCGTTATGGCACCATTCCTCACCAAAGTCTCCATTTAGTTATAGGCTACACATTATCCAGCGATTTTCAGTGGCTTTGATACTCTATTTATAGTAAGTACAGTCAATTCCCTCAAAATAACCACTAATCACAGTCTGCGGTTCATCCATGTTTATAAATTTTTGCAAAAACTTAATTTTATTGCTAAACAGTCGATTGAAATGTTGATTAACATGATGCTGTTTGTGTTCCATTGTGATCAAATCGTGTCCAAATTTTCATTCAATATACGATACGCAGCAACTTTTTGAATGTAAACATATGCTGCTATCTCCACACTTTCAGTCGCCAGTCCCTTAATACCGTTTTGGTGGATTTTTTTTTCGCCATTTCTGGCAAAAAAATTACTCATTTGGACGGCCACTATGATGTTTGCTTGTACTACCTTGTTTAAACTTTGCTATCCAATATTTAGGTGTAATAAACAAGCCTCTCTAGCCTGACTTTAATATTGGTTAGACTGGGACCTTTCGAATAAAAGTATTACATGACATAACGATGCCCAATTTTTTCCATATTTAGAACGTTTACAAACGTGCCAAACAAATACTAAAAAATTGTTTAGCATCTTCAAACTTGACGCTTAAGCTTCATAAGGTAGGTCCTCTCCAGTAACTTTTTTTAAACAAGAATCGCCACTTATATCAGGTCGGGTACTTCTGAGACTATTCCCGTATATATTAATTTGAATAGTTGAATGTAGTCAGCTTTCTATATAGAAGCGAAATTTCAATTCAAGTTTTTTCATTAATTGACATACACACACACATAACACTTTATTAAAGTTATGTAAAATATCTTTTGTCCGTATGTCCTTCTAAAGAAAAGCTTGTTTAGGACCCATTATATAACTACGGCCGCAGTAAAAATTGGTAGACATAATATCAAAGAGAAAGGAAATTTAAGTAATCTTATAATTGTGGAACACACAAACTCAATACAATAGAAACACGATAGCATTCCAACATTGGAGATGAACATTTATACTTGATTGTAATTTAAATTAGTGTGATTATTACATTACGCACGCAAATATACAGACACACACACAATAATACATATTTCATATATTAATTGTATATACACACAAGCACTTAAAACTTGTTTTGTGTTTCGTGTTTTGCTACACACAGCATAAAAAAGGATAAATGTATAAATGTATGTGCATGCTATCAACTTTTTCATTACTCGTACTTCTGCCCAGAAAAGCACTTGTAAAGCAAAAATACAAAAACAACACAAAAAACAGACAAACACGGCGGAGGACATGCTCTTCAAACTCGTAAATATTAAATTCAACTTCATGTAAGAAGAAACAAGTGAAAGAGAAAAAAAAAACAACAGCAAAAGACCAAGACGAAGACATTTGAATAACAACAACAGCACTAACAAATTAAACAACAGCAATGCCACAACTTTGCCACCACATTCCGACCATTATTTTAGTCAACTAATGGAAGATTTTGCATATGTGTGTGTGTGTGTGTGTGTTCATGGAGCAATTCGATAATAAAACACACAAAAAAGACAAACATCATAAGCGTAAGTGTGTGTGTGTGTGTGTGTGTGTGGGAGCTGTAATGTAAAAAGGGTCGCAGGTGTCACGAATTTCTACTTTTTCTTCTTCTTCTTATTTCGAATTTTTGCAGCATTTTCCTTTTCTTTTAGGGAACAAGATATTTAAGCGTTACTGTGAAAGGATTTGGCGACCGGAGAGGAAGGAAGAAGTTCGTGCTGCGCGGTAACTTCTGGTTACATGTAGATGTGTGCGTGTACGTAAGAAATTGCGCCATGACACGTCCTATGCTAGGAAAAGCGAAAGCGTATGCAAATGACTTGAGAGTCAAAGTCAATTTTTTTTAACAAGGGTGGTTGTACGAGTATTTTCATATGAAATTATTGTTGTTGTAGTTTTTTCTCAATTTCTACATTACTAAAGCTATAAAGGAAAGGGATTTTTTTAAAAAGCGCGCACTCCGTAATGTTTTTTTTTTTTTTTTCTGCTATGCTCTCTTTCTCTCTCTCTCTCTCTCTCTCTCTCTCTTCCACAACATTTTTTTAGCGCTATTGTTGTTGCTTTGTCTTATGTTTTCAACAGATACTATCCCTCTCCTCCGCCTCCTCCTCCTCCTTCCCGAACCACCCATCCCCACCACTTCAACTGTTTTGTATATCTTTTCCTCTGCTTTTGCATAAATTACGAAAGGAGTAAAAAAGGATATCAAATAATAATAATGAGAAAACACATCTCCCAGTATTTCGTTGCTAAAAATCGTGTTGTTGTTTTTTGCTTTTTCTTTTTATTTTTTCATTTCCTTTTCTATACGCTTTTCCTCTGCCAGCTGAGTGACTGACTGCTTTTAAATATACATTTTTTATGCGTTCAAAACCAAAAGAGAAAAAAAGGTTTTTTAATGAATTACGCGTGTGAGAGTTAAGAAGCATTATAAACATGGCATACCATAGCACACCAAACAAAAAAAATGAAAACGTATGGGATGAGAACGGGTTGTAATTGTGGAGGTTTCACAACAGCAAAGTTTTTCTTTTTTTGATTTTTTTTTTGAAATAGAAAACGGAAGATGGGAAGAGTGGTTAGAAAGTAAGAAAAATGTCATTGTATTAATAAAGCTGCAGCAGTTACTAATGAGGATGAGTTGGTTGGAGTTAACAAAAAATCGATTATTTTTTAAGCAAAATCTTATTTGAAAATTGTGTTTCGTTGTTTTCCATAAAATTTCCTTTAGACGCAAACAATTTTTATAAAAATTTAAAAAAATAGATGAAAATGAGGAAATAACAAGGCGGACATTATCCAGTTAATGGGCCGGAGGCTTTATTGGTTAATTACAAATGGTTATAATAAATTAATTAATTGAATGTGTATCTGATTACGTCCTTTAATAGTGTGCCCATCAACTTCCACTTCAAATTCTATATTGAAAGGTTTTTATTAATAATGGGCGTGCCTGTTATTTGATACCTTTTTTTTTTGTAACGAACTTCAACTTTAAAGCTAAATTTTCGTCGTTTGTGGACGTGGATCTTTAACGATTTTGCTCAATTTACAAATAAACTTGCATGCAGAAACTTCTAGGATTCTGAGCTAAGTATAAATTTAAATTGTGTGCGCGTCTATTATATGACCTTGCCCGGTTTTGGCGCATAGTTATGGGCGTTCCAAATTGAACTTCATAGGTAAATTTTTGTGGCTGATGCACACAATTGTGGGCGTGGCGCGCGACTGATTTTGCTCAAATTACACAGGGTGGACAAAATAATATGAACACATCCCATATACACAAATATATTTATTAATAAGGTGTTGGGTTAGAACAACGGCAATTCTTCGCGGAATAGCTTCGTAGAGTATCTGAAGAGTTCTGCTGTCACTTTTGCCGCATTTGCCGTTTAGGAGTTACAAATATTCGCACAAGCTTAATATACACTTTGTCACAAGTGCTGCAGGGTATAAAAATTGAACAGATTGATCAAAAATATTGAATGATTTTTCGAAATTTGAAGCTTTTTGAAAGATTCGTATACAACATAATAATTGTGTATTTTAAAAGAGTTATTGTAGTAAACATAACGTTATTCATGTAGAGTGATAACGTCCAAAACCCACAAATCATTAACTTTTAACAAATTGTCAACAATCACACTTAAACACAACAATCACATATGGAAAGGAAAAATCAAACAACCAGCCACCGTGAAAATAATCCCGTATTTGGAAAATTTCTTTCCCCAATAATGCATAACTTAACACACATACAACAAATGGCAAATATATTATCCATAAATTGTCTGTGCATGCAAACATTAGGTAAACCCTTTAAACTTTAAAGGACCTCTCTCTGTGTTGGCCTCGCTTCCTCTGCTTGCTATTGTGTTTTTATTACGTACACATTTGTTGAAATCCTTTGCAAATTGTCAACGTTTAATGTGTATTTTACAATGAAACCCCCTCCTTCGCCTATACAATCCACCACATGTGTAAACATATGAGCATTAGACGTATGTCACATACGCCTGATTTTACATTTTTTTTTTATGTATATAAATGGTTTTTTTATTAGTTCTTATGCGGGAAAAAGTGTTGTTGTTGATTTCTAAAACCAATTCAGCGGGAATCTCTGGGGGCTCTAAAACACAAATCATCCGTTATGTTTAGCAGTTTGTGTGTATAAGTATGTTTGTTTTTTCTTTTCTTTTTTTTTTGTTATAAAATCGTGTGAAATTGTTGAAAATTTGTGGTGAAATTTGCATTTACATAGATTACCCTTAATAGTGTTATTATTGTAACTGTTATGAATGTCGACTTTCCTGAGGGGAAGTGTGTATTTCTTTCAGGTTTTTTAAATAAACATACAACTTAGACAGGCATGTAAATACTACACATATGACTTCGCAACAAGACCCAGCTCATACATGATCATACGTGTGTGGATGTGTAGTGTTGTACTACACTCATATGTGTAAAGTTTAAAGGACTCTAAAGGAAATTCTATTTATAGTAAGTGTATGTTCAGCATTACAGCATTCCCACATACGTTTCGATATGTGGGTTTCGTTGTTGTGATATGTGTCAAGTATAATATTGTTATTCTAATCTTTATGCTGGTGATAGAACGTATGTTTATGTGCACGTGTAATGGTTGGAATTGCTATTATAGACAGATTACCCATTTTGTCACAAATGTATGAACGAATGTAGATAGGAGATGGAGTATCCACTTGTTGTTATTCTATTACATTCTTTTTTCAGTCATGAGCATAAGCGTGGGAAATTCTCAAAAGTGACCTTGAATATAAATGATTTCTTATGTTGTTTTTTATCACAATAGCATTTGGTCCTGTGAATATATACATACATATATAAATCATTCCATATTTTTTCATTTTTCATATATTTTATTTTATTTTAATTAATTTATTAATTATTTTTTATTCAATATTGAAATTTTTATTCCCTCCACAAAAAAACTAAGTTTGTCCGTTTGCACCACCCAAAAGCAGACGTCAGAGACCCTACAAAATTTATATATTCTAGATCAGCGTCTAAAACTCACTCGATCTAGAAATTTTTGTCCATGTATTCGTCTGTTGTTTAGCTCACGGTCGCAAATTTTGAGATATTAAGCTATAATTTCGTACAAACACTTTAGATGGTTATTTCAAATGAACAAAATCGATTAAGAGCCACGCCCACAATCAACAAAAATCTATATATTTGCCACAAAAATTTACCTATGAACTTTAAATTTAGTATGGATACGTAAAGTTGTTACATCCATCAATTTTTTAAAAATAGGCGTGGTCGGATAATAAATACGCCCACAATTTACAAAAAACTACACTCAGGTAAAACTTGACTTGAAAGCTAATACGTAATAGATACACTATTAGAGGGCGTAATTACACGCCTGCCATGCCCACTATTGCAGATTTGGAGGGTATTTAAAATTTGATCCAAGCCAAATTTAGTTTTCTTACTTATGTTTTTTTTTGGCGCACAGAAGAAAGTTTCTAAATTTGTACGATATAATCATATCGTAATCTAGCTATAATTCAATTTTAAGGACCTATTCTTAAACAGGGTCCGAGTTACTAGATTCTCCGACCTTTCACAATAGAAGCGCGAGTTCTTCTAATGAATTTTATAACACATACTATTATAAAGTACGTGTCGTTGGAACTCTTTCACACTTTCTTTGCTCTTATAAACTTTTGCCTATTATTATTCTACCTAATACATGGCCTAGTGCCTTTGTTTCTAAATAGAATTCTCTGCGGAAGTGAACACATTAATGTGATTTAATAATTTCATTACAACTTGTACATAGTGTGACCAAGGCTACACAAGATCAAAGGCTACTTAAAAGGATTTATAAATATGTAGGCTTTTAGTGTAATGGAAACTGTATGTATATAATATAGATATGGATAATAAAACATCATAAAGAAAAGTATAATTAAATTTTCCATCATAAATATGATTTAGCTGGATAAGTGATATCACCACCTCGTTATTAAGTAGATGCATGTTTCACTATGTGGAAACGTTTGCAACAAGCAGACGAATGCTTCAGGGTCCTTATAGAGTGTAAGTATTTGGAATAAGCATTGGATACTGATGAGTCGAGATGGCATAGCTTGTGCAAAGGTCGCAAAAATTACGATCTCGAAACCAAACTTTGATTGATATTAAATTTTGGCACGCCAATGTTCCAAGAAAATGTAAATAAGGCGACATTTTTTAAAAACTTTTCTCTTAATTACTTATTAAGGACAAAGAAAGTTTATAATTGACATAAAAAGAACAGGATAGCATATGGTGGCACAGTTGCAAAATGAAGTTTTTCTCACTTTTCAGAGCGGAACTTCTTGCAATAGCTCTTTACAATCATAAGACACTTTTCGGTCTTGTTTTGAAACGATTAAATGCATTGCTTTTTTTAAACCAAGGACAAGAAGTTTTAAAAAAAGTTTGCCGCTGAAGAGAGGCGGCGTTTTTAAGCATTTATTCCAATAACAATGTTCCATATGTTGGAACCACCTTTATTATGTGATTGGTATGTAACACTACTTTCGAGAGAAGAGGATTTCTTAACCTAATAAAAGATTTCTCCAACATATAATTCCATTACTACAGAATAACCTTTATAAAATGTTTTGTTTCGAAGCAACATTCAACAAAATCATTTAAATACTTGTAGTTTAGCCATACAAGGCATTTATGATGGTGGGTAAGATTTTGTGGTGATTCAGCTCTTATCGTACAATGGTATAAAATTTCATTTATGCAATCATAAACTTAATTAGAATGTACTTATGTACTAAACAACAACAATGACAGAACCTTCTATAAAAGAAAATTGTAGAAAACAAAACAAACGAATAACGAGAGGAAATGGAAAGAACAAGCAAATATTTGAAACTGAAACATACAATGAATGGCGTTGCGCGTTGGCGGTGTTGGAGTTGGAGTTGTGGACGTGAAAGAAGAAGCCCTTTCAACTGGTAGCATGGTACAGGACCTAAGGAAACGAAAGAACATGTTGTTGTTGCTGTCGTTGTTCCATATAGAAAATGAAATAAGTGCGAACCCTAACACGACCAAAAAAAAGAAAAAAAGAAAAAAAGATGACGACAACCGGCCAGCAAAACGAAAAGGAAAAGTAACAACAAGCTCTGAGTCTTTTTGTCTTTTTTGCTTCCCCATATTCATTAAATGGCGGCACAGTTAATGGGTGAATATTAAATTAAGCACAAGCACAATCACAATCACACACATATATACCGAGGAAGATTGTTTGCATTAATGGCTTAAAACAACGGAAATGAAAATCAACGGGCGAACAAGCAAAGCAGACAAAATTAAAATGGGGCAAAAACCACAACATCACTCCACCATCTACTATTTTCCTTTAAGCTTTACTCTTTGTTATTAGCCATGGCATCACCATCATCAGCGTCACTCTTTAGCACAACATTTTAATTTATTCATAAATGTGTATTTGATATGGCCACAGGGACAGGGATAGGGACGTTAGCGTTAGCATAAGACAAAAATGTCTATCTTTCAGTAAAATGTAGAAAGAATACCCAGCTACACCCAGCTTATGATTAACTCAACCCTCTATAGAAACGTATTATATGAAATATTTGCGCAACTTTCTCTTACACGACATCAAACAGCATTAATTGTGAATTGCTGACTGAGTTCCTTAAACGTAGATTTGTTATGTGTCCTTACATCCGTCTTTCGAATGGCATTCCATTTGCCACGCGTTTTATATTTCCATAAAGTCTATCTAGTTTCCCAGATTTATATCGTCATATACTGTATGGGCCTATGTATGTGTGCAATTGTATTTCTAACTTCTACCATTGTACTGGTAATAGCATTATTATTTATTATTAAAAAGTTAATTTTCTCTGTTTTGCTTTTAAATGAATAATAAAGCACAATAAAGTGATAGGTGAGGAAGAAGGACAAACAACCAAACATTAGCTTCGTATCAATATTGCTTTCATTTCATATTTATGATAATTAGAGAAATGTATGATAATTACAGGGGAATTAATGAATGTGTACATGTATAGAAAACCCAAAAATATTATAATTGAACGTAAGATGAACTTATCTGCAAAACTTCGTATTTACAATATTTTTTAAGGAATACTTTTTATAGGGAAACAAGTGAAAATGTTATAGTCGGTCAAGGCCGACAATTAAACACCCCATACAACTTAGTTCCCCAAAGTATGCTACAATTATTTTAGTTGTGTCAGTAAACGTGACATATTGCCACCTAAGTCATTTTGTGAAATAATATTATTTGGAAAGGGGTTCTAAAAATGGTTCGATTGCATCCAAATTATTAAACTAATTAACTATTCACTATATTTTATGCTATATAAGACTTCCAATATAGTAGGACCTTATACAGGGAAAAGTTGTACAAATGGTCCGATCCGGTCCACTTTCAATAGGGTTTCTCTTTGAGACACATACATGTCCTTGTGCTAAATTTCATCGAAATAGTTTGCGCACAAATCTACGTGGGCAGATAAACGAACATACGGACTTCGTTAAATGGATTCAGATTTTGATTCTAACGATCTGTATAATTGAAGGCATTTGCCGTTTAGGTGTTACAAGCATCCGCACAAACTTAATATACCCTTTGCCACAAGTGGTGTAATTATGTATGTATGCTTAAATGAATTTTCCGCATCAATTCAAACATAACTGTCAGTCTAAGAGCATGTCAGTCTATATGTCACTGTATTGGCATTTTCTAATTGTTCGAATTTCTAGTCTATCATTTTATAAGTCTATGGAACTGTCATTGCATTAGTTCTTTAGGTTATCAATATATCAATCTGTCATTCTGCCTGCCTTATGTGTGGATATTTAAAAAATGGCAGATTATCAATTTCTTCAAAATCCTCTCAAAATGGCTATTAAATGAAAGGGTTGGACGAGTAGATTGCTACAAGCTCGTTTTTGTAAAAGAAGTATGGCGATCGCTACAAAATGGTGGAATATTTTTTTCATTAAAACCTTTTAACTTTTTATCAAACAAATATAATAAGAGGAACTAAATAATATTACTGTAAAAGAAAAACTTCTTTATATACATAACTACGAACAAAAATATTCCGCCGTCTTTAAATTCGTTTAGATACCGTGTTTGAAAAGGATCAATTTTAAAATGTTCTCTTTAAGGACCTTTGCTCGATACTTAATTAGAATAACACGTTTTTGAATTAAACTTTCGTATTTTTATTGACAGTATACGAAAAAAGAATTTTAAAAATTAAAAAAATATAAAAAAAAACTACAACGTTTTCGCTAAATAATCAAACCAGATAAAATAACGAAATCAATATAACTTCGATGAAATGAAGCTGCCTTTAGTAAGAGGTATTGCCTCCTCTGGCATTTATAAGGCACATCGCCTTTTTTCTATGGATTGTGTTAACTTTTTAATGATAGTTTGAGGTTTTCCAATGTTTTCCCATTCCTCCACGCAAGTTCTTTTATATTTTACTCATCGTTGTAGCGCGTCCCATATGTAATCTCGAAGACACATTGCAATGTGGGGGCGCGCATTTTTTTGAAATCCTTGGCCGATAAATCCTAAGCATAGTTTAACATGATTTTCAACAATATCAGTAATGTACCATGGCGCAAGCAGTGTTGCAGCACTATACGGGAGTTAAACTTATACCTCCCTCCTTTCAGTTCAGATCGTTCTGTCAGTCTTCTTTTTTACGACATCAGCACCATCAAGACACAAACGCAACTCTAAATAACATATAATTGAATTTGAAAGCAAAGCGCAACTAATCAAAAAATACGAAGCCGAATTTTTTTGCCCGTGACTGTAGTTATTTAGTTTAAGAAATGACCATGGCCACCTAAAAAGTACCCAATATTTAGCCAACTATATATTTTTATACTCTGCACCCCTTGTGGTACAGGTTGTGTGCGGATGATTATAATATTTGAAAAAGCTTTTTTTATAAAACTGTCCAAATAATAGACTCCACCTTTATTTATATTACAATTCGTTTTAACTGTTTGCTAAGGAGGTTAATATAATTTCTGCACAACATTGTTAGTCAAGCAGGAACATCCTTATTATCCTTTCATTTATTCAGAATATTGTTAATTCATTTATAGAAATGCGTTCGTGCTGTCTGTACCAACAAGTCAGCCAGTCAGCCGGTTAGGCCAGTTAACCACCCGCCACGCTATTCAAGCAATTCTCTATGCAAATTATTTATTTAAATGGAACATGGCAAAAAACTTTCCAATGACTGTTCATACCCAAGTATCAGAGAGTAGAATGATGTAATAAATAACATATAAAAAAAAAAACACCGATAATGAGGAGAAGATAGTTACTTGTTATTCATAAAGAGAGAAGACGTTGGTGGCTCCATTGGCCATATTTGTTATGCTTAACCATGACTTCTACGTTTGGCTGTATTGAAGTTTACATTTCCTTTTAATTAATACTTGCCCGGTGAGCTTGGTTGCTTATGTTTGTAGAAGTAGAACGTTAACAGAAAAAACAACAACAAACAACCAGTGGTCTTGGTCATGATGAAAAGCCAGTCAAGCGCTAAAAGCTGAACCAACTTTTTCCTCTTCAAAAACGAGGCAACAATTTTTTCCACGAAAGGATGTATTTTTCAAGTGGTAATTAAAACTTTTTGATTGGCGTATGTTTTTTTTTTTTAAAGAAGAAGAAAATAAGCAGCGCATAAAAGAACAATATGACCCCGATTGGAGTGTTTGTAAATGGCAAAGGCCAATACAATTTTATGTATGTGTGTGTTATGCAAAAATGAAAAAAAAATTTAAACTTCTGATTTTATATTTTGTACAAAGAATATCATTAAAAATGGTTTCGACCGAGGAAAAAAAAAACGTAAAGGAAAAAACTGAATATGAAATTCAATTAAAAACTTCTTACAACATCAAAGAGTTGCTTAATGGTTGAGAAGCAACAACACAAACAGCAATGAAATATACAGAAGACATCCCAAGAACGCCTTTTAAAGAACAAAATATTGTATAAGATGACGACAGTCATTACAAGTCTCAAAAGCAAGGAAATGCTTCAAGCAAAGTAAACTCAATAAACTCGTGCTAACGGATTCATTGATGTAATATGCACGCAGAAGAAAAGAAGAAGACGAAGAAGAAGAGAAAAACATTGCAAAAATAAAGAAAAACAAAAAATAAACTAAAGACAAGACCTCATCTATAAAGGTTGTCTCCCACCTCATGCTCTGCCATCTATTTCTTCTTCTCGCTTCACTCTCTTGACAACTACTATAATAATTTTACATACACGGTATGTGGCAACAGTCATTATATGCAAATGAAGAAAAGATACAGCACTATGTTCAAAGAAAAAAAAACTGTTAAAACTAGCAGAGAACTCTTTTTGCCTGAACGAAATTAAACAAGAAATGCCAACATGAAGAAGAGAAAAACAAGTTAAAATGTTATGGATGGTCTAGCCCGACAATTTCATACCTTACACCACTTAGTTCCACAAAATATGCTGTAATTAATTTACTTGTGTCATGTAAACGTCACTTGGTGAAATATTATTGTATGAAAAGGGGTTCTAAAAATGGTCTGATTGGGTCCATTTTCAATAGAGTTTCTCTTTGATACACATACGTACTAAATTTCATTGAAATATCTCAAAAAATGCGCGTTGTAGCTTGCGCACAAATTTACGTCGGACAAACGGACGTACAGACGGACATAGTTAAATCGATTCAAATTTTGATTCTGAATCAATCGGTATAATTCAAGATGAATGTGGTATTTAGGAGTTACAAACATCCTCGCAAACTTAATAAACCCTTTGCCTCTAGTGGTGCTGGATATAAAAAACGTTAAGAAAACAAATGAAATTAATATATTGAACAGCTTTGACTGACATGACAAGGTGTGGCGGTACGAAGACTTTTTTTGTAATATTTCCCAAACCCCCTTCTTAAGGGTGTACATTGAATAAAGGAAATGAAAATACTAAAAAATTATATAAAAGTAAATTACGAATGAAATGAATTAAGAAAATGAAAAATTAAATGGTTTAAATAAATTCCTATACGTGCATGTACTGTGCTGGTCTTACTTCCCTAGATGGAACTTCTTTTATGGCACCCACTTTTATGTAGCGTCCAATCCCGCAGTTTTACTCAATGTGGAAAGCGGATCAACTTAACTTCGGGGGTATACTTACTTTACAACACCTCCAGAAGAAGATTTCAAAGGGATCGCACAAAGTATAAAATCTAATTATAAATCGATTAAAGTCTCCCTGCCTGTCTAAAATAAAGATTCTCTCCGATCGTAAAAATTCACATATTATATACAAATATTGCTAAAGTATAAGTAGTGTTTTAAAAATGTTGCATGTTTTTTGAGCAAAGATATTTTCTGCAATGATCATCTTGACGGCTTTGGTAAGTGTCAAATCCGGAACATTTGGAGGTCAAGATTTAAGATGTGGAGTGCGCATCCAAATTATTATTAATAAAAGATAATTTTTATATATAATATGTTTATAATTATTATAACAATTTTTAAATGAAAATGTTTACACTTTAGAAATTCACACACACACACACGCAAAGAACAAATTCTATAAAATAAACGTAAAACAATATAAATTATAAACAACCCTAATAACGTTTCACCGTGTAAATTGTATTTCGTTGAATATTTATATGCATGTAAATAGAAAGCATGTTTGAAAGGGATGGAAGGTTGAGGTGGGAGCACAATCTTTACTTTTTTTTGTAAATGTATAAAATTACAGTTACATCAAACATTAAGGATAATATCCCCACAAAATTTTACTTATACTTATACAATATACCGCTTTATACACTTATAAACGCACACATATACATATTATTTCATTTAAAATTTTCTCTCCAGCTGCATGGTTAAAGCTTTCAATAAGTACATATTATATATATCTAATATGTACCTACAGTGGCACGCAGCAATTTAGTAAATCTTTTTTGGGATTTCAAAGACACTTTTTTAAAGTTTGGTGGAGTCATCTTTTATAAATGTTTTATTCTATGAAAAATATTTAATTAAGAGATTGAAATGAAAACTTTTAATTTTACAAGAGGTCTGCCGTGCCATTCTAACGCATTTCAATATTATTAAAAAAATATTGCAAATTTTTAAACTAAAGGCAACAACAACAACTACAACAACTAGGTAATCTATAAAATCAATCTTTTTATTTAAAAATTTTAAAATTAATATTGTATTGAAAACATTTAATAATCTCATGTTTTGTCTCTCAGAAACTAAAATACATTTGATGCGAAAGTTTTAAGCGTTTCGGAATACATAAAGATTTCTATGTCTAGCATCACATTCTTTAATTTTTAGAAAAAGTTTCTAGGATACACCTATACACCCACGAATATAAGTTGATTTGTGGAAAATAACATACATTTTTATACCCTCCACATAAGATAGCAACAAAGACTAAGCTGATCAAGACGTAAATGATCGTAAGTATCAACTTTACGTAAAACTGGACTTGCAAACTGATACGCAATGTGTACACTATTAGGGAGCGTAAGCACCCACCATGTAGATGTGATGGATATTTAAAATTTGGTCTAAACCAAATTTTGTTTTCTCACTTGTTTTTTCTTTAATTCTTTATGGCCCTCCCGCCTTTTTAGGTATGTGCTGCTCTGTTATACATTGTTAAGAGAGTGAGAGTTAGTATGGTGGCTGGGGGGTTGCCTGTAGCAATTGTCGCTAAACTTGTGCCGTTACTCTTCTTTTTCTCATTATTATTAATATTATTGTTGTTGTTGTTGTTGTTTTTGTGTGTTAATAAGGAAAAGCGAAAAAATGCTCCGTCCCCACGGAAAAAATGTTGTCTGAATATTTGTGTATGTGTATGTATACAGATTCTTCATTACCCTTAAATGAGGAATGTTAGTGTGTATGTGTAGAAGAATGGAAAAGTAAGGAAAACGCGAATAAGCATGTTACGCGTTTCACTATAAATATAACAAAAAATTACAGTGAAAAAAAAAAGAGTTTACCACTCACACAAAGCTGTTGTAATGTAGAAAAAAGATATAAGATGCAAAAGTAGAAAAATGTTCAACTCACACCTTCATCGAAATGCTATTTGGAGAGAAAAGAAATTTCATAATAAGAAAAAATTCATTGTCTTGAAACCTTATAACTGTATGGTATAGTATGTGTGTGAGTGTATATGTGGAGAATTTCATTCATTGGATTCACATCATTCTGCATCATTCATTTTTATACCTACCACATAATATGGGGGATATACTAAGTTTGTCATGTTTTTGTATCCTTGATAAGCATTAAAAACTGAGTCAAGTACACCCGCGTGTCTGTCTGTTGTTGTCATTCTCACACTCGTAAATTTTAAGACAAACATTTCTAGTTTTTCCATTTGTTAATAATTACTCTTTGAATAACATTTTATCTTCCTAACTCACTCAACTTACTCAACGAGTTCTTCCGTAAAAATTAGCCCTCGTAAAATCTTAATTCTACCGTTTGAAAACACGTTTTAGAAAAACGCAACTTAGTATGTAAATTTCACAGTTTGAAAAGCCTCTAAAATTTATATAAAATTTGACGCATTTTATAGGCAATAATCATCTCAGCGTTTAAAACTTATTTAGAAGCTTAACCCTGAGCCACGTTATATGCAAGTCTGGAAATACTTTTACCCCACTTTATACTGAACATAAACCCTTGCAGGCACTTTAAGTTTTCTATCATTTCCCTTACTCTATTCATTCACCCTATCATATGCAATTCTAACAAGAAAAACAAAACAGAAAAAAATTCAAAAATTCATTATAAAACGAATAGAATAAATATCCTAAAAGCATAACACTTCCGTTCCGAAATGACCTTGTGACACATGCAGATATTATATCCTCATCAATTGAAATGTCAATAAAGTATTGTCCGCCTATTATTTTAAATTTTTAATATAATTGTCAAATGCATAACATGGAATTTAGCTGGGGGCATATGTTTCTGAAAGGTTAGTTAGAGTGTAATTGCGTTGAGTGTGGTCAAATCAGTAGACCTTCGACTAATAATGTGCTTTATGGTCTGGAGGAGTAATTGGAACAAATCTTTTGAAGGCAGCTAGAAACATGAAAACAACTTTTTTTTAGCATAAATTAGTGTGGACGACAAGGGGTTCCAACAAGATGGTTTACATTGCCAGGCATATCGCGATACATGACACGTATACAACTCTTTGATAATCCTTTTATAACTAAAAGGGGTTTATATTATATTTAGCAGCCTGTCATTCAATGTTTTTTATTGTTCACCTTTTACTTTTTAATTGTTAACCATTTTCGATTAAACATCATTTTATAAACACAGAAAAGTCTGATTATCTATATAGTACATAATATAATAAAACAAATGAAAACATCACTTAGCTACACAAATTATGAGTATTGCCACATAAGTATCTTCGTGAAATATCATTATAAGAGAATGAGTACTAAAAATAATCCGATAGGGTCCACGTCTGGCACAGTCAATTATTAAGCTAGTGTACCAAATTGTGCCAAAGAATATTAAGAAATGCGATTGTTTGCCATATAAAGGCTTCCATTATAATGAAAACCTTATATGGGTAGACGTTCTATATACGAGCCGATTGGTTCCATTTTCAATAGGGTTCTTTGTCAGACAGACGGACAAGCTTAAATCGATTAAAATTTTAATTCTGAATCGATACTTTAATGTAGGTGTGGCATATGCCGTTTTAGAGTTACAAACATCCGCACAAACCTAATATACCCTTTGCCACCACTTCCACTTTGTGGTGAAGGGTATAAATAAAAAGTATATAACATAATTATATTTATAATATATAAAGCCTTCTGAGCAAAGCGCTGCTAAGAGGTTAAGCTAATTTATTGATCTCGCCTAACTTGTGTTAACCATCATACATTGTGATTGGACGTACTTTAGAACTGAATTGTACAATATTTAATATTCACCTATAAGTTAAGGAAAATTATTTAAAGAATAATGAATCAGAGGGATCATCAGTTGATTTAAGATTCAACTATTCATTTATACTACACAGCAAATAACGTGTCGTATCATCATCATCTATTATTATGCCTACTATTCCAAACTGTGAAATTATTCTTCGTTCTCTTGTAAATAATTGTTGTCAAAGAGTTATTATCACTTGTTAGTAATATGAGAAACTCAAGTACGCGCTAAAAATTTATCTCATTATCAAAAATTGTGTAAAATTTTCTCGCCTCGACTATTTTCTCTTTGATATAAATTCTTTATATGTATTGTAATAGGCTAGAATTCAAATAAGATAGAGAAAGAGAGAGAGGGAGATAGAGAGATATGTATGAGAATCTAAATAAAAATGCTGACAAATTAATATTCATAGACACGTTTCGCCACTTTGCACATTTCACCAAGAAGAAGAATTTTTTTTTTTTATAAAAAAAAAGTTACTTTTTTCCCCTTTAACTAGGAACAGCTCATTATGAAGCCGAATGAAGATATGAAAGAATATCTACCTAACAAAATATATATGCGTTGGGATAAGTCAAATTTTAAACACTTTTCCTAATTATATATAAATTGTGGGCATGGTGGGTGTATAATTATTCCCTATTCTAAAGACTTTTAAGTCATATTAACACAAAGGTTGAAATCCTTATCAAATTTAGTTTTTTTGTAAATTATGGGCGTGGCTGCTTTTGCGATTCAACTCATTGTATATAGGTGGCCCGAGCTTCATCTTTATCATCTCAGTTTGTGTGATTGCAAAATATTTTTCAATTGTGGGCACGATTGTCACTTGCTTTAAAAAGAAACTAACGGAATAAACTAAGAATGTCGATACCAAACAAGGTTCACCCCAATATAACAAATTTCAACAAAACACGGACGGACGCACAGACATAGAAATGGAGTCAAATTTTGATGCATATATATATATTTGTTTTTTGAAGATTCTGAAGCCATTGATCAACTGCATACCTTCATAATCATTTGAGTGGTGGTGTATTTTTACTTGGAAATCATCAACATTAAAATGTCTCAAGTGTGCTTATTTAACCCAACGAACTGTGAGAACCTAAAAAAAAAATAAAATGTGAAAAAATTCTGATTAAGCAAAACTCATTCACTCTCTTGCACGCTTGGTTCTCCTGGCAGCTTTCATTACATTTTTCCCCGATTTTTTTTTTTTTTATACTTTGAAGAAATTTTTTCTTTACTTATTTAAGAGAAGACGCCTCAGCATCATCATTATTTTTATCATTGTAAATATACACATACTCACACACACACACACACACATATTTACCTACTCTAACATACCTACTTAACGCTGTTAATTTATTTTTTCTTATGCATAAGTTTTAGCTTTCAACTTTTACGTTTTTAACCGTCTACGTTAGAGTGTAACTTAACCAGCGGATAAAAAAAAAAAGGATTCATTAAAAAATTTTCCAAATGTACTTTTCTCTGTCTATCTAGCGAGGAAACGAATAAAACAAAAAAAAAAACTGTGCCACCCTCATTTTTGTTGGTGCTTATTAAGAATTTTTTCTTCTAGCGTTGCTTTAGTTATGAGCACTTTGTATGAGTTGGTAAAAGGTTTTTTTCTTCTTTCTGCTGTTTTGCATATACATGCTGGTATGCATATAACCATATTATGTAACTAAAGACTAAAGATAGGGTGGGACGAGAGCAATTGATAAGAACCGCATGGTTTAAAATTTAATTTATTACAGAACAGTTATAGAACAGATCGTGTCCCATTAAACTTTAGATACCTTGCTATTAGCTTCACAGGCCTATAATGCATAATTTGGTTTAATTCCTTTGCACAAAACCGAAAAATTCTGAAAATTGTTATATTGTATGGAATAGTAAAGCACGCTTTAGATGAACTTTAGACAATTGACGATTTTTTTTTTTTGTTAATTTTTCCATCATATTGGTTCCAAGTTTGTTCAAGCTCGATTTCTCTTTTCAAGCCTCTTTAATATCATCAGTGAATATGAACCTAAAATAAATCGATAGAAAAAATCAACCCTTTTTAGATTTTTTTTATAAACTTTTATCCCTATGGACAATAGTCTTACAAGTACTACACTTTTTTTTATTGTTGTTAAAAGAATCTTTGTGTATTCAAATTATTTAATGCAGCCGCAAAATACAGGGTGTTGAATTTGATAATCACTTATTTAAAAATATTGTAAAGAAATAAAAAAAAAAACTAAATTTGACTTCAGCCAAACCTTAAATACCCACATACAGTAGGCCGGGCAGGTATATAACTACACCCTTTAATAATGTATATATTGCATATCAACTCATATATCAGATTCTGTGCCAAAAATGTTTTTTTTTTTAATTGAGAACATGGTCGATAGCAAAATATTTTTGCATATTAATGGAATTCCTAATTATAAATATAAGTCCATATATTTTTGATTATGTGAGCTTTGCGCCAACATTGACATTGTCTGTCATATAAAGATTCAATGGCTAGATCATCTTGTTCATACTTATGAAAGTGTTTCACCTAGAATGGTGTTCGGCAGGAAACCGGAAGGGCAAAGGGTGGAGAGACCAAGTGTTTGATGTCCTGCAAAAAACAAAAACAAAACTGTACAAAAGTGGAGAAGGCGTGCCCAAGACCGAAGCACTTGGCGTTCTCCTTTGCAACAGGCCAAAGACCTGTTGTAGGTTGTAATATATATATTTTGTATATATTTCCGGCACCCTGTGAGCAGAAATTTTCTTTCTTCCTCTTTAATAAAAACAAAATTTCCATTTGAACACATGCTAAAGTACCCACGTTTTTTTTCCAACTACTCATTGTCTCCGTAGAAGTTTTTTAATAGAGCAAAAAATTACTCTAAATAATGTAGAACCAAAAAAATTTATATATGAGTACAAAAAAATTTGTTAACCCTTGCCATAACTCATAACAACAACAACAACAACGACACTAACAACAAAATATAAAAACATGAATATTCACTTGCCAAACACAAAAGGATTTAGAAAATTACAAAAAAAAAAAGGATAATGAGTATGATAGAAAGAGAAAGAAAGATAAGGATGCAAAATAAACGAACGTTTGCTTTTAATAGAACTCACACGCAACGAGAATGACGACGATAACGACCCTCACAAAACTAGTACGGTAGACTAGAAAAAAATTTGAATTTCAAAAAAAAAAAAAAAATTATGTCTAATCCACAACCACATACATAAAATGCAAATTAACAAAGAAAAAATTCAAATCATTTCAAAAAAAAAAAAATATTCAAAAAGGAAACCCTTTCATCAAGTCAGATGCACAGAGGAAAAAAATTCAAATGGAAAAAAGGGTTGCGAAAGTTTATGCCAAGAGTTCAATTTTTTCTTTTTTAGATTAACGAAAAAGAAAATTCAACTGCAGTCGAATTCGAAATACCGTATAAAAGTAAAAAGTATTAAAGAAAACTTACCCATCCTTGGGACTCCAATGTCCACCAATAAAAACTTAATCTTTTGGAATTTACGTATAAAATATGATTTATTGGATCCAATTTTTGAGCTCAATACCGAGGTTAGTAAGTAAAACTTATTCTACCTTATAATATCGATTAAATAAGACAGAATGACAGAAAACTTTGCGAAAACATAAAACTCGTTACACATGACAATTAGTACAGTACTTAGTACTTAATAATAAATAATACATATTAGCTCTCGCGTACTTAAAAGTACCGTTCAAGTACGGAGCTTCTAATATTTAAAATTAATTGCTTAAATACTAACTATTGTATAATGCGGACGTACAACTAAAACTAACGTTCTAAAAATTCCAATTGAAATAATAAATAATGCATCCTAGCTTGTAAAATACTGCTGTAATCAATCTTTTTGTAAAGCCAAGAACAACTTAAATTTCTAAAAGTCATGAACATCACATCATGCTCTGTTTGTGATATGATATCCTAAAGAAAAAAAAAAGAGTTGAAAGCTAAGTCTGCACACACATTTCTGGGGGGTGACTATGCCTATACACATTTTTTTCCTGTTTCTTGTTTTGCCTTTTCAAGCATAAATCAATTTTTTTTTACATTCTCTTTAAAACATAAAACACGGGACACGGAACAAGAAAAACGGTATACACACTAGACTGTGCGACAGCATTACACACAACTTCTAATTTGTTTATCATGTTGTACCAAAAAATACAAAAAATTACCCCCTCTGAATACCAACAGCAGCAGGACAACAATACATCACAGCAGTCAGTCACAATACAGCGGTGAAAGTAAAAAAAAAATGAAATCAAAAAAACGGGTTAAAGAACTGTTGTTAACGTTTGCGGATTTGCATTCTGAGAATGTCTCCTAAAGGGTTAAGGTTTTTTATTCACAAAATACTTTTTTTGTAAAAGACGATTATTCTAAACACCGCTGCGGTTAAAATTTGTTCAATTATAGTAGATCGATAAATAGATTTAATCATTGTAAAATGTGCGTCATTAAGAACATGTTTAGTAGAGTTTACTACAGTTTAAAAACTTTTCTAATCTAGCGTATAAATATTATCAATATATGTATATACCTTTGAAGGATCTTTTTTACATCTTGTGAACGGCTTTGGGTTGCTCCGCAAAACTCCATAGTTTGCATAATTGATTGTTACTCCTCTTCTTTATAACTGCGTTCGTATAGAATACCCTTTAATTTTGTTTAGTAACTCTTTACAGAACCGTTTTATCCTCTTCAGTTTTACCTTTTTGGAGACTTTAAAATATGTTCCTGTGCCCTTCATTAATTTTATCCACATTTGTCCAAAGTGCTTACAAGCCTTTGTGTCGGAAGTATTTCAACTGGAAAGACATCATAATGGAAAATGGTTTTAGAAAATTGCATTTTTCTTATGAACAATATCAATTTTAATGACACTACATAATCTTCAGTTTGTTTATCTTTAATCTATGGTTTGGTCGTTAACTTCTTTCATGGATAAGAATGTAGATTTTTACCCTTTTTGTGAAACACATAAATTGAATTTTTTCTTTAAAGCCTGTGCCAAGAACGTGTCCTTCTTCTTGTTCGCTTCATTTGATTAACTTATTAATGTTTTGTGTTTTATATTTTCTTTGCTTTCCATTATTCATATCCTTTTTAATGGAAAAATTTTACACAATTTTCAATCTTTTTAATCTTTAGCATCTGTTCTAATTGGACACTCTTATTATAATCCTTAAATGTTGCTCCTCTTTATTTGCATTTCTTTGCTCTTGTTATTTATTCTTTTAGAATATTGTACATGCTTAAGTTAATCCTATAAAATGTATTGTACAAAGAAGACATAGTCCGTATGACTTAAATGATCCTAACGGCCGCCTATTTAATTTAGGCATTGCCTGAATACACCTTGATTGAAAAAAAAGAAAATGTTCAACTTCAAAATCCAAGATAGCTTTGATAAACTCTGCATTATGCTGGATCCGTATTCTAATCATGGTTGCAATAAATGAAAATCATTTAAAAGGCCGCGGAAAGACTTTTTATACCCTCCAAAAAATATATAAGTTTGTTTTTCTATTTGCAACACCCAGAAGGATTCTTGAGAGACCCTACAAGGTTCATATATCCTTGATTAGCATTAAAAACTAAGTCGATCTAGACATGTATGTCCGTGCGTCTGCCTATTGTTGACAATCTCAGAAAAAAAAAGAAAAATTTTGAGATATCAAGCTGAAATTACGTACACCCACGACTACTTATGTACACTAAATAATGAAATAAATAAATGAAATGAAAATGACAGTTTTTAGTTTTAGCACGCAGATCGCTATTTAAAATGGGCAAAATCGGCCAAGAGCCACGCCTATAATTGACAAAAATCTATCTATCTGCCACAAAAATTGAGCTATGAAGTTAAAAGTTGCTATGCATAGTTGCAACTATCCAGCGACAGGACAAAAATGGGCGTGGTCAGATAACAAACACGCCCACAATCGACAAAAATCTATATATCTGACACAAAAGCCGACCTATGAACTTGAAATTTGATACATCTCTCTATAATTATCCCATCTACCCTTATGTCGAAAAATGGCGTAGTCGGATAAAACTCGCCCACGGTTTACAAAAAAACGTGGAATGTGAATGTGAAACTGGACTTGCAAGCTGATACGTCTTAATAGATACACTATTAGAGGACGCAATCGCATACCTGCCACGCCCACTATTGTAGATATAGGGAATATTTTAGATTTGGCCTAAGGCTAAATTTAGTTCCTTTACTTGTTCTTCAAACAATTAAAAATTTTCTCTTACAGTTATCCTTAAAAGGGCATTCACACTGCGACCTAAGGTGATCTATTAATTCTCTTAAAGCCATTTACATCTTTTCTTGGTCTATATCTCGCATGCAATGCACTTTTTCGTAATAAAGAGCATTTTCTAAATGATTTGACGTCTCTTTTTTGTGTTTCACGGTTTCCCTGTTTAATAATAAACCACATGTGGAACGATTTTTACGGGACAACCAGAACAAATGAGATTTAAGTAACCGCGACATAACACGCGACAACGATTAATACAAGCGAACCCAACATTATTCCCATATGCGAGTAAATATATTCAATAATCAAGTATGGTATTCATAGAAATCATGATGGAAATACAGGAAAAAAAAATTGACTATAAAATGATGACACTGTCTAACCAAACACACATTGATTATAATAAGATGTTCAGTTACATTGCGTATGAAAGATTGTGTGTAAAAATCAGTCAACCCCTTCACAACTTGGTAAAGAAAACATATTTTTTCACATATCCTTTACTACCCCTTACAAAAAACAAAAAAGTGAAAATAAAAAAGATGTAAAAGAAAAAACACTTTAGGCAAAGAAAACCCTTTTTAGTTGTCGGCCCCTTCTTTTTTTAGGTTAGCAGTAAGGAAAAAATCACTTTAGAAAATGTAAAGATTACACACACATAATATAATACACACACGATTAGGAGCAACAAGCGAAAAATGCTATTGATACCCCGTTACTACTGACTTTGACTCTGACTGACAACTTGTGCCTTAAGGCTATAATGGTAGCACACAGTAGTACATCACATACGATCATATGAGTAATAGCTTGTTATGTTGTGTCACAGTGTTCACGTTTGTTTACTCGCATGTTTTGCTAATAGTGCGTAATAAACGTCATATATATATGATTATTTTTTTTGTTTAGCAGAGATTTTTCGCATACACGGGGCGTGAGAGCATTGAAACCCTTTCATTATTTGTTATTCCATAACATTGTTATTATGATTACTTTTCATTTTGGCAAAATATTTTATCAAACATCAAACATCAAAAAAAAGAAAATATTTGTTTTATGATCAGATTTCAAGGAAATTGAATTTGCCACTTTTTAAAGGCTTTCAACTTTTTAACTCTTACAACAATGTATTGTATTGGGTTACTTGAGATGAAAAATTAGAAGAGAAAATTTAATTGAATGTCAGAGACTCGGCTTAATCATCGTTATTGTGTTATTATTAAAAAGATCGAATATCGATTAAAAATTTAAAAAAAAAATGAACATCGAAAAAATTGTTCCATCATATTTATATTTAAGAGATTTTCCGTGAACATTCACTTCAAATTTGGCACCTCCATTACTGGTATATTAGAGGAATCATCTGATTGACTACGGTTTTGAAATTGGCAGGATTAGCAGAATTTGCCAATTTATTATAATTTGCTCTAATGGACATATTTTTGATTCGATCAAGACAAATGTTAGGCAGTGACTACTTTTTGACTTCAAAATTATATGTACCCAATTTTGGACCAATCGGATTCATACTTTGCTTCTTAGCTTCATTTATCAATTCACGGACATATGGACAATTCTACTTTAACTTATGCAAATGTACGCTGTATATTTTCACAATAAATAAAACATTGAAGAGTCGATCAAGCCCGACAATATAATACCCCACACCACTTAGCTCCACAATTAGTTTAGTTGTGTCAGTAAATGCCACACAAGTCTCTTTGCAATATTATATATAATTATATGGGTAGGAGTTTTAAAAATATTGCGATCGGGTCCAAATTTGAATAAAACTAATTAATTATTAAGCTAATCTTCTTCACCAAAAAATTTTCAAAATTACGATTTCTTGCTATATAAAGACATGGGGAGGGATCTAAAAATGGCCCGATTTGGTCCATTTTCAATAGGGTTCCTTCTTGAGCCAATACATGACCTTGCACCAAATGTCATTGAAATGTGTTCTAGCTTGCGCAACATTTGCATGGAAAGACAGATGAACATGGTTGAATCGATTTAGATATTAATCGATCGGTATATTTGAAGGTGGGTGTTGCATTTGCCATTTGAGAGTTACAAACATCCGCACATACTTAATATACCCTTTGCCACCAGTGGTATAAAATTTTGTACATTTAAATTTATAAGCAATCGCCACCAACGATTATTTTAATCCTTTTCTTTCAAACAGTCCACGACGGTTCAAATCGAAAGTGGAGCCCCGCAGACTTACTTCAAACTTAGTTCAACAACAACATATTTCAATCGATTATTATTTTATTAGTTTCATAATAATATTTATATTTATTTTTATTTCACTCGAAGCTGCACTTATTTCGTTGATAACAATTTTTAAAACAAATATTGCCTAAAAAATAAAGTTAGTACAAACTGAGACAAAAAATGTGAGTGCAACTACAAACAGCAATTAAAATTTTCCAGTTTAATACACATAAAAATAAGTACAGAAAAGTTTTATAAAACATTAAGAATTATTACAAATTGCATCAAAGTTATACAAGAAGAACTTGAAGAACAAGACAAAAATCATTTATTTGCCTTCACCATCAATACTAAAACAATTTTTTCATTTTGTTGCTATTTCTTTTTATTTAATGAAAATTATATACATACCGTCTCTTTCTAACCAACAAAGCGATCGAAAAAGAAACCCTCTCTTTAAGTGAAACCATCTTAACTGACCAGTTTTGTTTTTTTTCGCTCTTTATTTTAATTAAGCTTAACAGCTGGTTGGTTTAGATGGATTTTTGTCACCATTATGCATATATTATTATGTGTATGAAATATTATAAAAAGAGCTGGAAAGGCGGAGCACGAATAGCCTTTCTTAACGTGGCATTAAGACAACCCTTTATTTGATTCAGTTTATTTTGATGGAAATTAACCCTTTTGTTGGCAAATTTCTTTGAAGATATATATATATATAGAATTGCTCACATAAAAGAAACAAAGTACAATACAAAAAATGGGGGAGGTTATTATTTAGATTAAAGGAATGTCACAAGAAATAGAAATCACAAAAAAATATTACAGCACAGTGATTGATTATAGGGTTTTTTTTTTCTCCAATTCCCTACCATACTTTTCTACTACTTTTTTTTCATTTATTATTCTTCTTAGTCTATCTACAATTTGTGTTTTTTAATTTAGAAAATGATGCAGATGAAGGAACAACCATAGAAAGCAACTACAGACAAGTTCAGGTTGTTTTCACTTTTGACCATAATCATTCAAGTGTTAAAAAGTGCTTGGTGAAAAACTTTTCCAACATCAAAATCATAAACAATCCAATATAAAGTTTTCAACATTTCACATCTTCCAAGTCTAGGTACATATTATATATAAAAAATTTATGCTGTGTACTGTTATTAACATAAAATTTATTAGCAGGCTGTTCGGTTTTCATTTTGGAATACATAATTAATTAAGCTTTTAGAAGAGAAGCAAACAAAGGAATTTTCCTATTACGTCCAGCCTAAAGGTAGATTTTAATATCCACAAATAACAATAAGCTGGAAAGTATGCTGAGAAATTAAAAAAAATTCCATCTTTAAGGTGCTAAAGTACTTGGATTTGAATGCTCTAGAATAAAGATTTTTCCCAAAATCTACCACCCACGATGATTTATTACAAAGAGGAATACAAAAAATTATATTCTGTTACTGTTTCAAGTACAAAGTGTTCTTTACCTCTTTTTCTATTGCCATTGTCATTATTTTATGCCAACATTTAATGACAATATTTGAGCAAGAAAGAAAGATAATACGTACAATAAAAAAGAAATGGTTTGGCCAACCCTCTTTCTTCCATTATAATACATTTTAATAAATGAAATTTTTCATTATAAAGCTCAAACGAGAAGAGCTAAACATACACCGTAAGAAGTAAAATCCTTTCTTTTTTTATGCAACCCACTCAAATTTGTTTACCCTCCACGTAAGACTAAGTATGTCATTTCATTTGCAACACTCAGAAAAAGGTTCCAGAGACGCTATTGATATTATTCCTGAGTCGATATAGACATTTAAGTCCGTATGTCCGTGTGTCTATTTTTTTTGTTGACATTCGTCGTAAATTTTGAAATATTGAGCTGAAATTTTGTACTGACCTATAAAGCTGAAATTTGGCACTTTTATATATAATCACCCCGTCCATTGATATGTTAAAAGTGGGCGTGGTCAAATAACAATCACGATCACAATCGATAAAACTCTATATATGTGCCACAAAAACTTACTTATGAACTTGATATTTGATAAATATATTAATAATTATCTCATCCATCGATGTACTAAAAATGACTGTGATCGGATATTAGACATGCCCACAATTTATAAAAAAAAAAAAGCTGTACTCGACTTGCAATTAGAAAGCATAATCATGTACTTGCCACGCCCACCGCTTGTACGTCAATGTGAAGGGTATTTAAGATTTGGCCTAAACCACCAAATTTAGTTTTTATACTTGTCATTAATAGAATATGTATTTACTTTTTCGTTCTTTCAACGCATCTCTTTCATTCTTTTTCGCTATTCTCTCTATTTAACAATAGAACCATTGCCTATGTATTGGCAGTGTGATAGCTAATGAAAAAATTTGCATATTTTCAAGCTGACTGTTACATAAATTTTTCTTACTCTCTTATTCTCCACTTTTTTGTGTGTAAATATTCAGAAAAAAAAAAACTTTTAATGAAAATTAAGCCTAGAGTACTCCTTGTAAGGGTATGCATTAAGAAAAGGATTTGTGGAAAATTTTTGGTATGTATTGAAAAAAAATTGCGTAAATTTGCGCTTAATCTTTGAAACGAAATAATGAGAGAAGAACACTTAGAAAGTTTCTTCTTTATAAGCGAAATATTTCAGTGTCTTCTATAATATTTATTGAAATAATAGTTGTTATAAATTTAGGATTTTTCGAAACATTTTGTATGGACAGACAAACAACAAGCAGTTATCATTCATTAAACAAATAAATAAAAACAATAAAATGAAAGGTTAAAGTAGCGGATAGTAGCTACAACGTAAATTGAGTCTACCGCCAGATGTTTGGGTTGGGGTGTGTCAAAGAAGAAAGCAAAATAACAACACAAATATCTTGTAGTGTCTCGTATTGTAATTCAACTTAAAACACTACGACACTTATTTACCCAAAAAAATACAGACAATACGCAAAAGCAAAACACACATGCCCTACGGTACAATACTCATACATAGAGGACCTGGTTTATATACATATACCATTCTATTTACCCCTCTCTCTCTCTTTCACTCTCCTCATATACTAATACTTGGCTTAAAATGACACAATTTCTTTAAAGAAAGAAAGTGTTTGCTTCAATTGTGCGTAAATGTATAGGTGTATAGATGGTTGAAACAATTAAATCGAAACAATGTAAGGCGTTTACCCTTAACCTTATTTAAAATTGAACGTACAGCCTGTTCAACAGTCGTCAAGGGCTGTCTCTTAAGAGGAAAACCTTAAGCAGTTTCTTTTACAATAAAAATAATTTCTAATAATTTTTTTTTTCATTTGACTGATTTGAAGTAAATGAGCAAAGGAATGGAAATAATGTCACAAAAAAAAAACCTTGCAATTTTTTGTTTTTAAGTATCAAATCGAATTTTTTGTTTTTAAGTATCAAATCGCTTTTCTTATACGAAAAATGAGCATAAGATATTAAATAAATAAAATACCCAACAGACGCCTACATTTATTGTCAAATGTGATCTATCAGTTTGTGACAAGCACAGAAAATAACTGGAGTTTGTTTTTTTGTTTTGTTTTAATAACATTGTCCTTGTATCCCTTTAATAAAATAAGTTTTTTGTCATAACTTTAGGATTATCTACCATTACTTACCTTTAATTGCCGTTAGGCATGAAAAAGTATTATGGAACACCCACAATAATGTTTTGTTCTTGTTTTAGGAATAGGATGCAGCAGGAAAAGCTGACAGAAGATGACATTAATTACTGAAAATCAGATTAAAAAAAATTATAATTTTAAAAATCGAACTAAAATAGAAATAATTTATTTAGAAATATCAAGGAGCATAAAATTTAGTTTTTACACGAAATAGAATCTTTACAGCATTGAATAGAGAAGTTTAATCAATAATGTTTGCATATTTTTAGGTATACATGTTATTTCTTTTTATCATATACTTAGGATAGAACGTAAGAATGATCAGAGATATTGCTTTGGGACCATGTGTAAGGATGTTATGTGTATTATATATAGGGGCCACTTTTCTTCCAATATCTGGGATTGCATCAATTGTAGTCGATCTGTGGTTTGACTCTTCATGAAGCAATACCTCCAATTCTTCAAACTCTTTTAATTCGCCAGGGCATCAAAATCATTGTTTTCAAAGCGTCTAAGGCAATCTCTGCATGTTGTTTCCTACAGTGTAGGGTCGCCGTAACTTTCAACAAGAATGCTTCGCTATTTAGCTGCAGATTGTTTTGAATAAAATAATTCTGCAAAAGTCATCACAAAAACTAATTTGAATTTCTACAATTGTTTTATTTTATTATCAACTACAGGGGCTACTAGAAAAATTTTTATACTCTCCATAAGATGGAGGACTACGCCCACAATCGACAAAAAGCTATCCAATCTGCTATAAAAATTGACTTATGAAATTTGGTATGCACATCTATAGTTATCCCATTCATCGATATGAGCATGGTTGAATACTATACGCTCCCACAATTTACAAAAAACCGTATTCAGTGTAAAACATGCAAGCTGATTCCTAATAAAAATCCTACGAGAGCGTAATTATATACCTTCCACGCCCACTATTTTAGATGTAGAGGGTATTTAAGATTTGGCCTAAGCCAATGTATAATGACTATAATGACGCTTGACAAAATTTTTTCTCCAATGATACCAGATTTTCTAACTTTTAAACGTGTTTCTAAGTTTTTAAAGCTTAAAAAATATTATATCTTCCATTATAGCGTTCTATTTGACTTATTTTAAAACACCTTTAAATTATCAGCATTTTCAAGTGGAACATAAATATCGTGTTAGATGAATTCAATACGAAATTCTTTAATTTGCTACAACCGTTCCTAAATGGGCATCAAATTACTGTCAAATAAAGAAGCCTTCCTAAAAAAAAAAAACTGTAACCCATAAGGCAAGCATCATCCTAACATTTTTTTTCAAGCATATTGTAATAATTGCATAGAACGCGACATAAATTACAAAATTACAAGCATAACACACCTGCTGGCGAAGTAAAAAAAAACACAAAAAAAACAAATGCATTGAAACGGGATTTTTAACTGTTATCTCTGATCAAAAAAAAAACCTTTTTAAATAAAAAAAAAAAAAAATGGATAAAATGCAATACAACACTCTTGCCTGGCAGCAATTACACAAACAAAAAAAAAAAATTCAAAATATTTACAAAAAAGTCTCAAAACTCGTGCTGATTTTAAATGAAATATAAACAAAAATAAATTCAGGTCTTCATTTATTGGCATTTTTCATATGTCACGTATTTTTATTGATTCAACTGGGCGAGGAACAGTGTTTTTACATTAGTCTAAAAATGTTATTTAGATGTAAACATAAAATTTTGATGCTTTTTCAAGAATTCCAAGCATATAATTTTTAGGCTTATACATATAAGCACTCGTACATACAAATGAGAAGGCCGTTATGTAAACTTTTCCTAAGGTACAGTACATTATATCTCACGTACTTTAGTCCATTTACTTTTATGTTGTTGTTCTTGTTTACGCGCCTAAATGTACTTTAGGAAGGTTTTATGTGTATTGTTGTTGGGTCATAAGAAAGTGTGAAATTGAAAGTTTTCTATGACAGCTTTAAGATATCAACTTTTTTTATTACAATTTAATTGCATGTGGACTAACTCATCGCTGATTTATAGAATTATATAAATGAAAATACGATATAACCTGTATTAAAAAAAAAAACCCAAAAAAAGGTGACCATCTAGACCTCCTCACCAAGCCAAAGAATGCAAGTTCAATTATAGTTGTTGAAACAAAGTGTTTCCAATTGCAACGTTTTACTATTGTCTTCGGAGAGTATGAAACTTATTAGTTGACAAAGTTAGGTTAGATTGGTCGGGTGTACGCTTATAAAAACCGCTTCACTTAGGCCAGTAAGTAGGCCCTTTGTGATACCCTACGAAACATAACACAGAGTTCAGTTTAGCCACCCGGAGGCGGCGATTGAGATCGAAAATGCATCCGCTAGTGACCCTAGACCCTCTGGGAATCTAACTCCAATTGTTTTGTCATTTTCCCTGTAGGGCCGGGTATTCATACAGCAGGTGCTCCACAGTTTCCACTTTTTCCTCGTCTCTGCAGCTTCTACAGAAGTCATTATATGGGACACCGTATCTGCTGGCCATATAGCCTATGAGACAGTGCCCCGTCAGGACTCGTACGACCGCAGAGATTGATATTATTTGACTAAGTATATTTAATTCTTTTTATTATCACCACCTCGATATCAATGTACAACATTTGTACCAATATAATCTGAACCAACATAAGAAATAATCTAATCTATCCATGTCTGTCGGTCCGTGTATATATGGTCAATTGTAAACTTGGTGGAAGCTTGGAATCTCTTAGGTATCCAGCTTTGCAGCATCCATAAGGAAGCATCCAAACCAAAAAACAAAAAAAAAAATTATTCTCGCCCCGACTGTCTGCCCTGTAACGTATGGAAATTACTTGACGCAAATAATTCTAAACTTGCACATACTTGACCACTATTGGTACCCAAAACGGTTCAAAATTTAAGGGATAAAAACAAGTGAAAATGTTATAGTCGGTCACACCCGACCATTTAATACCCCACACCACTTAGCTACAACTATTTCTAGTTAAGCCTATATATGAAAGTTACTTCGTGATATATAATTATAAGGGGAGGGATTCTAGAAATGGTCTGATTCGTTCCATTCGTTCCTTAGGACATCGGTAGAGGTTATTCTACATTAGTTCTAAGCCAAAGTTGGCTTCTTTCCTTAATTTTTTTTTAAGTACATCTAAAAAAATCATCCTAATGTGTGCATAATAATGTTTATTTGAAACCTTCTACCACCAACCAACCCTTTCTTAACCCTAATGCAAGCCCTAAATACCATAAGCACACTCATTTACATTTTTTGCAACAAAACTATGTAGCGCACGTCATTTTTTTTTTCTTTTAGTAGAATTGTTATATATAAAAAAAATATTAAATAAAGGGTTTTCCAAAGTCTTGCAAAAAAAAGTTGAAAAAATTTAAAAAAAATATAAAAACCCTCATTAACTTAAGCTGCTGATGGTTTTCATAATAAAATTAATTATTTTAATGACGTTTTTTTAGTAGAAAAAACGAAAAATAAATTGTGAACGCGTGTCGATTTCTTTACATTTTTTTGCCTTAAAAATGTTAACTACAAAAAATATGCTATAACAGCACTTTTACTATTAACTGTAAGTCAGTTAATGCTGAAAGGGAAATTTAAATAAAAATTGAAATGTTGTTTGTGTTGCACAGCCGCTGAATAATTTAAAAGTACGACAGGAGAAAAGCTGCAAAAGAGGGACTGGAGAAGGAGATGAAGAAACCAAACTATAAGTGTATTATTATCTATTCAAAAACCAAGTTAAACCCATTACAACCGAAGCTTAAACAAGCTGCAACCAGAAAGATGTTTTTGTATGCCCTCACATGTGTGTAAGAATTTACAATACTTTCACAAAGAAATTCCTTTTAGAAAGTTTATAGGTGTTGTTGCAGGCTTTTAAACAAGGGGTGTCACCTCTTACGAAACAAAAAAAAAACCATTATATGGTACACAAAAAATTAGAAAATAAAAAAATATGGGTAGCACGCGTCACTCGACAGAAAAAAAATTGTACCCGCTTAAATAATAACATTTGCATACCATCAGAATGTGTATTTATGCATATTCTCGCTGATGCCGAGATGCTTTTAACTCTTTTGCTCTGTAACTCATAATTCAATCCGCAAGCACATGTTCAGCACACGCCAAAGGTTACCCAACCCAACCCAACCCAACCCAACTCACTAACCAGTTTACTTTCCTCTGCCATGCATTTTCTGTTGCGCTTCGGTTTTTTAAATGCATATATTTTTTTTTTTATATAAGAAGAGGATCAATTTAATGCGTTGTTTTTCTTTCTCTAACAAATTTTTATTATATGCGGTAATTTATTCATAAAAGATGTTGCAGAGCTTCCTTTTTTTTTTTTTTTGGGGTAACTAATGTTTAGAGTGTGGCTGTATCTTAAGGGTTAGAATATAAAAAAAAATTATACCACACTTGGGTGTTTTTTGTAACGCTATCAGAGAATAGAAAAAAACGTGGGTACCACCAAATAAAAGCCGGTTTTTATATGATATTCATTTGGCGATATGCAAATAAATTCGTAAAAGCAACTATTACAGCAAACTTTGGAAAGGATGCACATCAAAGCGATATTGTAGGATAAGGACGGTTATCTTACAACAACAAAATGCAGCATGCTTTAAAATACTGCACATGTTTGTCGCTTTTGCGACCCCGACATATATTTGGACCCTCTTATAATATTTGAGGTATTTCCTTTGCAATATTATGTTCACCAGTCGTACGCCATTCTCCAGAATAGGTTCTTACTAATTGACTTAATATTTATTTTTATTTATTTATATTTATATTTTTATTTTTATTGCGCATCAGCTCGAAAATCCTTTCAAGAACCTTTTTTTAGAACATCTTTTGTGTTTTTGCATTCTGTACATTTTATTGCTATACAGTTGCTCAGAAAATGTAGAATGTTTTACAGAACGTAAGTTTTATCGTTCGAGAGGGACATTGTTTTTACTGAAATAACAAATACTACAGATTTTTTATTTTTATAAAATGGTTCTTTCACTGCTTTAGACTTAGAAACATTAGGTTAGGTTAGGTTGAACGGATGTATGCCAAAAGGCAAGGATATATAGGCCCATTATATTACCCGTAAAAACATACCGCA
Source organism: Ornithomya fringillina (assembly GCA_963978525.1). Lineage (NCBI taxonomy): Eukaryota > Metazoa > Arthropoda > Insecta > Diptera > Hippoboscidae > Ornithomya > Ornithomya fringillina. Next base: position 16,655,808 of record OZ021694.1, on the reverse strand, counting down.
ATACTCAGAAGAGTCGTCTAGAAGATGTTATAAATCGCTTGAAATCGAAATCGCTTTTGAGACAAAGTCCTGTAAGCATTCCAACGACCGTAGAGACTTAATGGGTCTTTGGTTGGCGATTCAACCGAAGCCACAGAACGCGAAATATGCAACAATTTGACAGAATAATCCACCTGCTTTTTGTCTATCTCACCGCTATCTTATCCAGCCTGCTGTTCAATTTCTAGAAAGGCAACCGTACCTCTCTCGCGTATATCCTGACTTCCTGTTTCGATTCTTACACACTCATCAAGTATACCTTAAGTTCAATAAGATATTTGCAGAGTAGATCAGGACTTGGGAACGCTTGGATATAATTAAAGGTTCTTTTCTGAGTAGATTTCCTGCGAGGCATTATTTTTTATAAAATTAAAGAAAATAAACCACAAAATGAATTCTTAGGGACGTTGTGATGACACGTACTTTTTGACCTTTCTTCTAATCTTAAATATAATATAACCTTTCCAACCTAACATTTATTGCTTCATCCCATTTTGGACGTTTTTAACTGCCTCTAAATATACTTTCATTAAAATGGTAACTCTTACTTGAAATGGTAGTAAAATTAAAAGCTATCTATTGAAGAGAGAAACAAGTAGAAAGATTACAAATTAAAAAATGAAAAAGTACTTAACATAGAACATAATGGAAAAAAAAAGAATGGTAAAAATATACGAAGTGGCCATTAAAACAAAATTAACAAAAAAAAAAAGAAAAATTTACAATAAAAGTGATTTTGGTATAATGAGTAGAGGTGGGTAGGCTTCTTTTTTAGGGTAAAAGTAACTTTTGTAATGAAAAAATGTTCTAAAAAGAAATTAAGAAAAACTGTAGGGGGGCCATCATAACAATACTAGCAAAACTGATACAAAGCAACAAAGTGTGCATTAAAAAAAATATGTAAATAAAGATGGAAAGGAGATTTTCAAAATTCATTAGGACGGCCATTAAAAAGTGCTTCCATCCCTTCCCGTTCTAATCGGGCAAAAAAACAAAAAATACGAATACGAATGATAAGCGAATGTTGTGGAATAGTAGAAATGGATGTAATTTGTTTAAAAAAAAATAATAATAAACTAAAAAGTAGAAAAAGATATGTTGGAGCACACCTCACCTCAGTTATTATACTCTACAGCCCATGGTGGTAAAAGGGTATATAAAGCTTGCGAGGATGTTTGTAACTTCTAAACGGCAAATGCAACACCCATCCTCAATTATACCGATCGATTCTGAATCAAAATCTAAATCGATTTTATCATGTCCGTTTATCTGCTCATGTAAATTTGCGCGCAAGATAGAAGATATTTCAATGAAATTTGGTAAAAGGATATGACCAAGGAGGAATCCTATAAAAAATGAAAGGAATTTACAACCCTTTTTCATATAAGGTTCTATTAAAATGAGTCTTTTTATAGTAAAAAATCGCAATTCTTAATATTTTTAGACAAAATTTTGTGAAGAAGGGATTATTAGCTTCATATTCAGAACCCTTTCGCATATAATTATATTTTACGAAGTAACTTAAGCGGCAGTGCCTCGGATATACTGACACAACTAAACTAATTATAGCAACCGGGGTGTTCGCCTCTGGAACCACCTACTTCCAGAGGTGTTTCCCACCGTGCCTCATGTGCGCAATTTCAAAACAAATGTTCACAAACACTATTCTCTCTATCCTCCTCCCTCTAATCCCTTCTAACCACCACCGTGATTGCACGTATAGGGGTCATCCTCTGAGTGGATGGTTATATAATAAAAAAAAATTAAATTTAAGGAGCTAAGTAGGGTGAGGTATTAAATGGTCCGCCTTGCCCAACTATAACATTTTCACTTGTTTATTAATAATTGAAAACTTCTCGCTGTTGCCCATTTTATGGCTGACATGATGATTGAAATAAGATGGGAAAAACAACATTTTATAACATTAATATTTTGGGGACTGATGGAGCAATAAGCTACACCGATTTAGAATCTCTCCTTGTAATGCTTTCAACCAGTACCACCAAATCCGCTTGCTCATTGAAATCAGCAAATGGTTTTTATAATAATTTCACATTTCCATCAACAGCACTAAAAACGACACACCTTTAGATCAATTTACCTGAAAGAGTACTTTTTTGCTTTTGTTGTATTTAAAATTTCATTTTATTTTATGACAAGAAATGGACAGTGACAAAAAATTGGCGGGTACTGTGTGACAGCCAGTTGTTCAAATGGAAATGGTGAGAGCATCTCTCAATGTACAACAGAAACTATTTTGTTTTTCAAAAAAATTTAATGCAAATATATTATAAAAGAATTATATAGATCGCATCTTCAAATAAATTGGATTTTTTTTTCATGATTATTTCAAAGTAATTATTGCTTTAGTTTTTTTGTACAATTATACTCAAATTTTATGCTGTCTGGCTAATAATAGATTTTTAATTTTCTTAAGCATTTTCTTTATAGGACTTATATATATTTTTCATTTGACAAGATTCTAGAAAAATGTCATTTAACGTATTTGCCGTAGAGTTATGCTCTACTGTAATTGTCCGTTACATTTTTACCTATAAACAATCATCCACATATCAATCATAACGTATCAACGTACTCTTCAATAATTTGCATTCATTTTAAGTGGAAAATTTATTAACGAATTCCTTCAATATACATTTTGTATGTAAATGAAAAATTTTAGGGTGGGTCCTTCTAAAAAAATAATACCTATGTCAAATGCACACGTCACAAGTCGCTTATTGTATACTCATCAATGGGAGATCTTACACAAGATTTTTCATTGACCTTTCGGTATTTTTTTTTTTTGGCTTATGACTTTTTTGGGTATTTTGATTTTCTTTTTTTTTTTTTTTTTTATTGAAATTTCTGTTTTGATTTCCTAGTTGTCCGTTTGTGTTACCCAAGATCATTTCAATCATTTGTAAGGAAATTTTGGATAGAAAATTTAAATCAAATTATAATTATGCACTCTACATCTTGTACATTATACTCTACATCGCTTTTGTAGTTGTACGAATTCAGATAGATTGCATCCATTTCCATCTCAATCAACACAAAGTTATTTTCTAAGGGAATTTGAGTTTGTCCTTCTGTCCATGAATTTGTATACTCTTAAAAAAGGGATGTGTACTAAGTATACAGAATTCGCAAGAAATTCACAAAAACCTTTGAAATTATATACATTCTAAGTAGATTTAGATATATCTGTCTGTGCGTCTGCCTGTTATTGACACTCTTGCGATTAGAAATTTTGACATATAAAGTTTGAAATTTCTAATTTTTGTACAAAAATTGTAGTTTTAAAGGGAAATGAGTCAAGAGACACGCCCACCATTTATTTATCAACCACAATCAGCCTATGGAGTTGAAATTTTTCACAGACATTTGTAACTAATGAATCGATTCCCCAAATATGGACGAGGTCGGACAGCAAACATACACAAAATTTACAAAAAAACCCTTTTCTGTGTAGAAGAAGATGTATAAGTTGATACGTAAACTTTTAAACAGCGCAGAGAATGCCAACAACACATAGACACGCGGACACACGGACACACGGACATACATGTCTAGATCGACTCAATTTTTTATACTGATCAAGAATATATAAACTTTGTAGAGTCTCTGGATCTTCCTACTGGGTGTTGCAGATGGAATGACAAACTTAGTACACCCCCCATCTTATGTGGAGGGTATAACAAAAGCCTAATAATGAAATATTACTGAGTTTACTAACGAATCCTTAAACAATAAATCACTAACAATTTATATATATTTTCGAAAAATGCCATACATGTCCAAACTCATGCCGTGCCTCTAAACAAATCTCAGGATAAACGTATTCAATAACCGTTACATAATAATTTCCTTCGTTGTCTTTCAAAATTCAACATTCATCCATAGAGTAGAATACGGTACAACTTCAAATAAACGTCCATCATTGTCAACAACATCATCGTCACCGTATTGACGACAAAATAACTAATTGCAGTCATTACGCTTAAATGATTTCTATGCTAGGGGCTCAAAACGTTAAACGTTACGTTTGTAAAAGCAATCGTATAACAAAAACTCAGAAACAAACAAAGAATTGTTGTAAAAAAAAATTGTTTTTCTTTTGTTTTTTTTTCAAAAAGAAATCGCTGTGGTATGTAAATGAACTTTGACCTTTTCGGTATAAGGAAGAGGGAAGGACTGTAATATTTAGTTGTAGTTTATTAAATCGGTCATATGTTGTTCAATGTAAGCAATTTGATATTAGACGGACAGACGGACAAAATGAATATTATTTATGTTTTAATTTCTACTCACCTTAATTTTTTGTTTTTGTTTTATATACATTGGAAGATTGATTTTTGGTGGTTTTCACCTCACATTGGAAAATAAAATTAATTTTTCCCGCGATGATCTGATTGTCTTGTTGTTTGGTTAAGAATTGTAATATTTTGCTGATATGTTTATGTGTGTTCTTAACATTTATTTTCGTACACGACACGCTCTGGCTTTTTTCTTAGGCGGTTCTAAGGGTGGAGCGCTGGCCACGTCGGGATCGTGTGGTTCGGATTCTTTCAAAGTACGCTTCTTGGCCAATTTATTGATTTTTGCAACATTTCTTCTCAGCTGTGACTCATTGACTTTATCACTTTCATTATTCAAAGTGTCCGGAGTCACGCTTCGTTCATCATCTGAATCCGCGATAATTTCCACTAACGGTGTCTTACTTTCTTTTGTCTTTGCCTTTTTGGCGTTATTTGTTGTTTTTTTACTTTTTTGACGAGACGTTTTTGGGGTCGTTGTGTGAACTTCTTCGTCTTCCTTTTGGTTTTCTTGTTCATTTTCATGATTATTGTTGGTTAGCTGTTCAGCTTCAGTCATCATTTGTTGTAAAACACTCTCTTCTTCTTCATTCACTTGGTGTTCTTCCCCAGTTGACAAATCGATTTCTTCGATTTGACTACTATGTGAGAGAGTGCGCTCGATAGCTGCCTTCAAATCATTGGTTTTTAAACGGAAATCTCTTACGGTGCCGAAGTGCAAAAAATTGGCTAAACGATCATTGGTTTTCTTAGCCAACATTATAACGTGTTTGTTGAAATTTTCAATACATAAAATTATTTTCGGTATATATTTGGTTTCCTTCAAGACTTTTGCTTTATCCGCCTGAGGGTTTGTTTTCTTTTTGGTGGACTCCTCCAATATATTACTTTCGATATAGGTAATTAGAGCATAAATGTTGGATGGTAACGGTTTACCCACTTCACGTAATAATAAATCAAATCTATTGGACAGTGGAAGAAAAGTAAAAACATGTAGGTGATCAAGCCGAACAACATATTTAAAATATCCATTTTATTTTCATAATAAATTAAATAAATACGCATTTTTTTGGGGAAAAAATTTGATGAAAATTAATTTTTTTTAATTTTCTTTTTTTGAATATTTTTTTCTTATTTATGAAATCAATTTTTTTTCTATTCTGCAGCACTTGTGGTAAAGGTTGTTCTAACTCCTAAACGGCAAACGCCACACCCACCTTCAGTTACACCGATCGATTCAGAATCAAAATCTGAATCGATCTAACCTGTCCGTCTGTCCATCTGCGTGTCCATGTAAGTTTGTACGCATAGGTCGCATTTTTTAAGATATTTCGATTAAATTTGGTACAACAATATGTATTGGTCCAAAGAAGAGCCCCTCTAAAAATGGACCGAAACGTATCATTTTTAGAGTCGTCTTTATCAATTTAAGAAATCGCAATTTTTAATATGTTTTGACAAAATTTGGACAAAATTAGTTTAATAATTGGCTGTGCCAAATATGGACCCGAACGGACCACTTTTAGAATTTGTTCCCATATAATGATATTTCAGGAAATGACTTATACACTGGCACACATATAAGACGTAGCATAATTTAAGAAACTAAGTGGTCAGGCTTGACCGATTATAACATTTTTACTTGTTTTAAATAAAATTTTTATATTCTAAAAAGTCGTTATAAGAAAAGTGGCTCCAAGTGATTCCAACATAGTCTTTAGTGGAAAAAAGATATCATTTCACTTACTTGGTACCCTGTAGAGAAACTTTTACGCCGCCACTACAACTCTGCAGATAGTGTTTGGCCAAATTTTTCAAACATATATAATGCAGCATTAACAATCTCATCAAGCCATCCATACATGATCCCAGTGGTATACAAACATTGGTTAAATGTTTTAAAGTTTGCGATATATGAACCAATTGAGAACATATGGAGCGTTCCAGTGATCGTAGAGAAGCTGAATGAAAATCACGTTCCTCCTCGGCCACGATGCAACACTTGTAGCTAAGATTGTTGGCTTTGGTTATGAAATAATCAACATCAGTGATTTGTTTGCTTAATGATTCATATAAATGGTGTAGAGATGATTCGGCGGTACCCTCGGTAAAGGATTTTAACTCCACTTGCGATTGGGTGGCCATTTGCTGTAAATGTCAAAAATAGAGAAAATCAATGTATTTTATGGAGGAGACTGCACTTACTTCTTCTTCTTGTACCACTTCATCTCTGACATATGACCACAGTTTAGCCAACTGTTTGGGTATAATTTGAAAGAATGCTCCCGAATGTGTTTTCTGCCTTTGCTTAAACAACAACTTGTGCACAATACCCAACTCTTTGGTTTGTATGGGATATGCTTGACAAAATTTCATTAACCAACT